>JAAGEH010000022.1:6443577-6567647 GCA_011751065.1 Lasiurus cinereus
TCCTCCTCCTCCTCCTCCTCCTCCTCCTCCTCCTCCTCCTCCTCAATGGCGGCCCGAGCAGCCTACCTGGCCCCCCAGGATGAGGCAGAGGCCCTGGCTGCTCCCAGAAAGCCACAGCAGCATCCCAAACGAGGGAGAGGGATGTCTCTGCCGTGACCTCCCGGCTACAGCCCCTCGGAGTGCACTAGCGATGATTGCTGTGAACTGTAGTTACCCTTCCAGGATGGGCCCTGGAGAGTCTTTCTCGCGGCTAAACCTTTTGTCAGTCACCAAGCTAAACACCAGCGAGCTCTGATGTTCCCGTTCCAGAGCCTGTGGTCCGTGTTATCAGTTGATTTCCTATCTCGGCCCAGCCTCTGGCTTTTCCTGAGATTTCACAACGCCACGTGCCGAAGGGGAGTTCGTGGGTCACCTCGGCGTCCACGTGCTTGTCACGGGGTCCTCAGACCTATTGCACCGGGGCCTCTGTCCTGCCCATCGCCACCCCCCGCAGGTGCGGCCACAGCCTGGTCTGAGCAGCGACCTCATCCCGATGTCATTCAACCCCGTGCCTGCAATAGGCTCCAACTTCGGACCCTGTCCTTGCCAGACCCCCTCGCAGACTCGGAGTACTGGGAGATTTGTGTCTTTATTCTAGTGTTTTTAGGGCACTCAGTTGCCTTCCCTGTGAATAATCGTCTTCCACGTTTTCACTAATAAAATTCAAGTCTTTCCTCAGAGTCTTAACACTAAGAGGCGTCCTCCTGCGAACCACTCCAGGCTCAGGTGTCTTCTCTGATCTTGCACCACCCACGGTGGCTACCGGCAGCCGCCTCACAATCCCTGGTTCAAGGCTTCATCTCTGGAGCCTTAAACGGTACACACCGTGAGACACCATTTCCATCTTGTTTGTTATCTTATTCCCAGTGATAAGCATGGCTCTTGGCAAACAGAATGCACTCAACACGGATTTTCGGAAGAAATGAGAAAGTCTTACAGCCTACAGTGCCTAGGCCCCTTGTTTTTTCTCCCAGGATCTACAACATTTGGACTAAGGACTTCAGAGATTGGCTTCGCTTTTCTCCATTTCTCAGAGAGCAACAGAGACTCAGTTAAAAGTCAGGACCACTTCCGGGGCCCAGGGTCTCGGGCCTGGGCACTGGCTCTGGGTGTGCAGGGTGTGAGTGTGGGCTCGCCAAATGGGAGGCCGTAAGGGATCACTGGTCCCAGGCCAGCCACACCGCATGCTTGCTGGTGAATTTCCCCTTCTCTCCCTGGAGAACATGGACCTGAGCAAGGAGAACAGTGAGCTCAGCAAGAAGGGCTGATTGGGCCTCACAACATGAGGACTCCTGGTTATTTCTCTGCTTCTTGCTTTCAGCCATGTGTAACAGCCAATGTCCTGACCCTTATTATCTGTAATAAGTTTGTTGAGTTATAACTGACATATAATATTTCATATATTTGAAGTGTACAATTTTATACATATTATGTGTGTGTGTATATATATATATATATATATATATTTATTTATTTATTTATGTTACACACACACAAAACCATCACCACAATCAAGACGACAAACATATTCATCATCATCCCCAAGTTTTCTTGTGCCCTTGTCAGCCCTCCCCCTTCCCAGCTTCTCCATCTCTCCGGCAACCACTGTTACCGTAGATACATTTACAGTTTCTAGGCTTTTGTATAAATGAAACTCTACTGTTTGTGCTCGTGTTGACTGATTTTCATTCAGCATGTTTATTTTGAACTGCATCTATGCCGTTTTATGTACTAATAGTTTATTTAAGGCGAAGATTTTTATGAAACTATTCTGAAAGCTTGCAGCATCCTAAAAATAGGAAATAAATGGGCCCTGGGGCTACCTCTTAGCACAGACTGTCTAGATTTGTTCTAGAATTAGCAATCCCAATTTTAGCAGGAAACCCGCAATCAAGAAAGACTCCGAGCAGGCAAGAGGCAAATAACAAGTGGAGAGAGTCGCTAGGAGAGCAGAGAGAAGGAGCTGGAAAAGCCTCCTGATTTCCCTCCGTCTGTAACTCTCCCTACAGCGCTTTCCCGGGATCCACGGCCACCGATTCATCCTCATCTTTTCTCTGGTCGTATCTCCACTCCCCTCTTCCTCCAAATCTCCCACCTCTGCCACAAATAGAACTTTTTGTTTTCATCACCTGCATTGGCTGAGCAAAGGAAAGAGCAGAATTACCTCCCCCTCACACCTCTCACCAGACAACCCACTGGCTCCGCGTTTAGAATTTGGAATCCGCTGTGATGAATGTTTCCTTTTCAAATTCCCATGAAAGGAGGCGCCAGAGCCTGGCTCCATCCGTTCTCCCTACCGCATCTCAGAGAGGTCAACCCAACTAGGGAACGCGACCCATTCGTCAGAAAGCGCGCTGATGTCAATACGCTGTCTGGGTAGCCAAGGACTGGTGTCTGTGCGAGGGGAAGGCTCTCTTGAGTCTCCTTCTCTAATGAAAGGCCCACACACGTACTCTTCACTGTTGGAACAACTCAGCTCTGGGCACAAGCACCACATCACCTTGGAGGCTGCTGTTTTCCCCACATCAAGCCTTTCCCCTCTTCTGTTTGCCTCTCGCAGCCTAGAATAGCTTGCTCTCTGGCCCCAGCTGCCTTCCCCGAACCGTTCAATGTGTAAATCCCTCCCTCCTGACTCGGGCATGTGCAGGCGCCTAAATCCCGGAAGACTGACGGCAGTGAGAATTCCAACTCTCCACGAGCTGCGTGAGGGACACTGGGTTCGCTGTTTGCCTGGTAGAGTGTCCATTTCTCCTGCGTGTTTGCTCCAGGCCTGGCGGCATAACTTACCCATTTAAGGGGCACACCTCAATGCATTGAATAGCACAGATTCCCAAGCTACAGTTGAAGTTAGGGCAAAATGATTGCCTTGTAGATAGAGAAGGCGCCACTCCAATTACTGTGAAACCTGGCCACGCATTGCCAGGCTCAAAGCAATACCTCATCCCGACTGGTGGTGAGTGTCAGGCCATGCCTTCACCCAACACTTCTCGGCGGAGGACTCTTTCCCTCCCACTCCTCCCAGCAGCCCGAGCCAAGAATGCGCTCATGCTCTAGCAGGAGGTTTAATTACCTGTGACTTAATTGGTCGTCCTGAAGCTGTGCACAGCTGCACATATTTCGAGGAGCCTCAAGGATTCTTCTCTACCAGGTTCTGACCTGTTGTGCCTGCTTGGTCTGCTGTGGCCCGCGAGCCCTCCTTCCAGGAGAACATCCTGTGGTTTTCCTCACAGCTCTTTTGGGTACACCAACTCCCGTACCGAGACTGTCTGCCTGGTCCCCACCTCCCTGGCTTGGCCTCCAGAAAACCTGTCCATTCTCAGAGTCCAGATCTGCATGCCCCTCATCCTTAATGTTTCCATAAATCCTCCAGGCGAAGTGAGTTCTGTCCCTTTTGACTTACAGCGCTTAGTTCGGCCCATGGATGTGGAAGCTGCCTGATTCTGCCGTGATGGTAGCTGGAGCAGCCTGAGTAGTCATCGCTGGATGGCTGACCTTGTAGAGGACTTCTGGGCAGGTCCTGGTCTTTCGCATGGATCAGTGCACTTAATCCTCAAAGCGCTGTCTAAGTCTCAAAGAAGCCATTGAACTTGTCTAAGACCACAGAGCTAGTAAGTCCTAGATTGAACTTACGGCAGTCTGACCCTTGCCCTGAACCAATGTACTGGACTATAAGCTCTTAAGAAGAACACATCTACCATCCTCGTAATACGTCTTCCCTATTAGTAACAGCCACATATGCAACAAACACACAAGCCCTATCTGTTGTTTATATTTAGTTTATATTTTATTTATATTTATATATAGGTGGATCGATATAGATGTAGCTCACACAAATAAAATGAATGAATAGAACACATATTCATTTCCTGTGGCTGCTGTAACAAATTGCCACCAGTGTGGTGGCCTAAAACAACAGAAATGTATTCCTTACAGTTCTGTTGCCAGAAGTCTAAAATCATCGCTGTGCCAAAACCAAGGTGTTTGGCAGCGCCACACTCCCTCTGGGGGCTCCATTCTCTGCCTCTTCCAACTTCCGGTGGCCCCTGGAGTTCCTTGCTTTGTGGCCACGTCACTGCAATCTCTGCCTCCACGATTACATGGCCTTCCCCTCTTCTGTTTGCCTCTCTCATCCAAGGACACTTGTGATTGCACCCACATAACCCAGAGTGTCACCACCTCAAGATCCTTCACTTCATCACATCTGCAAAGACCCTTTTTTCCAAAAAAGTTGGCATTCACAGGTTCCAGGGACGAGAACCAGCTATCTTTGGGAGCCATTGTTCAGCCAACTACAACACCTAACCTTGGTTCTTCTTAAGTTGCAGGTGTCCATTAGTAACTGATCTTACAAGTTAACATGTTCCACGCAGTAAAATCAGACTTTGTGGGAACCACCTCCTCAGTCCCTGAAAAGACTAAAAAGCACTAAACGCAACCAGAATTTCACAGATGGCTTTCTTTAGGGGAAACTAGTTTCCGGTGATGAAAAGTATATTCTTCAACAGAAAAAGAAGCTGACCCCATTCTCCTCAACAAACATAGTGGAGGTCCCATTCTTATGGCTGAATCAACAAAAGACTCTTTGTAAGCTATACTTTTGTGTGACACAAACTTCAGAAACACTCTTGCTGCCAAGATGAACCAAGATGAATCACTCCTACCCGGGGGTCCTGGTCATTCCTTCCCACGTGTCTCAAGGTTGCTGGTGCTATCAGCAGGGACAGTGGGTCATCCTCCAGCAACCAGCCAGCTCCATCTGTCCGTCAGGGGCCCAGGTGGTCTCAGGCACAGAGCCTGAAACGCTTCAAGGTTCTGCGATAGAAACCCCAGACAGCTGTTGTCAGAGGGGTTACCTAGGCCTCTAACAAGGGCCGATATGAAACACCACACCCTTACGTGGCACCCCCAGGACTCTGACAACTTGGATGCTTGAGTCTTTGTTCACGAGCCCCCCAATAGGAAGACCAGCTTGCGTGAAGATATTCACACACAGAGAATGCCCAGTAGGCCTTCGGTCAATATGATTTTATGGTTTGTTTAAAAATGGTTCAACGGCTCTTGAGCTCCCCCCTCCCGGGCTGCATCCCTGCCTCCCTGTAAGTCATGCGTGCACTCGCTCCCTCCTCTCAAACTCACACACACACACACACACACACACACACACACACACACACACGCTCTGTAGGCTGATTGCTCCATTACGGGCAGGAAACATCATGATTTTCCACCTCTGTTGAACGTTAAGAATTCAGTCCCAACTACGAACGTGAGCTCACCAGCCTCCAGGGACAGACTTGGTCCCTTGTAAGAACCTGAGCTCTCTCTGCCCTGAGATGCAGCCAAAGGGGACTGGGGGGAGGGGGGTGTTGGGAGTAAGGGGGGTCCTTTTTGATTCATTCCCTATTTCAAACAGCTCAATAAAGCTGAGAGAATAAGAAAGCTTTCTTTTCCTGGTGAGAGTTCCATCTACTCCTTCTTCTCTCTGCCGGGCTGGCTCGGACTTGCCAGCCGGGTTGTTAACCATGTGCATTACTCACCGGCCGGGAAGTGTAAGTAAATGCAGCCAGAGCAGATGCCCCGCACCCCCCACCCCGGGGCTCCCGCAGGACCCCCCGGGTCAGGCAGGAAGTCCCCTCCCGCAGCGGCTGCCAGCTGGAGGGCCATTCTGAGAGGGAGCCAAGCCCAGCTTCCCTTCCAGTGTCCCTCTTGGGGGAGGCACAGACACCGTGAGACCTCTCCCCAGACACTGCCGTCCAACTGTGACACAGGCGCGGATTTGCCTGACAAGCCTGAAACAGCCCAGAGCATTTCTCCCAAATCCTTTATCTATGCGTCCCATGGAGGGCTCCGTCAGGACAGAGCTGTGTTCCAGACCATTCCGCCTGTTGGCTGGTTTTCCTTCTCCACCGTGCGATTGAGAATAACAGAATGTAAGAAGGACCTGGCGTTAACACGGTAACGCAATTCCATTTCGGTGTGAACGAGAGAGAAAGCAGAGGGGGACCCAGCCCACCCTGTTGAAACTTGCAAATTCAGGGGAAGCCAACTTCTTCGCTTTTGGTTCAGAGGACAGATCTCCCACAGCTGAACAGATCATGAGAACAAAGGTGATGTTCTCAGCAGCCTAACAAGATGACCTGAAACTCAGAATTCTATTCTTGGACCTTGAGTACCTCACTCCCTGACACCGGAGGAGGTAGGGGGTCTCATCCACCTGTTGGAGAACCTGAAACGATTTCGTTCCTTCGTGGTCACATCTGCTCATCATGGAGTTCAAGGAGCCTTCCGTTTCACCGAGAGTAGAACGAGGAGAAAGGAGAGACAAGGAGGAGCAATGGATGAATCAGAAGAAGAAAGATCCCAAGTCACAGGGAAGCTACTGACTAAATGCATTGGCCTTGGTTAGCTCATTCTTCTCACCCTGGATTTTTGTGCATTTATACGGAGAACACACCTTTTAAGGTCCAGCAGACAGACAGGCCTGGTTTTCTATAATCTAGTGGCATAAAGAGAATGCAGAATAGAAAGATTTGTCCCTCTGAGAAAAAACCATCCCCCTCCCCCCCCGCCATGCCTGATGACCCGCCATCAAACATCCCACTTTCCCCCCTACACACACACACACCATCACCCATTGACTTCTGTGTGTTACTTCTCCCAGGCATAATACACACTCCTCTTAGGAGAGGTCTTAAGTCAAACCCTTTGCTCATTAGCATGCATGACATTTCAGGTTTTTCAGCCAAGGAGAAATCAAGACGACATAAGGCACGAGGTGGGCTAAGGGCAACAGAAATGGAGGTGGGGAGCTGGCTCCCGCTGGCGTGTGTGGAAGCTCTACCCAAGTTTGGACATGTGCTCAGGACACAGTGCAGCGAGCGAGGCTGACGGAGTAAAAGGTGCTGTTGTGGGGTGGGAAGAGGTACCCCTTCCTCCTGGCAGACTCAGCCCACAGCAGGGTACACAGCTTGGTGATCAATCTCTACTTTTCTCCTCTGTCAGGCCTCCTCCAGGTTTAGATTCTGTCTTTCAGGTGTGGCCTCTGCTTTCTGGGCCCTAATTTTTTTTCTCTGCAACCAGTGACCTCTCTCCCAAGTGGAGAGCATGCCCACGAGCAATCAGGCAATCGAGTTAGGGTAATAAGCCCTGGTGCGGGAAGGGTAGCCCCTGCTATTCAACCAGGACCGAGTGTTACTGAACAAATAGGCTTCACTAGAGCCAACTGGTCAGCCAGAGGCTCTCTCCGGCCTGCCTTCCCATCCCTCAGGCCTGGCTTCACACTTCCTGGCCAAAAGGATAAGGCCTAGGCCAAGGAGGACAAATGTAAGCAGCTTACTATGTCGCCTGCTAACCACGACAACCACAGACGGGGAGAAGTGACCAGGCGTGTCTTATTCCCTCTCCATTGTCAGTAGTGTAACCTGGTAAATATTTTCTGCTGATCTAAGCCATGGCAATTAACCCTCAGATCATCACTACTGGGTTGGAAATGCTGTTCGTGTATAAGAAATCCTGGGGAAATCCTTCCAGACTTAAAGAAGTTTCTCTCAGCCCTCAGCTAAGTGGCTAACTAAAGAAGCAGATCACTGGACTGACCCACGTATTTCCTCTTCGCGTTGTGGCCTGGCATTTTATTTCCCTCTTGCGCGTCATTAAGTGAATACCCCAAATTTTTATTATATTGTTTAAATAGTTGTAAAGGATATGTTTTCCAGTACAGTAAATGCAGGCTTTAAATATGTTTTTATCATAATCTCAGAGCTGAGGATTTAGCTCCAATTTGGGGAAAATGTCTCCCATCTAATCTACTTGGAAAACCAAGATTGGAAAGGCCTATCAAAACAATTACCAAGTCAAACTTACTTGAAACCAGAAGAAGTCTAACGTCACCTTGTTAACTTAGACCAGTGTGCAAAAACAAGTGCTTGTGACAGCTTTATTTGCTCTATATTCTAATTCTAAAATGGGTGGATGGATGCCATAACTTTGTCACCTGGATGAATTAAGGGGTTATTTCCTTTAATATTTTTTTTTGTGGCACAAAACACATTACATAAACTTTACCATTTTAACCATTTCTATGTAAGACAGTCCAGTAGTGCTCATTACATCATATTGCTATGCAACAGATTTCTAGAAATTTTTCGTCTTGCAGAATTGAAACTCTGAAACACTGAATAACAACTCCTCTCTTCTCCTTCTTTCTTCCCCCACCCCAGCCTCTGGCAACCATAATTTCCCTTTCTGTGACTATAAGTTTGGCTACGTTAGGTAGCTCATGTAAGTAGAATCATACAGTATTTGTCTCTTTGTGGCTGGCTTATTTCACTTAGTACACTATCTTCACAGCTTATCCGTGTTGTAGCCTGTGACAGGATTTTCTTCCTCTTTAAGGCTCAATAACATCCCATTGCATGTATTGATCACATTTTCTTTATCCATCCTTCCATGGACGGATGTTTGAGTTACTTCCCCCTCTTGGCAAATGTAAATAATGTTGCAGTGAACATGAAGAGGCAAATATTTCTTCAATTATTTTTTCATTTTTTTATTTTTCCTGTTTTATTGAATTAATTGGGGTAATACTGGTTAACAAACTTTCAGATGCAAAATTCCACAACACATCATCTGTACACCATATTGTGTGTTCACACCCCTCTTCGATATTTCTTAAGGATGCTCTTTTGTGCATTGGTCTCAAGGGATCTTACCCCAACAGTGACGCGTTATTAACTTATCTCTTTTAAGGGTGCCTTGGGGATATACTCTGCCCCAAGAAGTACACCCTGGTAAAATCCAAGATCGGCACGAGGAATTCTCTTTTGTCATGTGGAAATGGGTGATTAGGCAAAGAGAATCAGGAATAACCTGGCAAACCACAGACAGACAGACACTGGACAGTGGGCACAGAGCACCTGTGGGAATTGAGTTTCAGAAATCTATTTCTCAGGAGCTGTCCACGCTCCTGGACAATTTCTACGTACATATCCTGGTTGAGAGACATATCAACCAGCTTATCACTCCTCAAGGACCAAGCACAGACCCCGCTGATGTTAGATCTTAGTGTTATCTGTTCCCTGAGAATGCACTGCTACATATACTCTCACACTCTCATTCCACTGCCCCTCCCCCACACCACCCCCCACACACACATACACAAAAAACAAGAAGCCTAGCACGTGCTCAGGTAACAGGTGCAGTGACAAATTAAAATCCACTGAGCCGAAGGAAAGGCACGCATGTTAAGCCCCAGCAGGGAAGGGGCTCAGTCCCTGCTCCTTGCATGCCTTATTAATGATGATGGCCGTTTAATCGTGGCCCCTGGAGGTGGGGGAAACATCTTGTTCCCATTCATTAGGTCACAATAACTTTTTTGTTCACCCCAAGTGCTGGGGATAAGGTTCAGCGCCCGAATGTCACTAGCAACACTGCTAATTGAAATCCCATCTGAAGCATTGCACCTACACAATGGAGACCAGCCAGACAGCTCCAGGCCTTTCAGAAGGTCTCCTCCCTGCTCCGGGTCCGGGGCCTGAGGTCTGGTACCTCATTCCCCATGACGCCCACTTTCTGAAAGGTTTAGACTCCTCAGCAATGGAGTGGCACAGCGACCCAAGACTTGCAGTAGAAAAAAAAAGTGTTTGTTGAATGAATGCATGAAGCATGCATGAGTGAACAGAGGAGGAAACAAATGAAGAAAGAACGTAAGGCCACAAAGGGCTTGATGCCCGGATGCCAAAGGAAGTCAGCATGAGAATAGCCCTGGAGTGCTTTCATCTTTCTTGTTAAGCGCAGCCACGGCTTGATCGACACTAATTAAGTCCTCCACAATAGCTAATGGACTGTTTAATAAAACTAACCACGCTTACATCCTGACCTCGGAAAAGGTCAGATGATTCAAGGACCCGCTCCACCGCCAGGTAGCAAAGTCCTTCCTGACAGCTTTTCCTCTGAGGACCAGAGAGGACGGCTCCCGCACACAGCGCCCTCTAGCTTCCAGGCCTGGCCATCACTTGGAGTCCTTGCTTTCCCACCCTGGGGATGGACCTGCACATCCTTTCTCCCTAGTGAGTCTGATCTGCCGAACCTTCATCAAAGGTCCCCTCCCTCTTCCAGCTTCCTCTCTCTGCTCCAAGAAACACCCAATAATAACCCCCACCTTCAGACCTCTGGACATTATGATTCACTGGCTCTGACCATCACCTTCTTCCAATTACACAGATCCTGAGCTGACCAATGAGAAATAAACACGGCAAGCCTTCTATGCATTGTAGGGGACCCCCGTTTTCTTAGACAGAAGGTGCTGTCTCTGCCACTTAATGTCCCTGGGCGGTGAAAGTACATCAGTTATTGCCTTTATCTTGGGATCCAACCTCAGGAAGCAAGTCCACTCGCAGCCAGCCAGATTTCAGCAGACTCTGACACGTTGATTGCTCGGGGAGATTGCACGCGTTTCGCGTTATTTTGTAGCACTTTGGCCTATCGTGAAAACATTTCCGCCAGCCCCGGCGGTTCACCTCCACTGGCATAATAACTTCTTCGAAGTGTATGATGGCTGAGGAACGCCATTCTCTCTGCCAACAAGTCCCCGGAGGGAGGCTGTCGCAGAAGAAAAGAAGTTTTCACAGTCGCTCCGTGAGAGAAACTCACTCATCCCCTGGACCTAATCAAGTTTCCGGAGACACGGCCCCCGGCTGACACCCCCGGCTACCTACCCTCTTTGTACCGGTGCCTTTTTCTTTTCCTGCTCTTTCAAAAAAGAAGTGGCCAAACACCTCTCCTCTTTCTTCCACGGCAAAACATAACAGGCCAAAAGGAACGGCTACCGTGGCAGGGGCGCTAACAGACATTCTAGCCCGTAAGTGGAGAGACTTACTGGGGCCAGCGGACTCATTAACAGGTCAGCCGGATGATACATGCCCCCAGGAGGGAATGTGTGTTTACAGAACGGGGCCGACTGTGTTTGCAGGCTGCTGCTGGCTTCCCAGGCGCTCCGATAGCCCCCACGGAAAAGCATCAGCATGGGGTGGGGAAGGGAGGACCACCCCCATTTCCAGCCCCAATGAATGCCTCCTTTCCTCCCCCCGCCCCACGAATCAAGGGATATATATCTGAGAGCAAGGCCCTTTCAGAGGCCTGTGATCGCCTTCTTGGGGGGTTGATGAACAACAGTTCCAGAAGCGTGGCTGCCACTGGGCAGCATCGTCTAAGAGACACAGAAGGTGATGGTCTGGCCTTCTCAGAGGAAAGAGGCCCCACACCCCCTTCTCTGAGTGTCTCTTCTGGTGCGGGAGGTTGAATCGGTGAATGCCTATCGGACCACCTGGCATTCTTACAAACAGAAATTTCTGGGAGGAGCAAGTTTGCCCACTGGCTTCCAACGTTCTTAACGGAAATTCAGGGACATCTAGAACGTGCCAATGTCTTCTAATTGACTCAGAAACATTGCCTATGGGGTTGTTTTAGTGTTACATGTTCCACTGAAACACCTGGGTGCCCACTTTTTGTTTCAGTGAAAGCAGTTGGGGCTTGGCAGTGAGCGTGGGAATAAGGGAGGTCACATTTTCGGCGAAGGCCCCGAGCAGAGTGGGGAAGGAGGACATTGGCAGGGCGCAGGTAAGCCGGGACCTCTAGCCAACCAGAAGCCACACCTGGCCATGTGGCTTGAACTCGTGGGGAAATGGACTACTTCCTGGAGGCTCTGGATACGGCCCGTTTCCTTACCTTTTCCCGCTGCAAGAGGCCGCCTGCATTCCGTGGCTTCTGGCCACTCCCTCCAGCTGCAAAGCCAGCAGCATACCACCTCCGGTCCTCTCTTACCCTGAACTTCAGCCGCCCTCTCACACTTAGAGGATGCTGGTGACTACCTGGGCCCATCTGGATGACTGCAGATAATCTCCTAATAATCAGGTCAGCTGACCTGCAGCCTTAATTCCCTATTGCCAGGCAACCTAAAATACTCACAGGTTCTTGGGATTAGAACATGGACATCCTTCTTCTTTTTTATTTTTTTTAACAGAGAAGAAGGGAGAGGGATAGAGAGTTGGAAACATCGATGAGAGAGACATCGATAAGCTGCCTCCTGCATGCCCCTTACTGGGGATGTGCCCACAACTAAGGTACATGCCCTTAACTGGAATCGAACCTGGGACCCCTTAGTCCGCAGGCCGACGCTCTATCCACTGAGCCAAACCGGTTTCAGTAACATGGACATCTCTGAAGGGCCTTTATCCTAGCCAGGTTTGAGAAGTGACAGAGACAAGGAGCCTGCATATGGAATGGTGACTCTCCTACCTACCTCCTACCTAACGGAGTCCATTTCCCCAGGAGTTCAGGTCACATGGCCAGGTTTGGCTTCTGATTGGCTAGAGGTACCAGTTTACCTGCGCCAAGCATCTTCCATGGGAGAAGGTCGTAGCTTCCTAAGACCTTTGCCCACATGCCTTCAATGTACTTAAAACGCCCAAGGCTCTTCTGCCCAAACCCAGTATCAGGATGCCTCCGTGGCATGATGCACGCGGAGGTGCACGGGGATGTTATTGCGCACGGCCAGGTGGTTTCCTTCCTTCCCTGGAAATGGCCCCTGCTCCCAGGTGCTGGCGAGGACCAGGCAGGATGTTGTGTGAAGGAGGGTGCTGCTGTCACAGGAAGAGGAGGGAGCCGGAGAGAGAACGAGTAGGTAGTGTCACAGCTTTTCCTTAGGCGGTGAAAGGCAGTGCCCACTAAGTGCCAAGCTCACTACCGCCTGTTCCTTCGGACATTCCTTTGTTTAACCCTCACAACCACCATTTTCTAGGAGCTGGAATGAGGCTGCGGGAGGGCATGTCATGTGTCAGGATGGCGAGGAAGTGAAGGGGCAGAGCTGGGATTCCTGACTCTTACTTCTGAGGCTCTTCCCCCTGGAATCACATCAGCCCAGCCCTAGCCGGTTTGGCTCAGTGGACAGAGGGTCGGCCTGCAGTCTGAAAGGTCCCCGGTTCGATTCTGGTCAAAGGCACATGCCCAGGTTGTGGGCTTGATCCCCAGTAGGGGGCGTGCAGGAGGCAGCTGGCCAATGATTCTCATCATTGATATTTCTCTCTCTCTCCCTCCCTCTCCCTTCCCCTCTGAAATCAATAAAAATATATTTAAAAATAGTAATAATAACATCAGCCCAGTCCCCAAACAGTGAGCAGACATCTCTGTGAGTCTGCCTATTGCTACCATCTAGATACCAAGTCAACATTCAGGAGCAGCGCCCTTGCCACATGACAAGCTCTCTGCTAAGCATGTTACATGCATGTCACATTTAATACGCACACCCACCCCATGAATTAGCATCATTGCAGATGAAGAGCTTGACTTTCAGGGAAGTTAAGCAGGCATCTCAAGGTCACACAGCCGTTTAAATTGAGTCCTCAGATTCCGACCCAAGTCAGCTTAATTGCCAGTAACCATCCACTGAGATCATCTGGGGTACAGATGAAAGGAACATACCCCGCAGGTTGGTTCGGGCTAGATTCACCGCACTGTCTCACGGAGAAGATAAAGGAAAGCGCTTTTAGAAAGAGACAATATAGGACAAGACCCTGAGTCTAGAGAAAAATTCAGGCAAGAGACAAAAGGGTATGCTAATTAGGGATGAGCCAGTAGTTGTTCAGAGCAATTCAACTTATTTAATTTTTTTAAAGGAAGAAAAAATAAAAAGAAAGGAAAAGTTGGGTTCTTTTTCTTTTCTTTTCTTTTCTTTTTTTAAGAGCAAAAACCAGGGACTGCTCTCACCCCACCCAGCATCCATCATACAACACTGCCGATTTTCTGAAACCATCAGCTGTGCATGTGTGTGGACTTGTTCCTTCAAGGGCAGCAGCTGAAAGTCTGTGGCTGGCGGCTCCTCTGACTGGGCTGGACAGAGATGAGGAGAGAGGCTGCCTGGTGGGAGGGGAGACCAGATGGCCCATGAGTGCTGGGTCCTTCCAGCCTCGTGTCTCAAGGCCAGCACCCAGCAGCACCTGACGCCACAGGTGCACAGGAGAGGAGCCTGAGCAGCCACAGACCCAGGGACGGGGCATCTCTACAAGCATCCCTGGCAACGCAGCAGCCCAGCAGGCCCAGCGGATGGGGACCTGGTGAGAGCGCAGCCTCCCGCCTGGCACCGCCAGGCCCACCCTGGCCACCATGATGCTCAGAGCCCTCCCGTGGGCAGGCTGCCCCAGGTGATGGATTACATCCTGTCAGGATATTGACCCCGGTGAACGGGGGACCCTGGGCTGTGATTAAAAGGACCTGAGCATAAAGAGAAGCCCTGAACTATAGACGACACCATGCCCTTGAGAGACGTTGCCAGAACATCAACTCCAAGCCACCCTAGTGGAATGCGGCGCGAGCTGAGGCTTCTAGGAGGTAGAGCAAGAGGAGGTTCCCCACAACCAGAATTTGCCATCCTCAGCCAGGAGATCCCCACCGGTGGGCCTACAAACACCGAATCCTCTGCCCACCGGCCCTTCCCCACGAGGACCTTGCACCACAGCCCTTACACAAGAACAACCAGCCCTGCAGAGCCACGCATCCAAGATGGGCCCGTGGTCATCATGCAGCTCCTGTCACACAGACTCCCCCCGCCCCCACACTGAGCTGATGGCTCAATAGAAGAGGCACCTGCAGGTCTGGGTCTCTTCAGGTTCCAAGTCTCCACGGAGCTAATGACCCCCCTTCCCCTTCCCCTTCCTGGGCTCTCTTTTCCTACCCGACATACCTGCTCGCCATGGTGGGTGTCCTTGAGCCAGGCAGTCTGGGACATTTAAAGTAAAGGAAGGGCCAAAACCGGTGTGGCTCAGTGGACAGAGCATCGGCTTGCGGACTGAAAGGTCCCAGGTTCGATTCCGGTCAAGGGCATGTACCTTGATGGCGGGCACATCCCCAGTAGGGGGTGTGCAGGAGGTGGCTGATCAATGTCTCTCTCTCATTGATGTTTCTGACTTTCTATCTCTTTCCCTTCCTCTTTGTAAAAGATCAATAAAATATATGTTTTTTTAAACAGTAAAGGAAGGGCCAAAACCGGTGTGGCTCAGTGGACAGAGCGTCAGCCTGCGGACTGAAAGGTCCCAGGTTCGATTCCGGTCAAGGGCATGTACCTTGATGGCGGGCACATCCCCAGTAGGGAGTGTGCAGGAGGCGGCTGATCAATGTCTCTCTCTCTCATCGATGTTTCTAACTCTCTCTCCCTCTCCCTGCCTCTCTGTAAAAAAATCAATAATAAAATAAATTAAAGTAAGGGAAGGTACTCATGTCCTTTGAGACCTGAGGAGAAACAGAAGGGGCCCCCCCACCCCGCCAGCGGCTTCCAGACGGTGAAGCAGACTTGAGCAGAGGTCACCAGGGGAGCAGGCACCAGGACATGGCTCTTCACCAGGATCCGAAAACCAGACTACAAGCCATGCCAAGGGCCGTGGCATCTGTGATGGTTTCCAAGACGTGTTCCCGCGGAGGGCGGCTGGGTGACTGATTCGCCGTCCTGTCCCCACGCCAGGCGGACAGTCCACCTAACCACCACGTGCTGCGGCTGGCCGGGCCCTTCCCCTTCACTCATCTGTGGCTCCCTCTGTCGACGCCCCCCGAGCGCCTAGTGTGTGCCAGGCACTGAGCTGGGCACGGGAACGAATGACATCAGAGCCCCTGCCCTCCGAGCCCCCGTGCTGGGAGGAGGGAAAGCCAGAACCCGGCGTGCTGGGCACCGTGACAGCTCAGCCCCCTCTCCACTCCCAGCATCAGCGGGAGGTCGGTTGAGGAAGCTTCTTGGGGGCAGTGACTCAGAGCCCCGTCACCAGGGCCAGCTGTGGCTCCAGACAGTGAGGAGAGCTCAGCTCCCAGAAACCTCAGCAGGAGCGGCAGCCTGTGGAGGGATGGCTCATCACATCCACTGAGAACGGCTCTCTGGCCGCAGCTGGGGAGGAGAGGAGGGAGGGGAAAGGGAGGGAGCAGGCTGGAGGAGCGGGGGGCGGGAGGGGCAGCTGCACCCAGCGGCTGTGGGAAGGTGGAGAAGGGATGCAGATGGAGAGACGGGAAAAGCTACAGCTCTCAGTGACCCACGGCCATGGAGTGAAGGAGAAGGAGGCGAGGATGACTCCCACGGTCTACCTAGGAACCGGTTAGAAGTGGTCTTATTTGTGAGGTGGGAAACTCTCGGAAGCAGGGGGAGCAGGTCAGAGAAGAAAGTTGGGGGCACGCACAACGCCCTCAGAAACCTGCAGCCGACCCCTGGCCCGGCTGGCAGTGGCAATGGAGTGGGGACGGGGGAACCTCAAGGCAGGCTGGATTCCGGTGGGCAATGCTGCCCAGGGAAAGCACCAGGACTGGTACAGCGGTTCTCAACCTGTGGGTCGTGACCTGTTTTCTGATGGTCTTACGACCCTAAGACCATCAGAAAACACATGGCGATTCACCACAACACGAGGAACTGTATTAAATGGTCGCGGCATTAGGAAGGTTGAGAACTACTGGGATAGAACAATCACCACCAACAGGTAGGGACAGAACCCGGGAAACACAACTATTGAAGAGTCTTACTAAAATGACACTTGGTAAAAGCCTGAGAAAGAGAAGAGAAACGAGGAGAGTTACGGCAGTGATATCTCAATGTTTTACATTTTAAGAAAATAAAAGGAAAAAACAATGAGAGGGTAGTGCCGTGGAAACAAAGGAAGGCATGGAGGTGATTTGCTTTTCCCAGCGGCAGCATCGTTCCCATTTCGCAGAGGAAGACACTGAGGTCCAGGGAGTCCGGGATAACGGTTAAGCACCCTGCCCACGATTCTCCCTGACCCTTGCAGGAGCTCCCATCCAAGCCTGCGAGGGTCAGCCCAGCGCCTGCCTCCTCCCACCGCCTCCCACCCAGCAGGCTCCTGGCTTTGTTCATTCATTCACTCCCTCCCTCATCCAGAAAAACCGCAACTACTGCCAGTGGCCACGTGCAGTCATTGGGGGTGAAGGGGGTGTCCCCCACTCATGGGCTGATAAGCTAAATGAAGAGGGGGTCTCCCGGTGTGCAGGCTGTGCACCTGTGCAAAGGCTGCAGGCAGCTCCAGCCCTGCCCTCCAAATCCTGAGGGTCCCTGACAGCTCTACACGGGGAGGGGGGGCTTCTGAGAAACAGGGGTGTTCGCCCCATAGCATCTGGGACGCGGAGTGCAGGCTCGCGGTGTGGCCCGAGGGGTCGGGCTGGGCGCTCTCCCGAGGCGGCGGCTTCCCGGAGCTGGCGACCTCCCTCCCGTGTGCGAGCCTGCAGCGCCCCCTGGTGCCCGGCCCGGGCGTGAACACCTTGCAGCCAGCGCCTCTGGGTTGGGCGGATGGTGTTTGTGCTGCAGAGACCCTGGAGCAGTGGTTCTCAGCCTTCCTCAGGCCGCGACCCTTGCATACAGTTCCTCCTGGGGTGGTGACCCCCACCCATGAAATTTTGCTGCTGTGATGCATCGTAATGTCAATATCTGCATTTTCCGATGGTCTTCGGCGACCCCTGTGAAAGGGTTGTTGCACCCCCAAAGGGGCCGCAACCCACAGGTTGAGAACCGCTGCCCTGGAGCATTCACAAACCCTTGTTCCTTCTACTCTGCGGTCCAGGGCGGCTCGTTCTGATGACCTGGAAGGTTTTCCGGGGACCGCTTCGGTGGCCTGAGCACATCCACCGGGAATAGGGATGACCCTGAGCAACAGGACGATGACAAGAATCATCAAAGCGCCGAAACCGGTGTGGCTCAGTGGATAGAGCGACGGCCTGCGGACTGAAAGGTCCCAGGTTTGATTCCGGTCAAGGGCATGTACCTTGGTTGTGGACACATCCCCAGTAGGGGGTGTGCAAGAGGCAGCTGATCGATGTCTCTCTCTCATTGATGTTTCTGACTCTCTATCCCTCTCCCTTCCTCTCTGCAAAAAATCAATAAAATATAAAATAAAAAGAATCATCAAAGCCCGGAAGAGGATGAGGCAGATAGATGGGAGTTTCAGGAAGAGCTGGACAAAGGACGCACAGGGAGACACCCTGGGCCTGGGAACACACTCATCCCAGCCACGCTGCAGGGTGAATCTGCGGAACAAAGTTCTCCTCCCGTGGGAGAGCGGGAAAGGGAGAAGGGAGAGGAAAGGAGAGAAAAAAAGCCCCAGGATGTGCCCATGAGAGGTTTTTTTTTTAGGGAGATAGCAATCTGGGAAAGGAGAAGGCAGGGGCCTTCGTAGACGTGGGCAGGAGGCCACGCCATCTCCGATCCCCCAGACGTGGGAGTGGTGGGATTCCCCTCTGCACCCAGCTGAAGAGCCCATCCATCTTGCAATGTTCCAGAGAGACCGACCAACAACACGTTCTCTTCCCCCGCATCCCTCACGCAAAGTGTCCCAATGAGGCCGCGCCGAATGGAACGGAGCTGAGCTCTGCAGTGCGAGAGCATAGACGCTGCAAAGGAACGCGCCCCCTAGAAGCCATCCATCCCAGGTGGTGCCTGCCACCAGCCAGCCCCAGGTGTAAACCCCCCGGGGCGCATGAGGCATGCGGCTGGCCCGGCTGCCCGTGTTCTGGGGGCTGCGCGTGGAGTGGATGTCTCCCCTCCTCCCCCCGGCTCCAATGCTTTTAGCAATTGGCACCGTGGCAGGATTTATACCGCGGTGCTTGTAAATGGCCCCTTCCCTCGCTCCTTTTCAAAGGCTTCTTTCAATAAAATGCAGATGGAGTGGTGGGAGAGCGAGCCGCGTTTCGCGTGTTTATGGGTTACTTCTGCTCGGCTGCCGGCGCAGGTGCGTGTCTCTAGGCCTCTTTGTTTCTCATGTTCTCCGCCGCACAGGGAAGTGGAAACATATGGATGGACCCCTGTTTTGGGCCCAGCGGACCTGCGAGGACGGCATCCCTGTTGCCTTCCTCAAACATCTTTCCTGGAGTCACTCGGCTCTGAGTTCGCCTCCCCATCCCCCGGGGGGAAACGCCATAATACAAGGAAATTCAATAAAATGTAGAGGCCGTCCGAATGCCAAAGCACTTACAGACACAGACGGGAACGTGGCCATTGGCACAGCCTCTGAGCTGGCGTGGGTGACGCGTCACAAAGTGGATAAAGAAGGGGGCATTCACCGAAACTGGTGTGGCTCAGTGGATAGAGCGTCAGCCTGCGGACTGAAAGGTCCCAGGTTCGATTCCGGTCAAGGGCATGTATCTTGGTTGTGGGCACATCCCCAGTAGGGGGCGTGCAGGAGGCAGCTAGTCGATGTCTCTCTCTCATTGGTGTTTCTAACTCTCTATCCCTCCCACTTCCTCTCTGTAAAAAATAAATAAAATATAAAAAAAATCAATAAAATATATTTTTTTTAAATAAGAAGCGGGCATTCAAAATGGGACGGACAGGAGCCTAGTGAGGGGCCAGCGGGGGTCTTCCAGTCCAGCTGGGGAAGAAAATAGTTCTCGCCGAAACCGGTTTGGCTCGTGGAGAGAGCGTCGGTCTGCAGACTGAAAGGTCCCAGATTCGATTCCAGTCAAGGGCATGTATCCAGGTTGCGGGCACGTCCCCAGTAGGGGGTGTGCAGGAGGCAGCTGATCGATGTTTCTCCCTCATCAATGTTTCTAACTCTCTCTCCCTCTCCCTTCCTCTCTGTAAAAAATCAATGAACTATATTAAGAAAAAGAAAATAGTTCTCAAGGACAAAGAAACTGGACTTGGATCTGAACTTCCAACATAAACAGGTCCGGGTTAGGGAGCAGTTCAGTGCAGAGAGCCCCTCGTCCTTGGAAGACGAAGAGTCTGCAGTCAGAGGGAGAAGGTTCCCAGGAGCCAACGCCGAAGCCCGGCGCTAGGTAACATTCCCTCGTTCCAGTGTTCGCGGTGAACCACCCGCTGACCGAGGCCGGGTGGGTTTCACTGATACCCCACCGCGGTCCTGCAGGAAGAGGAGGGCAGTCAGTGCGGACCCAGGGACTGTCCCCATCCCAGGAGACTGAGCTCGTGTGGAGACCGATGGGATCGCAGAGTGTCCGCATTGCTCAGAATTGCCCAGGGAAAGAGCATCCCTGGGGCGAAGGACAGCCGAGGGAGGGCTGCAGCGCCAGCATCCTCGAGGTTCACCTCTGACCCAAAAGCAAATGCATCCTGCGAGGCACCAAGCTCGCAGCGTCGGGCAGGTGGGCCCCTAAAAGAGTTGCCGAGCCAAATCCGGTGTTGCTCAGTGGATAGAGCATCGGCCTGAGGACTGAAAGGTCCCAGGTTCGATTCCGGTCAAGGGCATGTATCCTGGTTGCGGGCACATCCCCAGTAGGGGGCGTGCAGGAGGCGGCTGATCAATGTCTCTCTCTCATCGATGTTTCTAACTCTCTATTTCCTCTCCCTTCCTCTCTGTAAAAAAATCAATAAAATATATTTTAAAATATATTAAAAAATAAAATAAATATAAAATAATATATATTTAAAAATATATAAAAAATAAAATAAAAAAGAGTTGCCGAGATTCAGACCAAGATGTGGCCGGAGTCGGGCGCTTCCTGTGTTTCCTTTGGGAGCCCAGGCCCAGGCGCTGTCTAAGGGAAGGCGCACTCTGGAGCCCGGGCACGCAGGGCCTCTGACCCTCGTCCCCACCCCCAGCGGCGGGAAGCCCGCTCTTCTGGGAGGACAGATGCCAGCGGGCGGGACTGTCCAGCCCTCGCAAGCCCCGGCCCTGCCATGGAGGCCTGCAGCTGGAGGGAGCCTGTGGCCAGAGCCCCCCCTGGCAGAGACCCCGGTATGCAATGGATGGCATTGGCCCTGGAGCCTCGTGCCGAGAGCGGAGGAGTGCAGACAGAGGCAGCGCTGCTGAGGGTCGGCGGGAAAGCTCTTCCAGGAACCCGCCCTCATGACTCAGGCTTGTTCTCCCTGCCAGCCCCCGCGTCCGATCCTGTTCCAGGCATTCCCCCCGGAGGGTGACTTAGGCACCAGCGGGAGGGTCCCCGGCCTGGAAACTGGCCCACCCATCACAGTGCCAGCTCAGCCTTCATCTCGCAGCCTCCGGCAGGTCCCGTGACTCTGGAAGCCTCTGTTTCCACACCTGCCAGACGAGAAACTTGGAAGGAGGGTGTCTAATGTCATCTCCAGCCCTGACAGGTGTGGCTCAGTGGATAGAGCGTCAGCCTATGGACTGAAGGGTCCCAGGTTCGATTCCGGTCAAGGGCCTGTACTTTGGTTGCTGGCACATCCCCAGTAGGAGGTGGGCAAGAAGCCGCTGATTGATGTTTCTCTCTCGTCGATGTTTCTCACTCTCTCTCACTCTCTCTTCCTCTCTGTAAAAAAAATCAATAATATATATATATTTACATATTTTAAAACTAAAAAAAAGGAAGTCATTTCCAGCCTTACCATTCGAGGACTCCACCTGCTGTGTTAAATTTAACAGGCAAACGAGCGGTCCATACGGTGCAAATGTAACGCTAGTGACCGAGGGGCTTCCCACAGGGCAGGACTGGTCCCTCCACCCTCACGCGGACCCCTCTTCGGACCCAGCCCTCACTCAAGAGCTGGCTGGCAGGGCAAGAGCGTCCCCCCCTCCCCCGCGTTTTGTTACAGAAGCGTTTTCCCGTGGCTTCCTACCGCCCGTGGGAAGACGTAATAAATACTCATTAAAATGACCTGAAGCAGCATCTTTCCTCCTGACAAAGAGCCCGTCCCCCCCCTCGTTACATAAACACGTTAGACAAATCAGATGAGGATGAATGGAGCGGGCGCGAGTGAAAGAGCAGGAGTTGCATCACGCACGGAGTCCGTGCCACCGCTGTACTGCGGGCCTGGGATGGCATCTCTGGCGAATGTAATTAGCCAGTCACCCCGCCCCCCGGGGCCGGGACCCTTAAGATCTGCTGAGCTTCTACGGTGTGGCTGGTGTCCCATAAATGACAGATGCAATTATAAGAATTAATAATTCATATATTAATAATGAGATCCCTTTCCCCGGGCTCAGTAATTGCCCGCCGACTCGCCACGCAGCCACGGGGCAGGGCTGCCCGGCGCCCGGCGCTGTCTCCGCACTCCATAGATCCGCGTCTCCGGGCACCTTGAGGAGGCAGTGGCCGCTGCCGTTAGTCTAACCCAGCGGTTCTCAACCTTCCTAAGGCCGAGACCCTTTAAGACAGCTCCTCATGGGGTGGTGACCCCCACCCATAAAGTGATTTCCGTTGCTACTTCATCACTGTCATTTTGCTACTGTTATGAACTGTAATGAAAATATCTGATAGGCGGGATGTATTTTCGTTGTTACAAATTGAACATAAGTAAAGCATAGGGATTCATCACAAAAACAATATGTAATTACATATTGTGAAATATTTCTAATGACAAATAAATGAAATTTTGTCTCGAATCGTGGTGTAGCATGGGTAACAGTCTTCATATGACAACAGTAAACTACATTGCTACACTTTGCTACACCGAGGAGCGGTCTGTTGGTTCCTAAGACCATGGGAAATAGGTGTTTTCCAGTAGTCTTAGGCGATCCCTGTGAAAGGGTCGTTCAACCCGCAAAGGGGTCGCGACCCACAGGTTGAGAACCGCTGGTCTAACAAAATAGCCGGCCTACATGCCTCATCCCCCATTCTCCTTCCCTTTGCAAGCATTGGGATCCGCCTTCGCGGGTCAGGCCTGAGGAGGTGAATACGGCACTGCACGGTCCACATCTGTGTGGGACTCCCTGCCCTTCCCGGGGCCCAGCGGTGGTGACACCTCGCTCATCCCCAGCGCCTCCCTCCTCAGCCCCACACTGCAAAGAGCTCAAGCAGCTGACATGCCCACCGGGACACCCCCCCTCCTCCCCAGTCAGCCCTGAGCTGTGCAGGGCCGGCTACCTGGGGTGAACTGGTGAACCCCGTTAAACAAATCCTTAGCCCAGTGGTCGGCAAACTGCGACTGGCAAGCCACGTGCAGCTCTCTGGCCCCTTGAGTGTGGCTCTTCCACAAAAGACACGTGCAGGCGCGCACGTACAGTGCGATTGAAACTTCGTGGCCCGTGTGCAGAAGCCGGTTTTCGGCTCTCAAAGGAAATTTCACGCGTTGTACTGCTGCTGCGTGGCTCTGTTGACAGATGAGTTTGCCGACCACTGCCTGAGCCCATACTGAACAGATGGATCACGGAGGAGGCACCCCCAAACCCCAAGCTCAAGCAGGTTCTGAATATCCCAGCGGGCCTTCCAGAAGAGGACTGACGCTGATCGCTTTATCTCCCCTGTGTTTTCCTTGTTCTGGCGCTCTTTGGTTTTCTCAGCGCAAGTGGTTCTGCATTGGATCGGAACTCACTCACGGTGTCTAATGAGTTTCAACTGCCATTTCCATTGGCCTTTCCTCCTGGGCACGCTAAGGGCTTTCCCCAAAGTGAGATTAAAACATCGTTTCTAACTCCCACCCATCCCCACCTCCCCTGCCTCCCACCCTAACTCCCCCACCCATCCGGTGGCTCTTCCACCCTGGACCTGCCCGGTTTCTGTAATATCAGGCCACGGCCAGCAGGAAGCAGCCAGGCTGATGTCATCAGACAGTAATCTGGTCCCGGAGCCCAGAATGACTGGCCTTTGGGGATGCAGAAACCCACCCTCCACCCTAACTTGAGGAGCCTTTTTTTTTTTTTAGAATTTCTTTTTTTCTTAATATATTTTATTGATTTTTTTTTTACAGAGAGGAAGGGAGAGGGAGTGTTAGAAACATCGATGAGAGAGAAACATCCATCAGCTGCCTCCTGCACACCTCTTACTGATGATGTGCCCACAATCAAGGTACATACTCTTGACCGTAATGGAACCTGGAACCCTTCAGCCCACAGGCCGACGCTCTATCCACTGAGCCACACCGGTTAGGGCTTGAGGAACCTTTAAACTGGCATCCCTGCTTCCTTCGAATCGCTTTCTCATATTGTTTCTTTAGCTTGACTTCTTCTCAGGCTCCAAAGAAAACCAACTAAAACAGCGGTTCTCAACCTGTGGGTCGAGATCCCTTTGGGGGTGGAACGACCCTTTCACAGGGGTCGCCTAAGACCATCGGAAAATGCAGATATTTATATCACGATGCATCACAGTAGCAAAATTTCATGGCTGGGGGTCACCACCACATGAGGAACTGTATGCAAGGGTCGCGGTCTTAGGAAGGTTGAGAACCACTGAACCAAAATATAGCTCCAGGTTCCGCCTTCTGAGGATAAAGTATACAGGAAACTAACCTTGGGGTTTGGTTCTCTGGGTGTGGGTGGGGTCACAGGCATCAGGACCATGTTCAGCTGGAGAGCTCTGGTGAGCACACCACGGGCGCTGACCCCCCCCCCCCAAAGAGCTGCCGGTGGTGACCTGTTCACACTCCCACAGCTGCCTGCCGCCGCCCCCCTTCTGGCTGAGTCCTCCGGGGAAAGAGCACTGTGTGTGAGCGGCACACTCATGCTCAGAAAGGGCTGACCATCAAACCTTTGAATATCAGGTTTTCTTTCTCTCATGCTTCTAGTTCAGAACCAATGCCAAAAGGATCTGTCTCGCCCTGGCTGGTTTGGCTCGGTGGATGGAGCATCGGCTTGCAGACTGAAGGGTCCCGGGTTCCATTCCGGTCAAGGGCATGCACCTTGGTTGCAGACACATCCCCAGTGGGGGCTGTGCAGGAGGCAGCTGGTGGATGTTTGTCTCTCATCGATGTTACTGGCTCTCTATCCCTCTCCCTCTCTGTAAAAAATGAATAAAATATATTTAAAAACAAGAAAGGATCTGTCTCCGTTAACACTCTCCTTCCAGATCACTAAAAATATTTTTGCCTTCAGTTGAGGTCTTCGTTTCACTGAATTCAAGAGTTCTCATTAAACAACTACATGGCTCACTTATCTATAAATCCATTCATAAGAGAAGCCCACTCTAGCAAACTCATCATCTTTCCCTATAAATCTGTTTCTCCTCTCCTGTTCTTTACTAATGGGAGCACACCACTATTCCCCTAGTCCAAGGACTGGCGGGCTCTTTCTGGACAAGGCCAGATAATAAGTATTTTAGGTCTCTGGGCTACCCAGTCTTTGTCACGACTACTGAATGACCCCCGCTGTTATAATGGAAAGCAACTATAGGTAATACATAAATGAATAGGTGTGGCAGTGCTACCAGGAAATCAAATTTCTCCATCGCTCGGGGGAGTGGGGTCCGTACTTTCTAAGTAGTGTACATAACATAATGCACGTCCTAAAATCAAAGGTACCTTAGATTGATGAAATACAGTAAGCATACATTTGTTTATCTTAGAAAATGAACTTTTGCCGAACCGGTTTGGCTCAGTGGATAGAGCGTCGGTCTGTGGACAGAAAGGTCTCAAGTTAGATTCCGGTCAAGGGCATGCACCTTGGTTTCGGGCACATCCCTAATAGGGGGCATGCAGGAGGCAGCTGATCGATGTGTCTCTCTCATCGATGTTTTTGACTCTCTATCCTTCTCCCTTCCTCTCTGTAAAAAATCAATAAAATACATTTTAAAAAAGAAAGAAAATGAACTTCTAAGATTCACACAGGACAATGAATGGTTTCTACTGTTGTGGAGTTACATTTCTCGGGTTCCAGAATCCCATGTCCCTTAGCCCAGTCCTGAAAGCAAGGGGCGGTGAGAGGTGGGGGCGGGGAAGGCAGCTGAGGTTCCACTGAAGCCAGAAGCAAGGCTAGTGTCCAGAGCTTCTTTTCTGTGCTCCGGACAAGTCCAGTTCAGCATCAAGTAATTAAAGCCCATTACTCCATTGTGTGGGTCCCACAGGAGCCACATGGAGTGTCCCCCGAAACAGGAGTCATAGGAACACAGGCAAGCTTACCGCCAAGAGAGCGAAAGCCAAGAGCATGTGTTCCCTGGTCCAGGAGTTTAAATATTTCAATTTCACACGCGGCAGTGGCCACGCCTTTTCTGGCCATTGACTCACTTGCAGGTGTGATTGACAGGGGAACACCTTCCCCCCACTCCTCCCCCCCTCCACCAGTCGCCCAGACCTTACTGAGCAAGCACCTAACTTGCCTTTGTCCAGTCCCTTCCCCCAGCAATCAGCAGGAACAGACTCAGAGAGTGTTAACTACAGCTTCCTGGCAGAGCTGTATAAACGGCATGCCTATACTATCTAGTCTTCCCTTTCCTCCTTTCCTGCTAAAAGGTAACCAGGTTATTACCATGGTGTCAGCCGTATTCCAATAAAACTTTATTTACAAAAACAGGTGGCCGCCCAGATTTATCCCCAGGGCCATGATTTGTCAACCCTTCCGGCCTAACAGCTGGAAATGGCCATGTGTCCTTCTCTCTTACCCCACAAATCCAAAGAGAGGGAGAACCCTGCCAATCTGACCTCCTACACATCGCTGAAATCCGCTCTTCTTTACCGTCTCTAGGTTCTTACTTTCCACTTCTTAAAAATTGCAACCAAAACTTATAGAAGATGCAAGAAAGACAAGTACACCCACTGATGATCAAAGAAAATTGCTCACGCTTCAAAAGATGGGAGAACAAATTTATGCTTCCTGTATTTCATCAATCTGAGGTACCTTTGATTTTAGGATGTGCGTTATGTCATGCATACCACTTGGAAAGGAAAAATACAGCCAAAACTATAATCAGAGCTTTTTTATCATTTAGAATTTTTATTTTCTTCTTCTTGAGCAAATTATGTTAAACAGAGAAGGCATTTATGGTTGCCTACCAGTCTTGTGCCTATGTTGAATATACCTGTCTGTGTATGCAAAATACGTTGGTTAAGGTATTCCTAAAACTTCTGGATATTCAGAGTCCAACTCACATCACTTGCCTTCTAGAGTCATGGAAGTCTGTATCTTTCAACTCAATATCGTTTCCCAGGCCACGGAGGTGACGGCGACGCGGGATTTCTTAAAAGAATGCTCCACAATTGTTCCCAAAAATTCTCCTCAGCTCCCGACATCCACTCAGCAGGTTTCAACGCCCTCACTTTTTTTATCTTACCAGAAGAAGTCAAAAGAATATTTGTCAACAGTAGCCAAGACCTGCTTGTCTTCCTCAAAGTCCTTACACGTTTTGTGGCTCACCACACTGGGGACTGCGGCTGTCCAGCCGTGTCCCCAGGAAAGCACATACATGTGATCTGCTGGCTATGGCCACAGCGTCTCGAATTTTCCCTGGCAGACCGTGTGACTCTGAAGCAGTCCCGATGCCAGAAGAGTTCAGGTGAAAAAACTGTGCATTTTAGCATCCCTGAAAGAAGGTCCATGTTTTCAGTTACAACACATGCGTATGGCACATATATCACGTTTTTAGGATTCCTCCACTTCAACCAGCTTTTTTTTTTTTAATATATATTTTATTGATTTTTTTAAAGAGAGGAAGGGAGAGGGATAGAGAGTTAGAAACATCGATGAGAGAGAAACATCGATCAGCCGCCTCCTGCATATCCCCTACTGGGGATGTGCCCGCAACCAGGATACATGCCCTTGACCGGAATTGAACCTGGGACCCCTCAGTCCGCAGGCCAACGCTCTATCCGCTGAGCCAAACCGGCCTCGGCCGTGCCCAGATTCTTAACCCACCATCTCTCCCCACACCTGGGGACCTTGGTAGCAATATCCTAAATCCTTCAGATGGATGCTACCCCATAACACAACGCTTTTAGGTATTAAAAGGCCACCTACCTCAAACTCTAGCATAGGAAATCACCTTTAACTCCTTTTGTAAGGGGAGTAGTTTGGTGCTGCCAAAGATTTGGTAAAACCTCTTCTTGTAAGCCGAAAATGGAATTCATGAAAGCATTTTTTTTTTAAAGCACTGGTGTTTGGTTTTCTTTGTTTCTAATATCCGTTGCTGTGGCTTTCGAAGGAACCGCGGCCTAGCGGGGAACGGACCCAGAACGAAGCAAACTAGCGCCTATGGAATCCTGGGCTGCAGGTGCAAAGTGGTGGGGAGCCAGAGGGAAGAGGAAGGCAGGGGGGTTGTGGGGGGAGCAGTGGAGAGGGATGGGGGGATGGGGGGCTTGCTCTGTCTTCAGCTGTACGTGTTCCAGGCTCTACGACCGTGAGAATTGATTTATTTTTCATTTAATACAGATTTACTCTGTGAAGCTTGGAACACTCACTGACTCAGGATGGCGGGCTCTCCGTTGAGCAAAGCAAACGCTCAATAGCGGCGATGGGATATGAAATTTGTTAATCGGCACTTCCCGAGTTCGGAGGTAATCATATTTTCTGCTGCCCCATTTGACAGATCTCCAACCTCGAGCATTTCCCTGCTCATCTGGAATGATAAGTGATCAAGGCTCATCACCTATCTTCTTTCCAGACGAGACTAGCATTGTGTTTTTTTGTAAATCACATTCTTAATATCGCCCAAAGAATCCTGGGAGATCTAATCAGATCTCTTATGCTAACTAGGGAGACACGCCTGGCCGCCCCCCCCCCTCCCCAGCCCTCAAGAGAAGATGTTAAGGAAGGAGAGATTAAATTGCCACGTCTAATGGATTCCCTGTGTGACTAAACCATTGTATGATTTCTCATGTTTGAGGAGATGCACCAATTTCACGGGCAGGGCCACTCTGGCCTGGAGACTCCTGCTTTGACAGCTGCTGCCTCGCCCCCCGTGTCTAAGGTCAGGTTCATCGATGGTGGGACCCAGCAGTTCTTAATCGAGTGGGCTGAACGCATAAAAGGGTTTTCTGTTGACACTGATCTGATGCTTCCAGGAGAGCCCTCCCCACCCTGGCCCAAGGAACTCGCTGCCTCCTTTCCCGGATGTGGTGGGTGGGGGAGGGGAATAAAATGGGGCAGATGAAAGAGCTTTCACCTTCGAGTCTGAAGAGCATAGGAGGGTCCGGGTCAACCAGCTGCACCAGACAGACCTGCCCCCCAGCCTTCACCTTGATTCTCAGCTATTTGCTGCTCTTCCTCCCCATTTCTTATGCAAACTCCACAGAGAAAACTAGATTAACCATTTTCAACCTTTCTGGGGAAAGAGTGGCGTAAAGACAATCAACAAAGAGGAATAATAAACTTCCGGCCATCGCTTTTTCTTTTCTGGTTTTCTCACATTGAGCATCTGAAACCGTGGGAGCAAAATCTACACTAGCCCTCAAGGCTGTGGGCACAATGCATAGCTCTTTATCCTCAATGCCACTTACCACACTTTATATGGTTTAAATGGCATGTATATAAAATGTGCATTAGGTATAATTATACCTATTGAGAATTATATATTATAATTTAATATGTAGTATATTAAAATATATAGTTTATGTTGTATATATTAAATGTATATTTCTAAATAAGAATGTATACATCTTTTTGTTTAGAATTTATCATTTAAAGTCTATACTAATAAACTAGACCGGACATCTTCTGGACGTCCTTCCAGACAAAGCCACGGTGGTAGGGGCCAAGGCAGAGGTGATTAGGGGCTATCAGGTTGGCAGGAGAGAGAAGTTAGGGGCATCAGGTGGACAGGCTAGTGATTAGGGGCAATCAGGCAGGCAGGCAGAGGGGTTAGGGGCAATCAGGCAGGTAGGCAGGTGAGCAGTTAGGAGCCAGTGGTCCCAGATTTTGAGAGGGATGTCTGCCTGCCAGTTTAGGTGCAGGAATGAGGCCTAACCAGTCAGAGATCCCCCTAGGGGTCCCAAATTGGAGAGGGTGCAGGGCAGGCTGAAGGACTTCCCCTCCCCCATGCACAAATTTCATGCACTGGGCCTTTCTAGTATAATGAATAATGAAACAAATAAAATTATTGTACAGTTCCATAGCAGTACACATTCATATACCTAATCTGAATAGCACAATATGAACTTTATTTTTTTAATCTGGATTATAAATACGATTCATATGTTTTTAGTTCTATAGTGGACCTCTTTACCTGAACTCAGACTGAGACCTTATCTTCTCTTTTCTTTCTATGAATCTTACACACAGTGAACACTGAAAAGAATATGAAGCCTGGAGTTTAAAGTTAGCTTCCCAGGAAGTTCTTTGCTCCAATATTAATTTTTAGTTATGTTTAACTAGAAGCTTTACTGTCCTCCCCCCCCCTCCAAAAAAAAGCACAAAACTTATATCTATTTATTGGAGAAAGAACCCAGAAAACACTGAGACTACATCTTCCTCTCCCTTTTTCTCTCAGGTTGTCATTTGACATGGGCAAAGGAAAGGACAAGATAGTTCTGAGTTGCAGCAGCTTAGGTGAGTGGGATCATGGGAAAGCAGGAGCCCATCCTCGGAGTAGGGGTCCTGGTCTACATGCACCCTCAGCCCCTTCCCCACAAGGAGAGGGCACCAGTGAAGCAGCTGGAAGGAGAAGAAAAGCGAGAACGTCCAAATCTTCTTACACGCACCCATAAAAAGGAGTGGGGGGAGGAGGGGCCAGCAGGAAAGGCAGAAAGAGCTCTGGACTCAGTGAAGTTGCCTTGGACCTAAGCTCCACTGTCCCATGGCACAAGTGTCTTACTGCTTCCTGTCCTAGTCAGCCCGGGCCGCCGTAACAAAACACCACCGGGTGACATAGACAGCAGACATGTATTTTCTCCCGTTCTGAAGGCTGGGAGGTCAGAGTCTGGGTGCCGGTGTGGTGGCTGGGGAGAGCTCTCTTCCTGGGTTGTATGTGGCCGCATTCTCTGTGTCCTCGTGTGGCCTCTCCATGGTGTGTGACGGGGAAGGAGAATAGGCAAGAGGGAGAGGGGAAGAGAGAGAGAAGAGCTTTGGTGTTTTTTCTTATAAGAACAGGAAGGCCATTAGAGCAGGGCCCCACCCTGATGACCTCATCTAACCTTAATTACCTCCCAAATGCTCAGTCTCCGACTTTCATCACATTAGGGATTAGGGCTTCAACATATGAGTTTGACATCAACATTCAGTTCCTTACACAACCATGCACCATAAGACAGCCAACCACAGAGCCTCAGCACCACGCAACAAGTGTTTCTTTCTCAGGCATCTGTGAGATTCACTGGACTCCCTTACGTATCTGGGATCCTGCTGGGATTGGCTGATCTGGACTGGATCTCTGGGCATGATCTGTGGCCCACATGTCTCCTCCAGCAGCCTGGCCTGGCCATGTGCTCATGGTGGCAGCTGAGGAGCAAGAGAGAGAACAAACCCTTTCCATCACCTTGTTGTGTCACACATTGGCCGAAGCTAGATGACATGGCTGAGCCCAGAGGCAGCTTGGAGGGCACTGTTAAGTCACACTCCTTGTGGAGTGCAGAGCGGGCGGAAGACCTTGGGCCACCTTTCAATCCGCCACAGTCCTTCGATAGTTGTTCAGATTCCCTTGCTTCTACTTTCTAACTGAATTTATCAAGGTAACATCCTCTCTAATAAAGAGGGAATCTGCTAATTGACCATCACTCCATCACAAACAGTGGTTCTCAACCTTTCTAATGCCGAGACCCTTTAACACAGTTGCTCACGTTGTGGTGACCCCCAACCATAAAATTATTTTCATTGCTACTTCAAAACTGTAATCTTGCTACTGTTATGAACTGTAATGTAAATATCTGATATGCAGGATATATTTTCGTTGTTACAAATTGAACATAATTAAAGCATAGTGATTAATCACAAAAACAATATGTAATTATATATTGTAAAATATTTATTTCTAATTATAAATAAATGAAATTTTTGTCTTGAATCGTGGTGTAGCATGGGTAACAGTCTTCATATGACAACAGTAAACTACATTGCTATACTTTGCTACACCGAGGAGTGGTCTGTTGGTTCCTAAGATCATGAGAAATAGGTATTTTCTGATGGTCTTAGGCGACCCATGTGAAGGGGTCATTCAACCCCCAAAGGGGTTGCAACCCACAGGTTGAGAACCGCTGGTCACAAAGATGGGTGCACCCACAGCTGAAGCCAACTTCCCATAAGGAGCCTTAACAAGCAATCAGCAGGGACCTGAGGCTACACCCTCCTCCACTTCCGTGGGTTCGACAGGGAACCTCAGGCCATGCCCCCCGCCCTGGCATCAGCTTGGGGGACCTCAGGCTGCACCTCTGACCCAGTGCCAGGCCAGGGGACCTGAGGCCACGCCCTCCACCCACCAGGGCTTGATTGGGAACCTTAAAGTGTGCTTCCTATCCTGCTGCTGGACTAGGGGCCCTCAGGCCATGCTCCCCACCCCAGCACCAGGCCAGGGGACCTCACACTGCACCCCCTCCCTGGTGGGGCATGACAAGGAACCTCAGGCTGTGCCCCTCCCCACCCAGTGGGGTTTGACCAGGACCCCAAGATGCACAGAGTGAAATCATAGTTTAAGCATATGCTGGGTCAGGGGAACTCAGGCCATGCCCCCACCCAACAGGGTTTGACAGGGGACCTCAGGCCATGCCCCCCACCCAGTGGGACTCTCAGGGGATCTCAGGCCATGTCCCCCACCTGGTGGAGTTGATGGAGGACCTCAAGGCACACCCCCTACCTCAGTTTGGGCTGGGAGACCTCAGGCCATGCCCCTAGTCCTGGTGCCAGGCCAGAGGACTTGAAGCTATGCCCTCTGCCTGGCAAGGCTTGACAAGATAGGACTGGCTGGATCTGGATATAGCCCAAGGCGGGGGGAAGAAGGGGGCGGTGGAGCTGGCCAGGTCTGGACCTCATGCAATTTTGAGGTGCATGTGGATGGGCAGAGACTAGACTCAGGGTCCCCTGATGTGCCCTAGGCTCCGACAAGAGGAAGGTTTTCATATACATTTTACTAATTTTCTTTCATCTGTGACATTTCTATTATAGAGAAAGGGCAAATAGCAATATTAAAGTATTTCCTCTAATTAATCCCCTTTTGATGTGCATGAATTTCGTGCAGTGGGTCACTAGTTGCTTAATAAAATTACATAGGTTCCAGGGGTACAATACTAGGATCCATCACCTGTACTGATATATTGTATTGTGTGTTCTCCACCCCAATTATCTTTCTTCTCCACATGTGTTTCCCTTTCCCCTTCTGAGAAAACCGGAACATGTATGTAGGACACTTTCTGTTTTGTTATTCCATGATGTTCGTCTCCATGTACTATTTCAGGTGTAATTTCATCCCACTGAAGATGAGAGAGTGAAATCGTAGTGTAAGCGGTATTTTGACATATTGTGGGGCGGGGAGGATGATGAGTTCAGGTTGATAGCGCTCAAATCAAAACTTGTTGAAAGATTGGCCAGAAAGCTCTATTTTGTGGGCTGTGCCTGTCTCCTTGCAGAGCTTTGTTCCCCCAGGACAGTGGTCGGCAAACTGCGGCTCACGAGCCAGATGTGGCTCTTTGGCCCCTTGACTGTGGCTCTTCCACAAAATATCACGGCCTGGGCGAGTCTATTTTGAAGAAGTGGCGTTAGAAGAAGTTTAAGTTTAAAAAATTTGGCTCTCGCCGAAACCGGTTTAGCTCAGTGGATAGAGCGTCGGCCTGCGGACTGAAAGGTCCCAGGTTCGATTTCGGTCAAGGGCATGTACCTTGGTTGTGGGCACATCCCCAGTAGGAGGTGTGCAGGAGGCAGCTGATCGATGTCTCTCTCATTGATGTTTCTCTCTGTCCCTCTCCCTTCCTCTCTGTAAGAAATCAATAAAATATATTTTAAAATTTTGGCTCTCAAAAGAAATTTCAATCGTTGTCCTGTTGATGGTTGGCTCTGTTGACTAATGAGTTTGCCGACCACTGCCCCAGGAGAACTTGGGGTTGGGGGTGCTGACATAGGCAAAGGGCAGTATCCAGTGGCTCTATCCACAGCAAGCTCCAAGCTGTGTGAGAAAGATAGCACCACCACATCCTGAGAAGTTACAAGGTGCAGGAAAAGAAAAAGACAAAAGAGCTATTGTGCAGACATCCCTACAAATTAAATAAAAAAACAAAAAACAACTATATGGAGATTGAAGCAGGAAATCTAGGCCTGTGAGCTTGCGATGATCAGGATGATTGAGAACAGGCAAGGTCCTAAGTCAGTGGTTCTCAACCTTCCTAATGCCGGGACCCTTTAATACAGTTCCTCATGTTGTGGTGACCCCCAACCATAAAATTATTTTCTTTGCTACTTCCTAACAGTAATTTTGCTACTGTTGTGAATCGTAATGTAAATATCTGTGTTTTCTGATGGTCTTAGGCGACCCCTGTGATGGGGTCGATGGACCCCCAAAGGGGTTGCGACCCACAGGTTGAGAACCGCTGTCCTAAGTGATAATGAACTAATGTCGAAGAAACATCTTTCTGGAACACCAGAAACAGGTTGTACCAAAATACCCAATTTAGGGAGATCGCAGAGACAGGGTTCGCCGTGTGTGTTCTGGGAATGAGAACCGCACAGACTGAAGAGCCAGCACAGGAAGGCGTCCCTGTCTGTGGTCCCCTCCCCGAGGGAGGCGGGAGCCCACAGAGCATCCGTGGTCATCAGCACCCTTTCTGCGGGGAGGCTGGAGGCAGCCCGGAAGGGACCTGGGGGTTAGAGAAGGCCAGCCCCGTCCAGGAGCGGCTGAAGGTGTCAGGGCTGCACCTCCCTGCTCCTGGCCGGGCTCATGAGTGCGGCTCCCTGAGGCAGCGTCTGAGGACCTCTGACCTCAGCTCTCCATCTGCCATTCAGTCAGCCCAGCTGTTTGGACCAGACACCCTCCCTGCCTGGACACATCTGCCCTGCTTCCCCCAGGTCAGGTCACCCCCTGTGAGCACCCACTCCCCCAACTCAGACCAGCCAGCTGGGGCGCTCACAGGGCAGAAGCCGCGCCAAAGGGAAGGGGGTGGGGGAGTCACAGAGATGGAATGTGGCCAGCGGGCTGAGTTTGGGGCTGTCTGGGAAGGACCTTGCATCCTGCTGAATCCTGGTCCCGGGGAAGGCGGGGTGATCCTTGTCCATTCCTGCCAGCTCTGGTGGGAGAGGCACAGGACCCTGCGTGGACGCGGAACTCCACACTCAGCCCAAGGCTGCTCACCCAGCACTAACACTGAGTGACGGGCGGAGCTGCTCCAGCCTCGTGCCCGTGGCCATGACCGCAGTGCACAGGGCTTGAAGGAGGCCGGTGAGAGACCCGAGGAGGTGCAGGGTGAGGAGGAAAGCTGAGAAACGCTTTCCCGCTGAACCAGGACCCGCAGGGAAACTTCAAGTAAGTTATCAGCTGACACGCAGTTGGTTCCACACCTGGGAATCTGAGTTCAACAATGAGGAAGTGAGCTTTTCGTCCAAAAATAAGGAAATAAAGCTGCTTGATGTTTTGTCCAATCTGTGCCATTTTTCAGCATCCACTTGCAAACACAGATTTGTCATCTATTAGTAAACACAGATTGTTGTTTTTTTTTAAGGTGGAATTTAAGGGGGGAACATAAAAGGAATTTCAAGAACAATCTTGAACCGAATCAGAAAATCACCCCCAGCCTATGGAAACACACACACAGACAGGGAACAAAACAGGACGTGAAACCCTGGCCGGGAGTTCAGCTGAGTTGATAAGCGCATCATCCAAGGGTGGGTGCATCTTCAGTCAGAGCACATACAAGAAGCAAGCAATGGCCCTAACCGGTTTGGCCCAGTGGAGAGAGCATCAGCCTGTGGACTGAAGAGTCCCAGGTTGGATTCCGGTCAAGGGCATGTACCTTGGCTGCAGACACATTCCCAGTAGGGAGTGTGCAGGACGCAGCTGATCAATGTTTCTTTCTCACTGATGTTTCTAACTCTCTATTCCTCTCTGTAAAAAATCAATAAAATATATATTTTTTTTAAAAAAAGAAAGAAAGAAAGGAAGCAACCAATGAATGCAAAAATAAGTGGAACAACAAGTCAAAGTTCCTCTCTCTCCCTCCCTCCTCCCATCACACACACACCAATAAATAATTTTTAAATATATTTTATTGATTTTTTTACAGAGAGGAAGGGAAAGGGATAGAGAATTGCCAATCAGCTGCTTCCTGCACACCCCCTACTAGGGATGTGCCTGCAACCAAGGCACATGCCCTTGACCAGAATCAAATCTAGGACCCTTAAGTCTGCAGGCTGACACTATCCACTCAGCCAAACCGGTTAGGTCCCAATAAATATTTTTTAAAATAGGACATGAGAGATTCAGGGGCAGCCCTAGCTCAGAATGTCATGTCTGCCCCTCCTCCCACTCTGCGTCTTCTCCCCCTTGTGTCTGCCTCTCAGCTCTCACTCAGAGTTTTCTATCTGCAGATGAACACTGAACAGAATGCTACCAAATAGGCTACTTTCATACTAAAAGGAACTCAATAAAAGTGAGATACATAACAGGCAGCGCTGATAGAACGTTTATTATGATTCTTTTCAGCCAGGCTTTAAACATTTCTCTGAAGCTGGGAGAAGTCTAACCAATGTTTCCTGCAGGAGGAGACAAGATGTCAAAAGCAGGAGAAACCAAGATGGCGGCATAGGTGAACACCTAAACTGCTGCCTCACACAACAATTTCAAAACTACAGCTAAAAGACAGAATGGACCCCATCCAGAACCACAGGAAAGATGGCTGAGTGGAAATTCTACAACTAGAAAAAAAGAGGGGGGCTAATGGAGATTCAGAGGAGCTGCAAAAAGCTGAGGTACAAAGACACGCATGGAGAGGACAGGGGACAGAGTGCCTGTCTGGCTTCTCCTAGCGGGAGGAAGACGGAAACTCTCGACTGTGCTGAACTCCAGTTCCAGGTGAGACCGTGGGGACCCAGACTCATACGGGGGGGGCTCTAGACTGTTGGAAAAAGAGAGGAGTGCACAGAAACTCAGGGGAGCTGCAAAAGGCAGAGGTCTGGAGGCCCTCGCGCGACTGCGCCTAGAGAGGTCTGCAATGATTACCAAGGGACAATGAGACCAGGGCATCATAGGGCAGGGCTGATGGGAAGCCAAGGCTGTCTGCTCAGCCCTGAGACTCTGCCCCATCCAAGCCAAGCACAGAGGCTTTTGCAATTTTCCAGGTCTTGTCTCATAAGGCTGACTGTCCAGCACAGAAGTTCTCACAGCATAGACACAGGTGATCCTCACAGCCAATTGGCCTGGAGGTCAATTCTTCCCAGTGATACCAACAACAGTCAAGGCTTAATTACAAGGCTGTACACACAGTCCACAAAGGGGCACACCAAGAGTGTCCACCTCAGGTAACTGGGGAGGCTGAGCCACTGAGCCATATAAGACACCTAGCACACAAAGCTACTCTACCAAGTCAGGGAAGCAGCAAAAATGCAGAGACAAAGAAATAGATCACAAATGAAAGAAATGAAGAAAAACAAATGACTGGGTATAGAGTTTAAAACAACAGTTATAAGTTTTTTGAGAATTTCCTAGAAAAGGTTGATAAATTTAGTGAGACCCTCAAGGATATGAAAAAGGACCAACTAGAAATTAAACATACACTGACTGAAATAAAAAATATTATATAGAGACCTAACAGCAGACTAGAGGAACGCAAGAATCAAGTCAAAGATTTGAAAGTCAAAGATTTGAAACCCAAAGAAGCAAAAAACACTCAACTGGAAAATAAAAAAGAAAAATGAATCCAAAAATATGAAGATAGTTAAGGAGCCTCAGGGATAACTTTAAGTGTACCAACATCAGAATTGTGGGGGTGCCAGAAGAAGAGAGAGAACAAGCTACTGAAAACCTATTTGAAGAAATAATGACCAAAAACTTCCCCAACCTGGTGAAAGAAATAGTCTTACAAGTCTAGAAAGTGCACAGAACCCCAAACAAAAGGAATCCAAAGAGGACCACAACAAGACACATCATAATTAAAATGCCAAGAGCAAAAGACAAAGAGAGAATATATAAAAGCAGCAAGAGAAACACAGTTCATTACCTACAAGGGAGCACCCATACGATTGTGAGCTGATTTCTCAACAGAAACTATGCAGGCCAGATGGGGGCGGGGCCGGGGGGGGGGGGGGGCAAGAAATATGCAAAGTGATGAATAGCAAGAACCTACAACCAAGATTACTCTATCCAGCAAAGCTATCATTCAGAATTGAAGGTCAGATAAAGAGTTTCACAGATAAGAAAAAGCTAAAGGAGTTCACCAACACCAAACCAGTATTTTGTGAAATGCTGAAAGGTACTCTTTAAGAAGAGGAAGAAGAAGAAAAAGGTAAAGATAAAAATTATGAACAACAAATTCATATCTATCAACAAGTGAATCTACAAATCAAGTGAATAAAAAATCTGATGGATAGAATAAACCGGTGAATATATTAGACTCAGGGGCATAGAAAGGAAGTGGACTGACCATTCTCAGGGGGAAAGGGGTGTGGAGGGTGCGGGAAGAGACTGGACAAAAGTCGTACACCTCTGGATGAGGACAGTGGAGGGGAGGTAAGGCCAGAGGGCGGGGTGGAAACCGGGTGGAGGGGAGCTATGAGGGAAAAAAGAGACACAATTGTAATAATCTGAACAATAAAGATTTATTAATTTTTAAAAATATATATTTTATTGATTTTTTTATAGAGAGGAAGGGAGAGGGATAAAGAGTTTGAAACATCGATGAGAGAGAGATATCGATCAGCTGCCTCCTGCACGCCTCCCTGCTGGGGATGTGCCCGCAGCCAAGGTACATGCCCTTGACTTGAATCGAACCTGGGTCCTTTCAGTTCACAGGCCGACGCTCTAGCCACTGAGCCAAACCAGTGAGGGCAAGATTTATTAAATTTTTAAAAAAATAAAATAAAATGAAACTATATTCTAAAAAAAGAAAAAAGGTAGAGCCAACATGTCTATCTACACACATCCTAGCCGAAAACAACGCCCCGCCTGTCACAGGTACCCAGTTCACGCTCGTCCCCCCTCATTCCCACGCGCTTTGGGACAACTTTGGTTACGCGGATCTCCTTCATGATCTCGGGTACCAATGGGTGGCCCCACAAATTGCATTTTCCTATGAATCTTTCATGAGAGCGCTTTTCTCCCCGTACACCGCGGTGAGCTGATGTTCTTAGAGATGGATGAGGGGCCCTGGGCCTCGGACAGATGGCGATGGCGACAATAAATAACGGTAATGCTCTTCCCTCCCTTGACCTCAACAATCCCCGGGTCTCACAACCCAGCAGACCCTGAGAATTATGGAGAAGGAAGAGGCCTGGGGAAAGGGTGGCCCATTCGTTCTTCCGTTCGCGGCCCGGAGCGCAGACTAACCAGGCTCTGCCCTCGGCTGAGGCCCTGACCGCAGTGGGGACGGGTGCTGCTGGGAAGCCGGTGCAGCCCTGAGTTAGGGGGTGGAAGCCTCCAGACACCAGGGCAGCTCCAGGGCCCTCCCATGAGATGGAGACACTGAAGAGAAGCTGGTGGCCATAGGCCCTCGGAGGAGTGGATGCCAGGGACTCAGCCGCGACACACACCTCCTGCCACAGACCGTCATGCCCTGGAGAACCTGGCCGCCCGGGCGCTCCTAGCACACACACACCCACAAGGACCCGCTTCCTGGAACCCACAATGACACGCTTCCCCGTGTGGCTCCCTCCCCACAGGCTGGTGAGCAGGCGCTAAGAAGAGACAGGGCATCAGAGGGCAGATGCCACCCACCTCACCTTGCCCTCCCGCCGCCGCCAGGACAGAGCAGGCAAGGACGGGCAGAGGCTGCCATTCGCAGCTGCCGGTGGGGACACAGCCCGGTTCCCCATCTTGCTGCTGGGCCCAGGACCGAGCAGGTAAAGAGAATGAAGTTTGCGTTCAGTTGCCCTCGTCCTTTCATTCCCACCCCCAGGACCCGTCCGAGGGGAACCAGGTGCAACCATGCTAATAGTTCATGTTTCCATACTGCACAGGGTTCAAGGCCACCTTCCCCGCCCTGGGTTCCATGATCCTAAGTCGCCCAGCACCCCACCTCCAACCCCCGCTGCTCAGGGGTCCCCCTGTTTCTGTCCTGGGATCTCTCCCTCCCCTCCAGGGCCCCATCCCTCCTGCATCTTACTTAGGTGTATCTTCATTCTCACCCCCTTTGAAAAGGACAATGTTGTCTTGGACTAGAAAAGCAGAAATACTCTGCAACCATAAGATCAAGAACAGCGGTTCTCAACCTGTGGGTCGCGACCCCTTTGGGGGTAGAACGACCCTTTTACAGGGGTCGCCTAAGACTATTGGAAAACACCTATTTCCCATGGTTTTAGGAACCAACACACCGCTCCTCGGTATAGCAAAATGTAACAATGTAGTTTACTGTTGTCATATGAAGACTGTTACCCATGCTACACCACGATTCAAGACAAAATTTCATTTATTTGTAATTAGAAATAAATATTTCACAATATATAATTACATATTGTTTTTGTGATTAATCCCTATGCTTTAACTATGTTTAATTTGTAACAATGAAAATACATCCTGCATATCAGATATTTACATGGCAGTTCATAACAGTAGCAAAATTACAGTTATGAAGTAGCAACGGAAATAATTGTATGGGTGGGGGTCACCACCCCATGAGGAGCTGTCTTAAAGGGTCGCGGCATTAGGAAGGTTGAGAACCACTGCTCTAGAATAATGTCCTCATGCCTAAGATCCAGGTTAAAAAGTGAGAAGCGTTTGGTCCGTTGCTGCTTGCCATGTCCAAAATGAGCAGCCTGAAGGGAAGGAGGCGTCTGCACATTGGACAAATCTGCGAATTTGCTTTTCCCCCAACTTCACAAACTGTGGCGGCTGTGCTATCAGGAAAGTGTCCTTGAGACCACAAAGGCCCGCCAGCAAACAGTGACAGCTGACATCATTAAGAAAACATGAAGCACTTTTTACGAGGGTCCTGTTTATGGCTCGGTTGTCTTGTCCTCAGCATCAACATCGTCAGCAATAAATCCCAGCATCGTTAAGACGGGATGGAGCCTGATGCCCAGAGGAATCGGGAAAGACCGGTCCTCACAGGCACACACGTCCACACAGCCACTCGCAGGGCATAAACCTTCCTCCTGGAACATCAAGGCTCATAGCACGAGAGCGCTCTGCCATCTGGTGGCCAAAGGCAAAATGACGCCAGTGCTTTGCCAAGACAGAAGATAGTGGTCTGTCAGTCATTGTGAGCAGAGCGGTTTTCTCAAGTCCACCACCACCCATAAGCAGTGAAAGTTAGGATCCTAAAAAAGATAATAGTACTGTTATTCAAAGACTATTTTCTGTGATCCTCACAGGTAGGAATGCAAGCCTCTTAAATTGCTTGCGTGGAGGCGCCTGGTTACAAAACCGATGTCTAGAAAAGCAGCCAGTGTTAAGTCAGCAAACCCCTTTAAAGGGCCCTATGTATCCCCCGACCATCCATCTGGCCAGGAACGTCTGTCAGTGGTCGGGTGAAAACACGCAGCTCATTTTGGTGACACCACGACAGAAGGGCAAGGGGGCCTGGGACGCGCTGAGGGCCTCCGTGAATGTATTTAGCTGGTTTGGGCCGGCATGATCACTTCCCACAAGCTGGTCTGTGAACCACCAGTCCCAGGGGCAACTAGAAAACCCAGTCCCAGAACTGGGAGGATGGACATCACCCTCCTCTCCCTTTCTCGAGCACCCCTTCATCGCTCCTCCTTGGAGATCCACACAGTCTTGCAGGGTATAGAAGCTCAGAGCTGACCTGCAGCAAAGTCCTTTCACGGCATTTAACTCAGAACCTCCTAAGCTTTTTGGACTTCTGAATAGGGGTTTGTTTGTTTTTTAGTTAGGATTTGGTCCTTGGGGTTTTTTTTATAAATTGACTAGAGGCCCAGTGCACAAATTTATGTACCGGTGGGGTCCCTGGGCCTGGTCGGCAATCTGGGCCAATAGGGCTGTGGGAGGTTGGCTGTGGGAGCACACTGACCACCAGGGGGCAGCTCCTGCATTGAGCATCTGCCCCCTGGTGGTCAGTGTGCATCATAGCAACCAGTCATAATTTAGCCATTTATATATGTGTGTGTGTGTGTGTGTGTGTGTGTGTGTGTGTGTGTGTTATTTTCACTATAACCCAGAGAATTTCAGGAACAAATGCAGGCTCAGCTCTGCTGCTAACAGCCATGATATGAAAAGTCACCCAAGCTCTGTGTACCTTATTTTCCTCAGATGTCAACCGAGAGCAAACAAGGGGGAGAGAAAAAAATACATGATTTCAGCCATCGCTTAGCTCTGCCATGTTTTCCCACACGCAATCAACTTTCAACGGTCTACAGTATGGATTATCTAAGGTCAGGCATCCGTGACACCCTTGAAACAGCCCGCTGACAACACGCATTCATTTCCTTCCCCTCCCCACACCCAAGTAGGCTGGGAAGGAATAGTAACGTATAAGAGAAAAATAAAATAAAAGAGGGAATAGCCAGAGATTCGCAATTTCAAAAAAATGAGAAATTGATTGGGAACCTGCAACTGGCTTCACAGAACTGACAATGTCATAACATGCAGTAGATTGTACTTTCCAAAGATGGGCACTACTTCCCACCCTACATGTTCTTTTTTTTAAAATTTCATTAAATTTATTGGAGCAACATTGGTTAATAAAATTATCTAGGTTTCAGGTGAACAATTCTATAATACATCATCTGTATATTGCATTTATGTTCACCACCCAAAGTCAAGTCTCCTTCTGTCACCATATGTCTGACCCCCTTTACCCTTTTACCTCCCTTCCACCTCCCTTCCGCTCAGGTAACCACCATACTGTTGTCTGTTATCTATGAGTTTTTGTTTTTCTGTTTCTCATTTGTTGCTTTCAGTTTATCTCCCACATGTGAGTGAAATCTTAGGGTTCTTATTCTCCTTACCATCCTTCCATCAAGAAGTGTGGTCTAATCCCTCTTCCCTTTAATTTGGGCTGGCCTTGATGACTTCCCTGTAATAAATACCAGTCTTAAAGCTCTGCCTTGGTCTCTTAGAAAGCCATCTCTCAGAACACTTCTTTGTGACCCTCGGCCGCCATGCTGTGAGGGAGCCCAAGCCACATGAGGTGTTTGTGTGCAGGGACTCTGCTCCACCAGCCCAGCTGAGCCCAGCCTTTGAGGCAGGCCAGCCTGGGGAGCAGACAGGGAGTAAAGAAGCCTTAAACAGAGAAGGTTTCCATGGCAAGTCTATCTAAACCGACACTTGCATCCTGCTTTGTTTTATTCATAGCCATAACATAATTCATTTGTCTATTCTAATCTTCATGAGGTCAGGGGACTTTATCTTATTAACGACCATATCCCCAAGATGTGGAACAATACTTGGCATATGAAAGGCACTCAATAAATATTTCATGAATAAGTAAATTAATAGAACAGTCAGGAAAAAAGAAAAGAGGAAAAATGCAATAAACAGCATAAAACTTCAAAGGAGCTACTATTTAGTATGTTCAGAAAGGTGTATAGCATCCACATAAAAATAATTGGAAGCAGCTTCTGCACAGCAAAAGAAACCATCGACAAAACAACAAGAAAGCCCACTGCGTGGGAGAACATATTTGCCAATGTTATCTCCGATAAGGGTTTAATCTACAACATTTACAGGGAACTCATACAACTTAACAAAAGAAAGATAAACACCCCAATCAAAAAATGGGCAATGGACCTAAATAGATACTTTTCAAAAGAAGATATACAGAAGGCCAAAAGATATATGAAAACATGTTCAAAGTCACTAATCATCCAAGAGATGCATATCAAAATGACAATGAGGTACCATCTCACACCTGTCAGAATGGCTATTGTCAACAAATCAACCAATGACAAGTGCTGGTGAGGATGCAGAGAAAAAGGAACCCTCGTGCACTGCTGGTGGGAATGCAGACTGGTACAGCCATTATGGAGAACAGTATGGAGTTTCCTCAAAAAACTAAAAATGGAACTCCCATTTGACCTAGTGATACCACTTCTAGGAATATATCCCAAGAAACTAGAAACACCAATCAGAAAGGATATATGCACCCTTATGTGTTCATAGCAGCACAATTCTTCATAGCTAAGATGTGGAAACAGCCTAAGTGCCCATCAGCAGATGAGTGGATTAAAAAACTATGGTACACAATGGAATACTACACTGCTATAAAAAGGAAGGAACTCCTACCATTTGCAACAGTATGGATGGACCTGGAGAGCATTATGCTAAGTGAAATAAGTCAGTCAGAGAAAGATAAATATCACATGATCTCACTCATTTGTGGACTATAATGAACAACATAAACTGATGAACAAAAACTGATGATCAAAAACAATTCCAGAGACAGAGAAGCATCGATCAGATCATCAAACCTCGGAGGGGAGGGGTAAGGGGTAAGAGATCAACCAAAAGACTTCTATGCATGCATCTAAACATAACCAATGGACACAGACACCAGGGGGGTGAGGGTATGGGGAAGGGTGAGAGGGGCATAATGACACATATGTAATACCTTAATCAATAAAGAAAAAAAAGAATTGGAAGCTATTGGAGGAGTGGGACAAAAAAAAATAACGAGATAATAAGAGAGAGCTTTCACAAAGTAAAAATATGGTAGTCAGAATAAAAAACTCAATAGAAGGCTTATTTGATAAAGCTAACAAGCTTTCCAGGAAGCTGAACCAAAATAAAAGGAGATGAAAAATGGAGATGGGGGGTGGGGGGCAGGTTAAGGGGTACTTGGGAGAAATCAAATCTAATACTCATTCCAGAAAATAAGAATGAAGAAAATGGAACATAGCTGAACAGCAAAGGGAAGCCATGCATGTGCAAAGCGAAACAGAGACCAGCCCCCCAACTGGAGCAGGTCACGGAGGGTGGGGACTCCAGGGTCACGTGGGACTGATGAATTTTGGGATTTGTTTGAACATTCGGAAAAACCTCCATAAAGATGGTTGGAAAAACTTTGTTGGGAAATTCTGCTGTATTTCGGCGGGGGGGGAAACATATTTTGTATAGTGGTAGATTCATAGAAAACTACAACAATAAAAAATTAAGGTAATTATTAGCTCCAGAAAAGGCAAAATCAAGTAGGATTTAACCTGGCAGTAGAGAGACATGACCATTATTTGAGACCCATTGGTGACATCACCATGGTGAGACGATGGGGAAGAGAAAGGCCGACAGGAGCTGAGTAAAGGAGCAAAATGTGCAACTACCAGGATGCCAAGCGATCCTGTCCAGATTGATCATGAAGAGCTAATGACATAGCGTCCTTCTTAGAAACGAGGAGCAGAAGCCGAAGACAACAATCATAGAATTCTAAGTGGGGCCTCCAGACAACGGAGCGGAGCGTAGAGAGAAGTGGAGTAGGAAGATGATGTTGCTGTTAGGAGCCCCTTGACATTTGTTGATTTTTCCACAAGGGACACATATATCTTTGGTTTTAAAAAATAATAATACATTGAAGAAGGAAAGGAAAGGGGCCGGAATGAGAAGGTGCGGTGGCAGTCTTCGATGGTGAGATCCTGGGCATCGTTTTGCCTTTCTTCTTCGTTTTCATATTTCCCAAATTTTCTGGAATAAGAATGTAATTTGTTTGTTGTGGAAAAGCTTCAAGAAACCTTTTTTAAAAGAAATAAAAACATACTTACAACTATTTATGTCAAAGTGATGGTCTCAAGCTGTTGAAATGAATAAAAATGACTCCAGGGGGCCCTGGCCAGTGTGGCTCAATGTTAGAGTGTCGGCCCGGGCGAGGGAGGATCGCAGATTCTATTCTTGGTCAAGAGCCCGCAGTTGGGTTGTGGGTTTCTCTCTCCCTCCTCAGGAGAAGGCCAAAGAGGGCTTCCCACGGCCAGAAGTGGCTGGACCTTCAGATTCTTCATAACCCTACAGGGGTGGTTGCCTACAGCACTGTCCTCATCCACACCTCCTTCACCCCAACACCCACTGCCACTCATGTTTAGAGACATTTCTGTTTGTGAGAGCTGGGCACTAGGGAGTGTTATGCCCCTGGCACCTAGTGGGTAGAAACCAGGGATGATGTTAAAAATCCTACAACACACAGATCAGCTTTCCCCCCAGAGACACACTCCCATAAAATATTACCTGACCCCAAATGTTAATGGTGCCCATACCTACAAGCTACACTCCAGAACCTGTGATCCCATCATTCGACTGAGGTCAAAAGATCAGCTCTCTTCTTTTCCCACAAAAGGTGCTATTATCTCTAAAAACTCAGCTTGACAGAATGTGTTCCAGGCCTTTGGGACCAACCGTTTATACACAGGTACATCGGCAAGAACACCAGCCACCCCATCCCCAATAAGATCAAAACACACGCTGTAGCCACCTCCCTTTAGCAGGCACTGATGTCATGTCATAAAAGATGCTTTGCATGATATGCTTTTTTTTTTTTTTAAGTCTTTCCCCTGGGGAAGCTGGAGGTGGTAAAAAATAAAACCTGAATACAAAGCTAGTGGGTAAAACAATTTAATAAGTGATGCCCCAGCCAAAACCGGTTTGGCTCAGTGGATAGAGCATTGGCCTGTGGACTGAAAGGTCCCAGGTTCGATTCCGGTCAAGGGCATGTATCTTGGTTGCGGGCACATCCCCAGTAGGGGGCGTGCAGGAAGCGGCTTATCGACGTCTCTCTCATCAATGTTTCTGGCTCTCTATCCCTCTCCTTTCCTCTCTGTAAAAAAATCAATAAAATATATTTTAAAAAATAAATAAATAAATGGCGCCCCATGCTAAAAATAAAGTAAGAGGTGTTAGTTTCCTGGTGGGGAAGGGAGTATAAGATGCCGAGAGGCAAGTTTCAAAATATCGGCCTGGCATTGCTGGCATGAATAATGGATGTTGTGTACAATGTGACATCACACCGGAGAGAAAAGATCCGGCGATGTGCTAGGGCAGTGGTCGGCAAACTCCTTAGTCAACAGAGCCAAATATCAACAGGACAACGATTGACATTTCTTTGGAGAGCCAAATTTTTGTAAACTTCTTCGAAGGCCACTTCTTCAAAATGGACTCGCCCAGGCCGCGGTATTTTGTGGAAGAGCCACACTCAAGGGACCAAAGAGCCGCATGTGGCTCTCGAGCTGCAGTTTGCCGACCACGGTGCAAAGGGAAGCTGTTCTGTTAGGTTTTATTGCTGGGCAGGGATGGGTGAGGCCAACAGATGAGGAGACGACAGCCATTGGGAAGATAGTTTGTCACTCAATGTTCTCAGGAGGAAGGGGTACGCTGTGCCACACCGACCACATGGGGAAGTGCCAGGGGCACCTAGGATGCAGAAGGGGGCGTGGGCAAGGGTCATTATTTCCATTTTCATGGGAAGGAAAGTGAGGCAAGGTAAGTGGGCTAAGTAGGTGTGGAATTGGCAAGCTTGCAGAGCTTGGGCAGACTCTGGATAGAGGGGGTGTCCCTAATTGTCCGTGCCTGGCCCCAGGGGGATTAGGGCAAGTGGACAGAGTGTGAGAGCCCAATATAGGAGATGGCGTGTCTCAGTGTCCCATGGTAATCACTGCAAGCACCTCTGAGAGAAAGCCACCTTTGTGTTCTGCCCGCTGCCAGATTTCTGGCAATTTCTCCCTGAATGAGTCTGGGTCCCCAGAGTCTTGCCCAGAACTGGAGTTCAGTGTAGTCAGGAGCTTTTGTCTCCCTCCCACTTGAGAAAGCCAGCCTCTCCATGTGCACGTCTTGGTACCTCTGCCTCCTGCAGCTCCTCTGAGTCTCTGTGAGCCCCTCTCTTTTCTTCTAGTTGTAGAATTTCCACTCAGCCAGCTTTCCTGTGGTTCTGGATGATGTCCATTCTGTCTTTTAGCTGTCGTTTTGAAATTGTTGTGCAAGGCAGCAGTTTAGGTGCTTACTATGCCGCCATCTTGATTTCTCTCTAGTAAACTCATTCTTGCTGAGTGTGCAGGGACCCATGAAAAGGAACTATGCATCCAAGAAAAGTGAATGGAGCCTGACAGAGCAGTGTTTTATTTAAATAGCTGGGTCATATGATGGGAAAACAAAACCAAACATACACTCAAAGCCCCCCAGCAGACGAATGGATAAACAAAATGTGCCACACCCATAGAATGGAATACGACCTATATATATAAAAGGCTTATACATAAAGTGTCCCCTCAGGAGTTCAACAGGGAGACTGGGAATTCAATAGCTTGCTCTGATGTGTGCTATCCACCAGGGGGCGGCACGAAACATGGAGGGTGACCAGCAGCCTCGGCTGGGCACTGAGGGAGTGAGGGAAGGAGGAGGCGGGGAGGCGGGAATCTGATCGGCTCTGATCACTGGCCAGGCCTAGGACCCTACCCATGCAGGAACGTTGTGCACTGGCCTCCAGTTCATTAATAAAAAGCAATGAAGGACTTATCCAGGCAAACCACGGAGACACCTTGAAAACAGCACATTACATGAAAGAAGCCAGGCACAAAGGCCACATAGCTGTAGCATTCCACTTACAGAAAATGTCTAGAACAGGCAAGTCTACCGAGACAGAAAGTAGATTGGTGGTTGCCAGGGCCGAAGGGAAGGGGACAGGGGGAGCAAGGGCTGATGGGTACAAAGTTTCTTTGGGGAGCAATGGCATGTTCTACAACTAGGTAGTGGTGGTAGTTGGACAAGTCCATCGACTGTACTAAAAAAATAATTGAACTACATACATTATTGATTTCAGAGAGTAAGGGAGAAGGAGAGATAGAAACATCAATGAAAAAGAATCATTGATCAGCTGCCTCCTGCACACCCCCTACTGGGGATCGTGCCCACTATCCAGGCATGTGCCCTTGACTGGAATTGAATCCGAGACCCTTCAGTCCACAGGCTGGCGCTCTATCCACTGAGCCAAACCAGCTAGGACTGAGCTATACAGTGGTACCTCGAGATACGAGTTTAATTCGTTCCGTAACCTTGAGGCGTGGGAAACTATGAGACGCTTGAGTTGAGGTAAACTGGTGGGTCGTGTCAGTTGGCTGATTGGCGCGATTACTCCTATCTCAAATGTTGCTCGTATTTCAAAGCAAAAATCACTCGCTCAACGGCTCGTATCTCAAAAATCTCGTATGTTAGGGCACTCGTATCTCGAGGTACCATTGTATACTTTAAAAGGGTGAACTTTATGGTATTGAATTGCACCTCAATGAACCTGTTATAAAAAAGCAAACAACCACCACCACCACCCCAGGCTGTGCAAGGACCCCCAAAGACACAGGGGGAGGAACTTACAGAGGGACTGGACAAAGGCAGGGCTCAGCTGGCCTCAGCCAAGGGGAAAGGACAGTAAGATTAGTCCTGCCCCCAAGTACCTACCATACTGTCTGGCTGGGATCATTGTATCCCACCTGAAGCTACTTATTACTTGGAGACCCGAAGGCTTTGATGGTCAAGAGCCTCCTGTTAACCTGCAAATACCCCTGGGTGAGTTCTAAACCAGCAATCTGTCCTGAGGTGAGAGAAAAGCTTGCAGGAGCTGCTGACCATCTGTGTGCAGATGAGTTGTGCAGGTATTGAACCTGCTGTGAGACTCCTCTGCTCAGCCCTGCGTGCACACATGTGTGTGTGCGTGTGTGTGCATGGGAGGAAGGATGTGGGACGTGCCCGACTCCAAACAGGCTGACCGCAGGTGAGAGCAGGTGAAGGATGAAGGGTGTCACAGCCAGACAGAGGGAGAGGACGTGAGGATGGGCACAGTGAACAGGACTTTTCAGTAAGATCCCGGAGGTGAAGGTAGAGGGTGCAGAGATGACCGTGCACACCCCACGCTGACATCCCAGCCTCTCTACACCACAGGGCACTCCCAAAGCAGGCACCCACCAGAGGGCAGAAGTGGGGTAGAGATTGGAAAAGACCCCAAGTAGGGACACAATAGGGCAGGACAGGGTGTGAGACACATCAGCCGCCTCAGCATCGCCAGCCAGGAGGTGTGCGAGGGCCCGGCAGCCTCCCACGGGGTAGAGGAGGGCGCGGAGGACAGGCCGGGGCCCTGAGCAGCTCCAGGCTCCCCCAGTGCAGGTGGCGGACTGGGTTCAATTCTGCACAAAATGGACACAAATGGCGGGAATACTGGGCCAGACCTCGCCTGTGGGTGTGATCAGTGGACCGCCATTCCTGCCCAGTGTCAATACACATGACTGAGGCTGTAGGGGAGGAAAAATAATTTTCCCTCCACCTGTCTAGGTTCTTGGCTGAGACCACCCCCAACTCCTCAGTAAAAGGCAGATTAACAAGAGGAAAGCAAACAGAAGTTTGATAACATGTAGACCTCCTGTGTGCATGGGAGAGACCCCAAAATCAAACTCCCCAGGGGCCCCCAGCCATCAGCTTAATGCCCAGCTCCAGCTAAAGACAAAAGCAGACGCTGGGGCGAGGGGGAGGCCAGTTATGGGAGGGCGCCAGGAAAAGCCAGCAGACCAGGGCAGGGGCTGTTGTGGAGATTGAAGGCTGTGCCTCCTCCATGGAAGGGTCCTAGGCTGTGGGTCACCCTCCCCTTGCAGGTAGAGAGTGACAGATGCCCTGCCCCCCAAAGGGAGCTTTCCCTGTGTCTGCTGTTTCTTTAAAATACCCCCACGCCAAAGAGACACATTTTAGGGTGGCGAATTCTGCTCCCCTCCAGGGTCCGCCTGCCATAGGCTCTGAGCACGTGGAAGGATTGGGACGTGGCCCCTGAACGGACCTCATGATGTGGCCCATCAGTGAGCTGGTTTGTGATGACAAACGACTACCGTACCGCATACAGGTAATAAATTTCCTTTTTTTGTTGTTGTTGTTCAACAATAAATGTGTACCGTATTCTTCTTCATGGAAAAATAAGACATCCCCTGAAAATAAGACCTAGTGCATCTTTGGGAAGCAAAAATTAATATAAGACACTGTCTTATTTTCAGGGAAACGGGTTAGAGAAACGGCGTGCCAGAAGGAGAGAAGGAAGGCCCGTCCAGGGAAGCTGGGTCCCATCCCCAGCGCTTCTGCCTCAGTGAGTCAGGGTGGAGCTAAGCTTCGGCGTTTCGAACAGGTCCGCAGAGAGACTGACGCAGACGCTGGCGAGCCCACAGCCAGATTTCTTAAGAGCCAGCGTCCGAGATAAACTATCTCACCTGTTTTCCCCGCTCACCTGAGCAGATGGGTGATCTGAAGATGCACCCAGGCTGGCTGGGGACAAACCTGGGCAGAGATTCCATTGAAAAACATAAATAGCTGAAACCGGTTTGGCTCAGTGGATAGAGCATCAGGCCTGCGGACTGAAAGGTCCCAGGTTCAATTCCGGTCAGGGGCATGTATCTTAGTTGCCCTTTTGTAGGGCATGCAGGAGGTGGCTGATCTGTGTCTCTCTCTCATTAATGTTTCTATCACTCTCCCTTCCTCTCTGTAAAAAATAAATAAATAAATAATCAGTAAAATATATTTAAAAAAAGAAAAAGAAAGAAAAACAAATAGAATAATAATAGCAGCTAACCTCGGTTTATTGTGCACTTCCTATGTGCTGCGCATACTCTGCTTTATGATTTCTCACCTAAACCACACAACAACCCTTTTGAGGTGTTCCTATTTGTACCCCCCATTTGTATGGAAGATAAGGAACTAGCTGGTGCCAAGGTTCAAATCCAACTCCAGTGCCCACACCCTTAACCACTGTGCCGGCTGCTGGCACAGGAAGCCAAAGCAACCGCAGGAACAGAGAAGCTAGAACCTTCCTTCCCTCCTGGGTCTTCCTGCCAGACCTTCAGGAGAGCATCTCAACTTTGCAAGCTACTCTTCTAGGCAGAGAAGCAGATCTGAAGGAAATTATATTCCTTCGCTGGGGCTACCAAAACAGAGCACCACCAACTGGGTGGCCTACATGACAGAAACATATTGTTTGCCAGTTCCGGAGGCTACAAGTCCAAGGTCAGGGTGTTGGCAGGGCTTGTTTCTTCCGTTGGCCTTTAGAAAGACTGCTCCACGAGTCCCGCCTGGCTTCTGCTGGTGGATGGCACGTCATCCAGTCTCTGCCTTCTTGTCCACATGATGTTCTCGTGGTGTGTGTGTGTCTGTCTCCACATTTCCCCTTTGTACAAGGAAACGGTCATATTGGATCAGGGGTCTCATCTCCACTGATTCTATCTGCTCTGACCCTAATTCCAAACATGGCCACCTTCCAAGTTACGGGGAGCGAGGACTTCAACCTTTGAATTGGATAGGGGACCCAATTCAACCCAGGAGAGGAGGCAAAAATCTTCCGGGAACTAAATCCAAATTCCTAGATCCTAACGACATCAAAATGCTCCCCTCGGCTGGCCAACCTGCCATGCTGTGTGCACAAAATAAAAAGCTCCACTTTCTTTCTCTCTCTCTCTCTTTTTTAAAATGTGTTTTTATAGATTTTTAGAGAGAGAGGAAGGGAGAGGAAAGAGAGAGAAGCACTGATTGGTTGCCTCCTATTAGTGTCCCTACTGGGGATCAAACCCACAATCTGGAAATGTACCCTCACCAGCATCTGAACCTTTTGTTGGAGTATGTTAAGAGAATGTTATAATGAGAATTCATTTCTCCCTACCTCTTCAACTTCAATGTTTCTCTTTCAGACACATCTACCATCCAAGTCTAAGGTAGAGATGGAGCCAGTCGGGTGAAAATGATCTTTTGGCACTTGGCAGTGTGTGAGCCTCTTCTCTTTGAAGAGCATTTGAACAAAAGTTGCACTCATTTTGGGACAGCAGGGTTGAATTAGAGAAGATGGATATGAAGATTTCTCTGAACAAAGGTCTAAGAAATAAAGCAAAGAGAGCTGATGTTCTGTATCAAACTGCCTGGGAAAGACAGTAGTCTACTGGTTTCATTATTAAAGACTAGAGGCCCAGTGCACGAAATTCATACATGGGGGCAGGGTGGGAAGTCCCTCAGTCCAGCCTGCACCCTCTCACAATCTGGGACTGCAAGCTCCTAACTGCTTGCCTGCCTGCCTACCTGATTGCCACTAACCACTCTGCCTGCTTGATTATACCTAACCCCCCTCTGCCTACCTGCCTGATCACCCCTAACTGCTCACCTGCCTCCCTGATTGGCCCTAACTACTCTGTCTACTTGCCTGATCACCTTTAACTGCTTACCTGCCTGCCTGATGGCACCTAACCGCTCACCTGCTTGCCTGATCACCCCTAACTGCCTCTGCCTCAGCCCCTGCCACCATTGCTTCATCTGAAAGGATATTCAGAATGGTGTCTGGAAGGTCGTTCGGCTATCCAGTCTAATTAGCATATTATGCTTTTATTATTATAGATTTCCCCACTTCCTTCCACCACTCAGTGTGCGATGCCTCAAACCTAGAAAAACATAGTGTCTGGATCCTATGAGAAGGTCCTATGACCAGGGTGGTAAGGACAGCAACACAGAATGCAATTTGGTTTACTGTCCATCATGTGGACAAGAAGAACATCATGTGGGCAAGAAGGCAGAGACTGGATGACGTGCCATCCACCAGCAGAAGCCAGGCGGGACTCGTGGAGCAGTCTTTCTAAAGGCCAACGGAAGAAACAAAGACAAAAGGACTTGGGTTCCAGCCTTTTCTATGAACACCTCATACATTCTTTCCCCTCTTCCCTGTGATGTGCCCAGCGTTGTGAAAGCAGTGAGTTAGAGAGTCACCTTTCACCAGCTCCTCCTCTCATGGAGCTCAGTGATCTTCCACCAGTACTTTTCTTCCTGCACTGGTTTCTCAGGTAGTAAGATAAAAATAGAAAATTGCTGCCGAAACCTGTTTGGCTCAATGGATAGAGCGTCGGTCTGTGGACTGAAGGGTCCCGGGTTCAATTCTGGTCAGGGGCATGTACCTTGGTGGCGGGCACATCCCCAGTAGGAGGTGAGCAGGAGGCAGCTGATTGATGTTTCTCTCTCATCAATGTTTCTAGCTCTCTATCCCTCTCCCTTCCTCTCTGTAAAAAATCAATAAATATATTTTTTTAAAAATAGAAAATTGCATTTCCTAAGGAATCCAGTTCAACGAACATCTACCCAGACCTGCATTTGGGGCCAGACAGTGCGGTCAGGGACAGAAGGCTAGAGCCCAGGAAGGGGGAGGGGCCTCTGATGAGCTAGAGGGGACCCCTGCCTTGGGGAAAAGGAAATAAGCCAGGAGAGGCTCCCATGTAAGTGCCTGAGCTCAGCACTCCACGGAGGCCCGGACAGCACGCCAAGAAGGGACTTGGGCTGAGGGCTGAGGGAGAGCAGGAAGAGTCCTCCAGAAAGTGACAGGCACCCTTTCTGCTGGGCCTTGCCAGAAGGACACCTTCTCTGGTAAAGAACGGAGGAAGGCCCTGCTCAGTGTTGCTCAGTGGTTAGAGCGTCGGCTCAGGCACCGAAGAATCAAGGGCACGTACCTGGGTTGTAGGTTCGATCCTAGGCAGGAGGCAACCAATCGCTGTGTCTCTCTCACATCGATGTTTTTCTCTCTCTCCTCCCCACCTTCCTTCCACTCTCCCTAAAAATCAATGGGGGAAAAAAATATCCTTGAGTGAGGATTAACAAAATAAATAAAAATGTTTTTTAAAAAAATAAAAAAAAGCCAGGACCAGTTTGGGTCAATGGAGAGAGCATTGGTCTGTGGACTGGGGGGTCCAGGGTTCGATTCTGGTCAGGGGCATGTGCCTTGGTTGTGGGCGCATCCCCTGTGATGGGCGTGAAGGAAGCAACTGATAGATGTTTCTCTCTCATTGATGTTTCTAGCTCTCTGTCTCTCTCCCTTCTTCTCTGTAAAAAATCAATAAAAATATATTTAAAAAAAAATAAAAATATAAAAAGAAATAAGGAAGGACGGCCTCCCCGCAGCTGGTGAGAAAGGCCCACCCAAAGGCAGTGGTCCCCCATAACTCGGCTTCTGTCTCCTGGCCTTCCCATCCTGTCCGCAGGAACACAGAAATGCCGGTCAGAAGGGACTCAGAAACAAGAGCCAGCGGAGAAAATCATGTAAGTCAATACTTAGAAATTAAAATACTGACATGGGGCGGGAACGGTGACAAAGAGCATGCCATCTCCAGGGGACAGCCACTGTCCCGCGCAGCCCAACGGCTGCCACTCGGGAAAGCTGGAGCAGCTGGGTTTGGGGGTTTCTCAGAGAAGCTAAATACGCACACATTAGAAGGGCGCTGAACAGGCCGCCACAAAATGTGCCCCTTCGGCATGTGAATTATTTTGAGCTGAAGGCAATTGAGACCCAGCAGACTCAAGAAAAACGTTTACCTCTCTCTTACTTGCCTACAAGAATTTAGAAGGGAGTCTAAAAACCTGTCTGAAAAACCTGCCTGCAATGGCAGGGCAAACATCTCATTATCCAACATCTGCTCTCCAATGCTCGTTCTGTCCTGGAATTACTCTGCCCACCTTGAAGGCCCAGGCCCCGATCCCATTCCTCAGCCCAGGCTGGCATCCAAGCCTCAACTGCCTGACTGCCCTGGAGTACCATAGCTTTGGGGCTCCAATACAAAAGACATCAAATTTGTTTTGCTTTTGTTAATCTAGCCTGTATCAAATTTAATTATTAGACCAGCCATGAAGAGAACATTGTCCATCTCTATAAATATATACACCATTAGATAGATAGATAGATAGATAGATAGATAGATAGATAGATAGATAGAAAATAATGTGAGAGACACATTGATTATATAGATTTTTTTTCTTAATGTTAAGTATCTTTAACACCTTTTGCAGGACGAATAAAACGCATCTGTGTCTGCGGGACAAATGCAGACCCACCGGCCACCGGGGGATACGTCCAGGGGAAGCTGAGGTTCTGAGAGGATGCGCACCTTGCAGCGGCCACACCTAGGAAGTGCAGAGACTGGGGTTCAAATCGTGGGCTGTTGGATCCCCGAGTCGAGCGTGTGGGAGGGCTGGTTGAAGAAAGGGAAGTCACCCCAGGGGTGGAGCTGGGCGTTGTGGAGGGAAGAAGCAAGAAGCTGTGAAGGTGCCAACAAGGAAAGGAGCTGGTAATCTTGGGGCCTGGCAGTCTAGCAGAAGAACATTCTAGATGGTTATTTTTTCCGATGTGCTCACCTGAGAAGGGCGCCCAGAGGAAGTGGCAAGGTTGGAAGTATTACATCTTTGCTACTGGAAGAGACCCGTGACCAGGAAAAGGAATACATGGAATCATCTCCTGTGGGCACTAACTTCCAGGGGATCAAGACTCAAGAGTGGTTGAAACTGGTTTGGCTCAGTGGATAGAGCATCGGCCTATGGATTGAAAGGTCCCAGGTTCGATTCTGGTCAAAGGCACGTATCTTGGTTGCGGGCACATCCCCAGTAGGGGGCGTGCAGGAGGCGACTTATCGATGTCTCTCATTGATGTTTCTGGCTCTCTATACCTCTCCTTTTCTCTCTGTAAAAAAAATCAATAAAATATATTTTTTTAAAACAAAGACTCAAGGGTGGCTGCAAATACTAAAATGAAAATGGACTACCAATGAAAGAAAAACACCAATCTGACCAAAATAAACCCAGAAGAAAAAACAACAACAACAACAACAAAAAATGGATCCTTCCTTCAAGCCACAGTTTCTTCCCATTCACAATTAAAACAACATCCCGAGCATGTTAATGAACCCAGAGGTCTAGCTCTGCCCGGTGTGGTCCGCCGGTGAACATGTGCATGTGTCAGAGTGACAGCGCGTCCCTCGGCCTCTGCATCCTCCAGAGAGGACCGGGGCTTTGCCAAGGTGAGACCACACACACCTGCACATCTCCCCTGTGTGCGTGTGCATGTGTGTGTCACGCCCGTGTGTGTGCGCGCGTGTGAACTGCTGGGTTTCCGTTGCTGGCGGTGAGGCAAGGTTGGGAGGAGGGAAAAGGATTGAGAAGAGAGTAAAACGGATATTTAGATCTAACGTTCTCTTCCAGTTACAGCGGTACCTCGAGATACGAGTTTAATTCGTTCTGTAACCTTGAGGCGTGGGAAACTATGAGACGCTGGAGTCGCGGTAAACTGGTGGGTCGTGTGCAGCCGGCCGATCCGCGCGATGACTCCTATCTCAAATGTTGCTCATATTTCAAAGCAAAAATCGCTCGCTCGATGGCTCGTATCTCAAAAATCTCGTATGTTAGGGCACTCGTATCTCGAGGTCCCACTGTACTTTCCTTCTGCGAAAGCCATTCCCATTCAACTACGGAGTAAGGCAGTGATTCTGGGATTGCGCCTGAAAGGGACGTTTTGATGGAAATGTGCGTCCCTTCCAGGAACCAGGGGAAAGCCACTGCGGAGATGCCTAGAGCCGTGAGGGCGCAGAGCCCGCAGGATAGGCCTGTGGGTGGGAATGAGGGCGAGTCCTGGCCAAGCCGTCGCCTCGGTGGGCTCTGGCACCCGAAGCTCTGAGGGGCGCTCGGGGGAAGAGTCACAAGAGCCACAAAGCGACTCCTTTGCCGCAGACGGACAGCCTCAGGGTTAAGGGGCAGCCTCAGCCGCCTCAGGGGAGACGGAGGCATGGCTCTGCAGCTTTTGGGAGAGGGGAGGCTAGAGATCTCACAGGCTCCACCGGCACCGCCTAAGCTCAAGCCACAGGCCCCGCCGTCTGCAAACCGTCCATCCCAGGGACCCCGCAGGCTGCCTGGAAGTAAAGGACAGCAACCCTCCCTCAAAGCATCCCTGGAGGGACAGGTGGGGGAGCAGGAATGGTGCTGGGGACCCAGACACCGAAATAAAGCCAGGAGGGGGGGTGGCCCGCTCTCCCAGGTTTCCCACCCGGGCCTGGCCGCCCATAGAGGTCTCCCCTACGGTTTCAAGGGGGTGTTCCTTCCTCCCACTTCTGGGATTCTTTTTCTACCTGATATCTACTTTTAAAGCTGCCCCTAGCCCCCAACAATACATGCTCAGGTCCAAAAGCTCATTCAGAACACAAGACACTGGGGGAGTTAGGGTATGCATGGGAGGGGGGGGGTGGGGGCAAAGGGAAGATATGTATACATGCAATACATTAATAAAAAAACTTTCAAATATATATTTTTTTTTATTTTTTACAGAGAGGAAGGGAAAGAAATAGAGAGTTAGAAACATTGATGAGAGAGAGACACTGGTCAGCTGCCTCCTGCACAGCCCCTACTGGGGATGTGCCTGCAACCAAGGTACATGCCCTTGACTGGAATTGAACCTAGGACCCTTCAGTCTGCAGGCTGACACTCTATCCACTGAGCCAAACCTGTTTCGGCTAAAATATATTTTTTTCAAAAAGAGCGCACACAGATATATAGACATGAAATGGGTACTTATATCTTTCAAACATGTATTTCTCAATTATATTCTAAAGAAGTTGAGGACGGGAGACATGGTGCTAATATTTGCATTTAATTTTCAGCCTGAGAGCTCACAGGGCATGAATAAGGCTGGGTCTGCTCTTCACATGGTACTTGTTGCTCACTCCTCCATTACATCTCTGCGTTCCATGACATGTGTATTTATTTTCTCTATGAAAACCGTAATTTCATTAACAGCAAACTATCCACGTTTAGTTCTCCCTGGGGTCTCTTAATTCTTTTTTCTAAATATTGAAAAATACCTTTATCAGAAAAGCTGATTAGATGTATGTATTGAAGGAAACATCTGTTTTCCAAGTGTAAAATGAAGTATCATGTGAAATGAGTTATTTGGAAAAAAGAGGATTATCAAATCTAGATCTGAGTAACATACCTTCTACAGCAGCTTACTTCCAAAAATATGCAATGATATCACACTAGCTGAACATTACTCTGGAACATATTTTCATGCTCTGAAAGAATTTTGACAAACAGCATTTCAGAGGTAAACTTGAACCACATTCTATGTCGAAAACAATTAAACATCCACAATTTCATGACTAAATCTAATACAAGAGAATGAGGAAAGTGTCATTGCTTTTCTACTTAGTTAATTAAAAATCCTTCTCAAATTGTACACATAAAGGGGTGAGTATTACGGCATGTAAATTACACCTCAGTGTTATGAACTAAATATCTGTCTAAGTTCACATGTTGAAATCCTTATTCCTCAATTCAGCAATAGGATTAGATGAGGCCAAGAGGGTGGGGTCCTTATGAATGGGATTAGTGCCCTAATGGAGGAAGGAGAGAACTTCCCCCCTCCCTGCTCTCTGCTTTCTGCCATGTGAGGATACCAGAAGGTAGTTGTCTACAGGAGGGCCTTCTCCAGAACTGAGACTCCACCCTGCCGGCGCCCTGATCTCAAAACTCTAGCCTCCAGAACGGTGAGAAAATCTTTTGTTTAGAAACCATCCAACCTGTGGCGCTCTGCTGAATGGACTAAAACGTTCAATAAAGCTGTTACCGATTCTACTTGTGTCATTTACTCATGACCATTTTCAAAACACTAATCCATAATTTATAGGCGGGAGATCTTCCTGAGGTTCCATGAAGCTGAAGGACTTTTCTGACTAACCCAGAGAAGGGCAGAAACCAGGCCACAATACCCTAGCTCCTGAGACATGTGTGTGTGGCTGGGGGGGGGGGGGGGGGGGCCCCAATCCATTCCCAGGGTTTGCAGCTCTCCAAGATGGGAAGACGATTGAACCAATGCCACAGAAGTTTGTAGAAAATGAGCCAGAAACTAAAGTCCAGAGTCTCCATGGCTTCGTCCCCCGTGGTAAGTTAACCATTAACCGGAGGCCAAACAAGGACTTTGTCTTTTTCCCTGATGCTTCCTTCCCTCTACCACTGTGACACAGCTGCTCCTCCCACCCCACCTCCTACCCCCCCTCCCCCTGCCCCTTCCCATGGAAATCCAGCTCCATCCAAACAGTCCCTGCTGGGAGGAAAACAATAAACCAGCACTGAGAGCAACGTGATGAAAGCCTTCCACTCCGGTCCACCACAGAGCAGCAGTGGCCTGCTGAACGCATTCCTGGAAGCAGGTGACCCACCAGACCCCCTGGAAATCCTCTGGCTTCTCAAACGGAAACTCTCACCCAGATCCTTGCGGGTCTGATAAAACGCAGATTCGGATCTTGAAGTCTAGGGAGGCTAGAGCAGGAACCACACTTGAAGTAGCACTCGCTGTCCCATAGGTATGTGTAAGGTAAGGCAGAAATGAGACACATACTTTTCCGTTAGCTGGTGGCTACATGAAAAAAGTCAAAAGGAACTTTTGTCAGGGAATGTGAATAATCCATTCTTATTGAGCCCACTAGTTCAAACTATCATTGGAGGCCTGGCCAGTGTGGCCCAGTTAGTCGGAGCATCAAACTGTACACCAAAAGGTCGCCGGTTCCATTCCAAGGCAGGGCACACACCCAGGTTGCAGGTTCGATCCCTGGTCGTGGCATGTAGGGGAGGCAACTGATCAATGTTTCTCTCTCCTTTCCTTGCTTCCTAAAATCAATCAAAACATATCCTAGGGTAAGGTTTTAAAAAAGGGCTGACTGCTTCAATCATCTGTTCTGCAGCTTCCAGGTGCCCTGCTCCATTTACTACACGCAGGGCACCTTTTGGGGAAAGATCTCCTAGCTGCTCACCAACAGCCATTCTCATAACACTCTTCCAGGGGGAATACCATCATCTCAATATGTAACGCATGTAAGGTTTTATTTATTTTTATTTTTATTTATTTTTTTAGAGAAAGGGTCACATTTTATTTATTTTTTTAGAGAAAGGGTCACATTTCTTTTTTTTTTAAATATATTTTATTGATTTTTTACAGAGAGGAAAGGAAAAGGAGAGTTAGAAACATCAATGAGAGAGATAACAGCCGCCTCCTGCACGCCCCCCACTGGGAATGTGCCCGAAACCAGGATACATGGCCTTGACCGGAATCGAACTTGGGACCTTTCAGTCCACAGGCCAACGCTCTATCCACTGAGCCAAACTGGTTTCGGCTAAGGTTTTATTTACAAGGTGTTTTACATTATTTTTTTCGCTCTCAGTATTTGAAATCTGGGCATTTTACATTTGTGCACATCTCAGTTCCAACCAGCCATGTTTCAAGGGCTCAGCGGCCCCATGTGACCAGTGGTTGGTGTTCAAGGCAGCCTTCCCAGGTGGCTCTGTAATGCCTAGCCAGGCACACCACAAGCAACAACACTAAGAGGAGTAATTCTCCTTCTACTCTGTTCTTTCTTGTAAAAGTATTTTTATTCATTTAGAGAGGAAGGGAGATATAGAAACATTAATGATGAGAGAGAATCACTGATCAACCGGCTGCCTCCTGCAGGCCTCACACTGGAGATTGAGCCTGCCACCCAGGCATGTGCCCTGACAGGGAATCGAATCGGAACCTCCTGGATCATACATAGGTCAATGCTCAAGCACGGAGCCACACCGGCCAGGCACACTCTGTTCTTTCCTAGTGAGAGGTCTGCAGAGAGGGCATGGGGACTCAGAAAGGAAGAAAGAAATGTCTTATATTTTAAGGTCTACTTATCAGCAACAGGGAGGGACATGATTCCAAAGAGGAAGAAGGGCATTTGCCACTGGGAGCCTGATAATGAGTCCAGCGAGCACACTGGGGAGTTAGAGTGTCATGCTGAGTCCCGTGGGTGACAGACAGAGCATGGAAGAGGCCTCAGAGCTATGCCGCTGCTCGCCATGCCACACCCCTCACCCTTGACCCCTGACCCCTCAATACCATCCCCCAACCAATGCTGCGTGGCTCCCTGCCCCACACCCTTAGGTCATGGTCAAACCCACCACTCCTGTGGCTTGAATTTAGAATATAAAATAAATTTAAAGATGAAAAGAAATAAATTAAAGGGAAAAAAAAGAAGAAGAAAGTGAGACAAGTGGGTTGTAGTGTACCCCGAATCTCACAAAGGACACCTCAATCAAGAAGTCGAATAACGGAATCATTTATTAAAGGCCGGAGGATTATGAGCGGGCCGCCAGCACTCCAAATCTCACAGCCCCAAAATGCTCGCCACATCTGGCTTAGATAGGCAGAATATCACCAAGATATCGATTACATCTTTGGGTTTGGAATGAGGAACCTGGTTTGCACAAAGCAGTTACAGAAGCGGAATTGGGCAAGTTAGTTATCTGTAAAGATTAAGTATAGTTTTGGGTCGATGGATCACTGAATCAACGGAAACACATTATCGGGAGCCACTGAGGCAATTTAGAATAACTGTGCCGTCCTGGTCTCTGGACCACTGAGTCAACCGGAACGCATTATCTGTAGCTACTGAGGCAGTTTAGGGTAATTGTGCTGTCCCTGTCCTGGTTCCCAGGTACGGAAGAATGTGCTTCGATGACCAGTATGATCACAATCAATGGGACATTTAAACCATCAACCATGGGGTATTCAATCGATTGGGATAGCATACGTAATTCAGAAAATCAAAATAACTTTTCTATTGTTTTAGCAAGCAAATAAGTACAGAACCCAAAACAGCAGAGTTAAAGTTAAAGTTAAAATTGCAGTTTCTATCTTAGATGATTGCTACCATACTTCAGGAGTACCCCCAAAAGAGAAAACTCTTTTATTTATTTATTTATTTATTTATTTATTTATTTATTTAAATATATTTTATTGATTTTTTACAGAGAGGAAGGGAGAGGGATAGAGAGTTAGAAACATCGATGGGAGAGAAACATCGATCAGCTGCCTCCTGCACGCCCCCCACTGGGGAGGTGCCCACAACCAAGGTACATGCCCCTGACCGGAATCGAACCTGGGACCCTTCAGTCCACAGGCCGACGCTCTATCCACTAAGCCAAACCGGTTTCAGCAAGAAAACTCTTTTAAATACTTAACCTCTATTTTCTTCCTCACTCTGAGTCCCCAGACTATACAAGAGAAGATACCTTTTGGAGACACATTTCCTGACTCAGCTGAAGACAGGAAGAGTCTGGGAGCCACAGCCTGAAGCCAGCATGACTGGGTCACTTCTGGTTCGTCAACACGGAGGTCACAGAACTGGAGGGCTATGACTTCCAAGGCCCTCCAAGGCGGGACTCCTCTCAGAAACAAAGACAGCGGCCCTTTCCTTGGAACCTTCCAGAGAGCTCGCTACTTCAGTAAGACATCTTTTTCTATGTTTAAGAAACATCACAAAAGTGAACTTACTTCTGTGAAGTTGACATTTACCTCCGTTTGAAGTCCGTCCACTCCTCCAAGTCCTCTTTTCCCGAACTTCATGAAATACAGGCCATCCCTGGTCTTTAAATAATGGAAGAGAGCTGGCAGGCATGTCTGTCCCAGAACTCTCCCCGTTTAAATCTGCCAACCCCTTTACATCAATTAGCGACTGACATAGAGGGTATTATAATTGTCAGATTATTATGCAGCCATTGAAAAAATGACGGAGATGGAGATTTATTGACATTGAAAGATTTTTCACCATATGTTAAGTAAATAAAAAGCAGGCTAGAAAAAACACACACATATGTATATAATAGGATCCCATTTTTCAAAAATATGTAAATATAGATATAAAGTGAAAAAAGTCTCCAATGTACACTAAAGTGTCACAGAGGTTATCTCTGGGTGAAAGCATTAATAATATTTTAGTCTTTTTTGCTTAATTGCATTTTCTAATGCTTTTCTAAGGACATGTTGTGCTTGTATAATCCAGTAAATAATGGCTTACCTAGATAAATCATAACCAGTTTTCATAGCAGATACAGTCCAATGAGTCGCTCATTCAATGAGTGAATGCCTGTTATATGCCAGGCACTGTTCTAGGTGCTGGGGTACGATCGTGAGTAGGCAATGGCCCTCCAACATCTCCTCACAAGCCTCTCATGTTCGGGAACAATCGCAGGGCCTATGTGGAGACATGCCCAGACTGCCAGGGTGCCAGGAGAGAGCCATTCCCTTACCCATGGTGAGCTCAACGAGTCTCTTGGGAAAGATTATGAAAGAGAGAGGAATGACAGGCAGAAATCAGTAAAAACAGCCAAAATGGCGCTAATCAAGAAGCTGAATCACTGGTTAGGAAACGGAATCACTGATTTTAGCAAAGGAAAGGAATCACACAAACAATATTGGTTCACCGAGGTGGGCTCTACCATGGACGAGTAGCTAATGGAAAACCCATAGACACAACTTAACGGGAGAGTCCAGAGCATCTCCAAAGCATGTATCTGCAAACACTACATTAGGTCAGCAAAAACAGAAGGATTTCAGCTTTCAGAACAAAGAATGTTTAAAACCTAACAAACAAAAGAACCAAATACTCTTAGAAAACGGTTATGTTACTCAAATATACATTTGAGGAGTTTCTGCAGGATGGTGGCACAGGTAAGTGTGTGGTATGCAAATCCTTCCACAACCATGTCAAAACTACCACTAAATACAGAACACCCATCATTCAGAACCGCCTGATTTCTAGCCAAACAGAGGTCCTACAACTAAGGCTACAAAGAAGAAACCACATCAAGACTGGTAATACGGGTGAAATTCGAAATGGCCTGGTCCCACACCCATGTTTGGTAGATAAAAATCGAGAGGGATATCTAGGCTGTAGAGGTTCCCCCTGAGGAGTGAGGGGGTCCCAGCCCTTCACCAGGCCACACAAAGCCTAGGGTTCCAGTGCCAGGAAGAGACAACCCCATAACATCTGGCTGTAAAAACCAGCAGAGATTGAGGCTGAGGGAGACAGAGGGCAGTGGGAGTCCTAGGCGTTCCTCTTTAATATGTATATCTACTAGGGGGCTGGTGTATGGATTTGAGCACCATTGGGGTCCCTCAGCCTGGCCTGCACCCTCTTGCAATCCAGGAGAGGAAAGAAGAGGGAGAGATTAAAAAAAAATCAATGATGAGCAAGAGTCATTGATCACCTGCCTCCTGCACACCCCGCACTGGGGGTCAAGCCCACAACTGGGGCATGTGCCCTGACAGGGAATTCAAACTGCGACCTGTTAGTTCATAGGTCCATGCTCAACCACTGAGCCATGCCGGCAGGACCCAACTATTCCTCTTGAAGGGCCTGCACATGAGCTTACTCAGACTCACTCCCCCTGAGCTGACCGGGAATCAAACCAGCAACCTTTTGGTGCATGAGAGGACACTCCACCAACTGACCCACACCGGCCAGGACTCCTAAGCATTTCTTTAAAGCACAGTACTGCTTCTAGTAAACTACTAATTTTTAAACCACTACACGGTTTGGTTTACAAAAAAAAAAGAAAAAATTTCACCAGTAAGAAATGGTTCATGCCAAAACCGGTTTGGCTCAGTGGATAGAGCATCGGTCTGCAGACTGAAAGGTCCCAGGTTCAATTCTGGCCAAGAGCACGTACCTTGGTTGTGTGCGGTCCGTCGCCTGGTCAACCTGCATCTGCGGGCCTCCCACACCTACCTCGCTCTGGGCTGCTATTTCGACCTCGAGGATGTGGCTCTGGAGGGTGCGGGCCACTTCTCCCAGGAGCTGGCGGAGAAGAAGCAGGAGGGCGCGGAGCATCTCTTAAAGTTGCAAAACACGCGAGGTGGCCGCGTTCTTTCCCAGGTCGCGCAGAAGCCTCCCTTCCCAGGATGACTGGACCAAAGCGCAGGGCGCCATGGAAGGGTCAGGAGAAGAGCCTGAGCCAGGCCCTCTGGGAGCTGCCTGCCTGGCTGCTACCCGGGCAGACCCTCATGTCTGCGACTTCCTGGAGAACCACTTCCGGGAGGAGGAGGTAAAACTCATCAAGACCAGTTTGGCTCAGTGGATAGAGCGTCAGACTGCGGACTGAAAGGTCCCAGGTTCGATTCCGGTCAAGGGCATGTACCTTGCTTATGGGCACATCTCCAGTAGGGGGCGTGCAGGAGGCGGCTGATCGATGTCTCTCTCTCATCGATGTCTCTGACTTTCTATCTCCCTTCCTCTCTGTAAAAACTCAATAAAATATATATTTAAAAAAAAAAGAAGAAGAAGAAGGGCGACCCCCTGACTCATATCCGCAGGCTGGGCTGGGCGAGCATCTCTTCGAAAGGCTCACCCTCAAGCACCACTAGGAGCCTTTGGAGCCCAGAAACCGTTCAGAGGCCCCCCCTGCATCTCCCTGGTGTCTCTGGCTTTTACCTGAGCCTCTTCCCGAAACTACTAGCCATTCTTGGAGCCCTCTCCCATGCACTGGACCAAATGAAACAATAAAGCTTTTTGCAGCAAAATAGATAGATAGATAGATAGATAGATAGATAGATAGATAAAATAATTTAAAAAAATAAAAATCACATATTTTTTCTCCCTACTTAATTAGTTCCATGGCATCAAAGAATAGTTTACATTCTTAGTGATTTAAACATTATTTTATCAGAACTTTAAGAAGATGTAATTTTATCCGAAACCGGTCTGGCTCAGTGGATAGAGCGTCGGCCTGCAGATTGAAAGGTCCCAGGTTCAATTCCGGTCAAGGGCTTGTACCTTGGTTGCAGGCACATCCCCAGTGGGGGGCGTGCAGGAGGCAGCTGGTTGATGTTTCTCTCTCATCGATGTTTCTGACTCACTATTCTTCTCCCTTCCTCTCTGTAAAATATCAATAAAATATATTTTTTTAAAAAAAGAATATGTGATTTTAATGTTCACTGCATTTTCTAGCAAGGTTTTTATTCAGTCTTAGAACCTACATATTTCCCAAAGGAGAGCATCTCCAACTTAGCAATTTATGTCAACAAGAAAATAGGACTAATTAATATAAATCAGATTAACTGTCAACTTTTCAGGAATACATTTATTTTGTCAAGTGGCCTGTTAATTACACAGGACCATGATAAGAGAAACAAATGATAATAATACAAATAAATTAGATTCCCCAAGTTTCTCATTATCTTCAGAGAGCAATGTTGTAACCACGAACAGAAAAACACGTTATGCTTTCAATACCAAAATTCAAAGACAATTTTGGCACTGCTAGTCCATCAGTACTTAGGATGTAATTAAAAGGGAAAAAGGCACTGGATACACATTCTTAATAATTACTATTCTGCACATATGTTGACTGAGACAAGACATGGATAAATGAAATGCTGACAAGCCAACATATGCTGTGACAAATGCGTGTTGTCAGCAAGATCACTAATTTTGGATATCAAGATATATTTGAAGGTTCCTTGTCTTCCCCCTACCCAAAAAACCAGGTGTATTATTTGGCTGCTCCTGGCATCATAAGGGGCAATAAGTTATTAAGGTTCTGCTGTATGTATTGGGCCATCCTCTCAAGCAAGGATTTTAAAAAGACAGACCCTTATCCCAATGTGGCTTGGTCTTCTCGAGGAGGTACAGGACATAGAAGGATAAATCAAAGTCAGGGAAGAATATTCTGCGTCCAAGTAGTGTTACAGGCAATGAGTGCTGCCAAGGCCAAGTGACTAAGGATTTCTCCGGAGAGGGAGTCTTCTTGAGGGTAGGCTGGCTGGATGGCAGGCTTGAAAGAAGACATAGTGACACAAGATTTTACCTTGAATGGTGGGCACGCAATGCAATATACCGATCTTGTAAGAGAAACCCATTCCTGAAATGTGTATGTTCTTGTTGACCAATGTCACACCAATAAATTTAACAAGTAAATAAATATAAAGAAGGAAGAAAAAAGAAAGAAAGAAAGATAGTTTCGGGATAAGCAAAAGGCCTTCACAGTATGCACCATCACAGGTCCAGACAGGACTATGCGTGTCTGCACAGAAGTATGTACAGGGCAGGTAAATTTGGCTGGAAGAGGACTATGAAGAAAAGAACATGTGCTGTTGATCATGATCAACGATATTTATTTCAAACAGGTTATAAGAGACATTATAAAAAGCCTTGAGATGAGACCGATTTGGCTCAGTGGATAGAGCATCGGCCTGCAAACTGAAAGGTCACAGGTTCGATTCTGGTCAAGGGCATGTACCTTGGTTGTGGGCACATTCACAGTAGGGGGTGTGCAGGAGGCAGCTGATCGATGTCTCTCTCTCATCAATGTTTCTAACTCTCAATCCCTCTCCCTTCCTCTCTGTAAAAAATCAATAAAATATATATATTTAAAAAAAAAAAAGCCTTGAAAACCAAACTGTTTTGGGACCTTCCACTGGGGGAATGGAAGGAATGGAGATTCAGATCCAAAATCGTAAATGACTCTTGGCTAGTTTGGGAGCGTTTTGGGAAGATTCGTGGGGCAGGAGAGAATGTTCAGGATTGATCTGAGGGAGGAGAGATTAGAAGCAGGGACACTAGCCATGAAAAGCTGGGAGACCGGCAGAAGTCAAGATGGCTGAAGATTCCAGTGGCTGAGTGAATGTGGGAACAAATAAACAAGGACAAAAACTCCAAGAAGCGGTTTAAAATGAAAGATGAGAAGTATGGGCTTAGGTAAACGGAATGTACAGACACGGTCGAAGATGACAGGAGAGGAAGCAGCGGCCATGGAGACCCAAGTCTGGGAGCTGAGAGCTGCAGACATAGGCATGGAGTCCCCTCCTGGGAGGTCCATGGCTGAGCCCTGGCAGTGTAAGGGTCCTCACTGGGAGCTCATGAACAGAGTAAGAACAACAGAGGAGGCTCAAGAAGTAGTCTGAGACAGGTTCCAATTCAGAGAGGGGAAAGTCGAGTTGGACAAAGAACGGAGAAAAGACATAACCAAAGAATTAAGTGGAGAAAAGAGGCTGATGCAATGTCTTCGATGCTGACTGACTCAGAGGTTAAAGAGAATGACCGCAAAGGTCACCACTGGCCTTGGGAAGAATAGCTTCAGGAAAATAACAAGGTGAGAGCTAAATTGCAATGGTTCATAGAGGAATAGTGGAAAGAGCAAGTACAACATTTAGCAGTAAAAAAAAAACAACAAAACCCAGCAATGGAAAAGAATCATCCCTGGTACAGAAGGTTAAGTACTGTGGACCCCCATATTTGCTTCTATGGACCATGGAGGTAATGCATGGTCTGGGTCTTTGAATTTGACTTCTACTTTTTAGTTTGGCAGGTGACATGCACATCCTCTATAATAAAGAGCTAATATGCAAATGGTCGTCACACCCTCACGCCATCATGGCTCAGACACTCTGAACAGAGAGAGGAATGGGACCAGCCAGGTTGTGGCCTGGGAAAGCTGCCCACCCTGCAGTCCTGGGCACCAGCAGCCGCACTTGCGGCCCAGGAGAGGGACAAGCCGTCTGCCCCGCAGTCCTGCGCACCCGTGGCTGTGGCTGCGGCCGAGGCAAAGCTGTCCAGGTGAAGCCGGTCCAGGTCCTGGGTGCCTGCAACTGGTCAGAGGGAGGGAAGCCTGGATCCCAGGTGCAGAGGTGGTTAAGAGTGGTCAGGCCAGCTGGGGAGCAGGTAGGGGCCATCAGACAGGCAGGCAGAGGTGGTTCAGGGCAATCGGGCAGGCAGGCACCCAGGACCTGGGCCGGCTGGCAGGCGAGCCTTTAGGAGCCAGTGGTCTCAGATTGCGAGAGGCAGACAGACATCCCCCGAGGTCCCGGATTGGAGACAGTGCAGGCCAGGCTGAGGGGACCCCTCCCCCATGTACAAATTTCATGCATTGGGCCTCTAGTCTTTTTTTAAATAGATTTTATTGATTTTTTACAGAGAGGAAGGGCGAGGGATAGAAAGTCAGAAACATCGATGAGAGAGACATCGATCAGCTGCCTCCTGCACGCCCCACAGTGGAGATGTGCCCGCAAGCAAGGTACATGCCCCCGACCGGAATCGAACCTGGGACCTTTCAGTCCGCAGGCTGACGCTCTATCCACCGAGCCAAACTGGTCTCAGCAAGGCCTCTAGTCTTTTAATAAAGAACCCTCACACCCTGGCTGCTGTGGCTGTTGGTTGGAGCATCATCCCACACACCCAAGGGTCCTGGGTTCAATTCCCTGTGTGCTGTGTGCAGAAGAAACCAATTGATCTTTCTCTCCCTCTCCAATCAATAAATAAAGTACAATAAAAATTAAAAGTAAACATGCCTGGATTAAAGACCAAGGAAAAAAAATCCATATGCCCCATAAATATAAAAATAGTGTGAATCTTTCCTGTGTGGTTAGATTACTCATTTTTCTTTGCAAATTGTGTCCTAGCCTTACCACTCCATCATTCTGCAGCAAAAACTGCACAGGAAATGAAAAGTTCAATCTACATCTTTTTTTAAAGTAACAATTCTAAAGAGACACAAGGCGGGCAACTTGGCAATGCCTTTAAGCAGGGGTCGGGAACCTTTTCTCTGCCAAGGGCTATTTGGATATTTATATCTTTATTTTGGGGACATCCAAAATTATCGACTTAAAATTAGCCTGCTATATTTGGTCAAACATTTAATTAATTCACCCCTAATGCCTTGGCAGGGCCAGACCAAATGATTGCACCAGACGGATGTTCCCCGCCTCTGCTTAAAGGGAAAGTGTTCAAGTGTTGTTGTTTTTAACTTTGGTTATACAGCATGAGATTGTTCATATACTTGGGAAGCTATGAGCATGGAGAGAGAGGGCTTCTGATTAAATTAAATAGAAATTGCTTTGTACAACCTCCACCGTGGCATTTAACAATTTCAAATGCAACTTCTGGTTGGATTTCAAGGTTGGATACATAGCAAAGTCACCTTGGAGAGCGTTTAATTGATCCACAGCTGTTACATGTATTAATCATTGTCAGTCTAACCAGAGAGAACCATAAATATATTTCCCTAGAGTTCTTGATAAAATACGAGATATGAAGAAAAATTTACCCTATTTAAATAACAAAGTGGGGGGAAATACCGACCCTGGATTTAGAACCTTCCATCAATATTCAGGCAAAGGAAACGATACCAAATACAAGGATACTTCACAGCAAGATTTATTAATACATCCAAAAGAAAGAAAGAAAAATCATTTTGTCACACTATATACAGATAATACATACAATGTTTTATACACATATTACATCAGTTTTTACACAAGAAAAATATACATAAAAATGTAAACTTTTGTATACAAAAACCCTTAAACAAATTAAACAAGGACCAGATAACAAAAGGAGACCAATCCATTATTATTTCATCAAATTTTTAAAACAGTAATACAGTACATTCATTGAGAGATATATGGAAAAATGTGAGCCGTCTCTTTTTAAAGGGAAATTACAAACCAAAAGCCCGTGCCCTCCCCACGTGTGGTCTCCCCCCAGTGACACCACACCCAACGCTTTTCCTTCGGAATCGGGGGGGTCCGCACCAAACCCGCCAATCTCCTCAACCCTGTGGCTCCGAGCTTTTGTGCCTATGACTGAGCTTCCGGCCACTGTCATCACAAACGCAGAGAAGGGTCTTAAGTTTGTAAGTTCCCTTTAAACAACTTTCCTTCTGGTAAATATTTCTCATGTATGGACTATTGAACATACCTGTGTGCCAAGGTGATGAGAACACTGAAAAAGATGGGCTTTGAGGATTGCTAGTCCTTGCTACCGTGCAGTTACTTTGAGAAGAGATTTTAAAACGGTGCAACCTGTCTGTCCGCTAGCGGTTTCAAACAAGTCACCTCACCTTTGATTTCCCACTGCAACTTGGTTTCAACTTATGCGTTGGTACTCTAGTGAGTACCAGGCAATCGCCCGGAGGCTTTTTGTTAAAGGCTGCTTCTGATATCAGGTTCCAGCGAGGCTGCTCTGAAGCCACTGGCCCCCAACCTCTCTGTTTTAGTTCTCAGGGGTACTCGCCCGCCACTGTTTTTCCTAACGTCTTCCCTTCAGATTGTCCACCTACGTTCCTCTGCAACACCTTCAAACCTAATCACCTGCCAACTCATCACAAAACAAAATATGGAACAGTTCTTTCTTAGTATCATTCCATTAGGTGTGTCAAATTGATATGCTAATGAAAAATACTTGAAGCTGTGGGGAGTAAGAATTAAATCTATGTCAAATGCATGCAGACTTGGAGTTCTTTTTTTTTTCTTTCTTTTCTTTTTTTTAAAGGGAAGACCTTTAAATAAATGCAAAACATGCTAAGACAGCTAGCTTCATGAGAAGAATGCTGCCTTCCCTCAGAGCTGACTTCTGAACAAGGCAGAATCACAATTAGGTGACAGAGTTCCCTGCAGCAAGAGTAGTGAACTTCCCCCAGGCAGACTGGTCTGGACGACCATTATTTATTAATGAAAGGAAGAGGCAAATTGGTGAGTTTAAGTTGATCTAGGAGATGGTGGATGACATACACTAATGGAAATATTAGGTATGCTTTATAACTGAAATAAATAGGCTGGTTTGTGGTACATCAGAGAGAGGGAAAACACACACTGTCCCTCAGGTGAATTTCCAGCTCTCCTTCCATGAGACAGATTACATTTTAAAAATGACAGCCTCCCTTTCAATTAAAAAAAAAAAAAAAGGAAAAGGAAGATAAATAAATAATGTGTGGATATCTTTAGATGAGAATTTTAAGTGTTCTTTAAATAATTTTTGATAATGTATTTTAAATCATTACATACAACTGCCATTGCAGTGACAATATTCCAGTAGGGGCAGCATTTTGCTAAATGTAAAAGATTGCCATTTAAAACTCATACATATACATGTGTATATACAGTATATCAACACTATTTATATACATATATATCTAGAGAGCAACATTTCATTGCCTTGGGATATCTATATATCCACTCCCACAATATACACTAAAGACATACTGTGTGAGTATATAGGAAAGTATATGTACACATGTTCCAACATGTATAAATATACTTTTGTCTGTGTGTGCATAAGAGCTTGAAAGGCACAATATATAGGGATGCAAGTTTTCTAGAGAGCTGCAGCAAAGTCAAAACAATGCCACCAATGTGAGAAAGTCAAAAGGAAAAGGAGCAGAATGCATTCCAACAAGAACTCATCAAAGCGGTTTCATGAGGAAAAGGAGTTGGTTAGAGAATTCAAGAGGCTAACATGTGAGTCTGTGCTCTTTCCATTAAGATGAAAATGGTAAATTTTTTACCAAAGTCAAATTAAATTTAAAATGACAATAAAGGAGGAAAGGAACCTGGCACTAATATCAATCATAAAATCAAATTCTTTTTCCATTTAAGTAAAATGTTCCAAAATTATATAGGTAAAATTTTTCAGGTCAGTTTTGTTTGAATGCTAATTTTTGTCTGTGTGTTTCTGAAACAAAGAGGAACACCTGATTCTAAAAATTACTATAGAAAATATTACTAAAATCTGTACCTTCTGGGAAATTTCAGAGATAAAAATCTTTAAAAGAAACAGCCCAGAAGTTAATGAAATACACTTGAGTCAATGCTTCTGAAAGGACACAATGAAAGAGGAAAACCACAATGAGGTGCTGTAAAGGTTGAAAGATGGACTTAGAAGGCAGAGAAGATGAAGAACAGTGGAACTGGTAAAAATGGTTCTAACAGAAGTTCAGTTATAATCACCATAAACAAGACTATAATCCAAAGGACTTCTTCCGTCTTAATCTGCTCTGATGATGGACTCGACTATCACCTCCTCCTACTTACAGCAGAATCCAGAATTTCCATAGGTGTATAATCTTGCTTACCAAAGGCTGTTTCTCTATTATACACACACATTTTTAGGGGAACATGTATATAGCTTTATCTATACACACACATATACATACGTGTATATATAGATTTATACAAATGTATAAATAAACATAATACTTCTCAATCTTTCCATGGACAAGGCAAGTTCACATTCAGCAAAGTGCCGCCACATTCCATATACACATCTCTATACAGATATACACAAAGGGTCGATTTTTCACCCTTCCATTAGGGGGACTTTAGTCTAGCGAATCCCATTAATCAGTAACTGAAGGGATAAATGGCACCAATACAAACTCCCTTCTTTCGTTTGCATGCATATGTACAAGAAAGAATATGCAGGTTTCTCTAAATCCGTAAAGCAAGAGTGAATGGAACTGGGAGATGCCGCAAAAACACCACTGTAAAAAGAACACATAGAGCTTCCGGTCCTGACTATGAAAGATGAATGAGGCTTCAAAGAGAACTACAAACTCAGGGTGTACTATCAGAAGCTGTTCTGACATATGTCAAAATACATGTTTTTTTAATAATAAAAATAAATATGACTGGAGCATTTAATAACAACTCTAGTTCTGACGACTTTAGCCCGCGAGATAATCCAGTAATGAATGTAAAACAGCAAAGTGGCAAACCTCAAAATATAGGAATGTTTAATTCCATATGAATCAAGTCAAGGGTAGCATATTTTTTTCCTACAGCCAAAATAGTATAGGGGGAGGAAGGCAGGCTAACTTCATAAATAATAGCACAAGTAAATTTTTTCTTCATTTTTGAAAATAACTGAAATCATCTGGTTTGAATTATGCACAGTGAAATGATCCCACCAGTTCATTAAACAAAGCAGCCCCTTCAAAAATTGGCATTTTTAATCTATCAAAGGCCTATAATTTTCTTAACCTCACCAAGAAAAGATGATCAACAATATTTTCTAACTCAGAATATGAAGAAACTGTAAAAAAAAAAAAAGGCTCAACTGATCTCTGGTCCCAGCACCCCAACAGATAAACCCAGCCCTGTCTCTCTCTTACCTTTATGCTCAAAAGCCAGAGGCTGGTCTTAGAATCTGCTGTTTCTCATGTCACTTTAAAAACATAACATAATATAAGTTAAAACATTAGAGTAAAATGCACATGATATCAGAGTTAGCCTTTTAACAAAGGATAACATGATGGACAATTTGGTGTATTTATACAAAAGAGACACCGAGAAAGTAATTCCAATACCCTCAACGAAGTGAATCCTATTTCTATAGTACATTACCTTTCTCTATTTTTTACTGAAGCTCACACTCACCTCTCTCACACGTGCCCCCAATGGATATTTTTGCATGTGTGTAAAAACAGACATATACATGCACACAAGTAATTTAATTCTATTTTTTTAAGTCACAGTGGGAATTCCTTAGCGAGGAGGGATAAAAAGGTTCCTGAATAAGACACTGAGAACATCTAGATTTATTTTCTCTATTTTACTTCCCAACTTACAAAATCAATGGTAAATTAAAGAATAAATCCATAGGAAATAGAGGAGGTCTTAAAAACTTAAGTTTACAAATTCCAGCTACAGTAGTTGGGAATTTTACTTGATCTATGTATTTCTAGTTACCCTGTTACGAAGCTTCTAGCCATCTTACGTGTAAACCACAGATGACTGGCTGAAGAAACGTGATTCTCCACCGCTCTACGAGCATAGTTCATGGTCTAAAGGTGTTCTACATTTTGAGGCCCCAGGGTACCCTTTTATTTTATTTTATATATCTGCAAGGTAGCAAAGGACAGCTATACACCTTGACACAACGGAGATCCAGTGTAAAAAGGTGCTTCACTAGTTTGTTTTGTATAAAAAAAAAAAAAAAAAGCTCTTATATAATTTTTAGCTATTAAACACATAGGCAACATAACTCATTACACTCAATACAGCTTTAGTATAAAACTTATAATTTATGAGGTGATGTTAATAGCATAAATTAATATACCTTTTCTCTTAAAATCTACAATAAGTATTCTGAAAGCTCATCGGGGAAGGAGATTTTTAAATAAAAGTTTTAAAGCTGTGCATGATGGGAAAGGATTCTGTATGCTGAAGCTGAGATGAGAGGCTGAAGGAGAAAGGAAAAGTCCTATGCAAGACACTGTGGGCTATGAAACCGAATGTTTTCTCTTTCTTGCACTCTCTTCAATGATGAGTCACCTTTAGTTTTTGTGTGGTTTTTTTTTTTGAAAACTATTTTCGTATTTTAAAATCTGCCCTAATTTCCACAAGGAATCCCTGAGACATACTCAACACTATACAGTGAAAAAGAACTATCACTGTTGAGAGGAACTGATTCAACCCTTGCAAGCAGATGAAGACAACGCCTATCACGTCCACACTCATCTGCTGGAGCCCGTGGGGACCTGAACGAGGTGAAGTCATTTCAGGGACCATCAGTCGATCCCCAACTAAAAGCAATGGTGTGGCATTTCGCTGCACGGGAGCCTTCGGCACTGCATGTTGAAAAATTTTCCAAGGGGAACTTTGGGTGCACATAGAGCCTACATCAGTGGTCCCCAGCTTAAAAAAAACGAACAAGTCAAAGCAGAGGGTCTGTTACTCTTAGGCCAGGATCAGGATCAGTACAGACGTGTGTGTGTGTGTGTGTGTACACACACACTTCAGGACTGGGGTGGGCTGAGCAAGCAGGCAGAAGGGGAAAGGAAGGCAGGCTGTGCTGCCTTACTGAGCTTACTCAGGGTTAGACAGGTTTTCTCTTACAAGACTGCTCCGCAAACTAAACTTCAGATCACCCAAAACTCTTGTCTTGAAAGGTCCAAACATTCCCAAGATCCAGGGAGGTGGGTAGAGAAAGTCACACCGAGGTGGCGCTCCCGCTCTGAGGCCACATTTCCTTGGATGAGCCCTGCGCCCCAGTGCAGAGAGGAAAGCCAACAGAGAGCAAGAGCTGGGGTGGAAAGAGAACTTCAGCTGTTTGGAAATAAGGCTCTCGAAATCTGACCCACAACCTTCGCTTTAATGATACCGGTTATTAGGAAAGAGGGAGTCATTCTTTTATATTTTTATGTTTTCTTTCCCAACTCGTTGGTCAGGGGAAAATGAATATGTTCTTCACTGGTATTTTATTTTGAATGATAGTGTTTAAAATGTCAATCTACTAAATGTGGATTCAGGATCCCTCCAGACTATACGGGAAAGCTTATAAAGTTCAAGATATTAGGAAGTCATTAAATTGTTTTACCTTTCTGTTGAATGCCAGTGAAGATTCAATTATTTTCATTGTATTGAGAATGAAAAAAAAATCTATGTTCTACCATATATATGTTCCCATCCCCCACCCCCAAGAAATACATTTTTTTTTTCTTGGTCAGGAAAAAAATCCTTGGCACGATGTAGGCGTTAGTGATGAAAGAAATACAAACGAAGACTGTTTTGGAGGACTTACATTTTCTTTCTGAAATCCCCAATAAACTAGAGAGTTCTGTTGACCATTTAGAAGACCACTAAACATTAAATTACTCTATATATACCAGGCTAAAAATAGAATTTAATTGAATGAAGTTTAAAAAGAGGATGAAGAAAATGCAAGCTAGACACCTAAAAATTTTTGAATGCATTTCAAACCTATGAAATAGTGTAGTGTTATTAATAGCATCATCTTTTTGCAATACTAATCCACCACCTCTTGAACTAGCCTGGAGTAAAGGTGACGCCTCACACAGACGTTGCTGATGAAGCTACCAACCATCACCACCCATGATGCACCGCACAGGAGGGCCTGCAGGCAAGTGGGCGAACGGACAGCATGAGACCCTGCACGTACACAAGCTCTAGGTGAAAACTGAAAGGAACAGGTCAACAGAAATATCAGTCCTTTCACCTAAGGAGAGAATTACACCAACAGGGTGTCTGTGTGTATCACAGATAACCTTGCTTTCCAAATCCAAGAACTACTTTTGCTTCTCTGGGTTGTGATCACGGAATGAGAACGCTAAGAAAATACCTTAGTGTTAGTCACAGAAAAATAGGATTTCTAACTTGCAGTGGAGAGACTGGGCTTATTTTAAGAAATGATTCTTAGAAATAATTATGTGACAAAGATAAAGTACTAGCTTTCTGTAGCCTGAAGCCACTCAAGATGGAACTACACTTTGAAGGGGGGAATTCCAACTTTACTTCCATACTTCCTATTTGCTTCTCATGAAATTATAGTCTTTTCACGGAAGGGCACTGGACTCACCGCACTGCCCACCAGCACGACACTGCTCAGGAAGTCATCTGCAAAGAGTCACCTCGCAGATGGCAGGTCACCAAAGCACATCACCCTCCACAGTGTAAGCTATGTGACGAGAATTGGGAAACCTTTTCATTGCATAGTCTGTCATTTGGTGAGTCGAGTGTAATTGCTATTAACTATTATGAATTGTTTACTAGCTATAGAACCTACCCAGCTGTGCAAATTGCTAAGTCTTTTTTAATAGAGAAAAAAGCAATGTCTTAAGCACTTTAATTAAAATAATATTAACAATTATGTAGAGAGAGTAAAGGAGAGAAAACACATCTTTTCTTCGGACGCTAGATCACAGCCAATGAGTATCAGACATTAGAATGGAATCCTGGTTTGCAGAACACAGAATGTATCCATTAACTGCAGCAACGTGGTAAATAAAATCACATTAACACAACCTAACTGGCCTTTATAAATGGTCCCAAAGAACTGCAGACAGAGTGAACTGAACCTTCTTTGCCACTACTTCTCGAGTTTAACACCAGAATAAAAGCTAGCTTCCACCTAATAAGGACCTTATATAAAATTTGTTTTTTGATTCCAGTATTGCCTTATTATATATAGCATAAGTGCTATTTTAAAAGACACTAATTTTCATATTTCTGGAGTAAAAGACACTTCATTCCTTTCTTTACATATTAATAGCAAGCCTACTACTAATAGACTAGAATTGCTCCATTAGCTACAAGGAAAACATAACGGATATCTCTGGGTTCACAGATGTTCTTCTCTCTTCCAAAAAGGGACTCAAGAAACAGCAAGAGCGAAGCAAACCACGAGCTCAGGTACTTGTTTTGAAGTAGATGATAGGAGAGGGAAATTTTGTTTTGTTTTGCTTTTTTACTAATTCCTCACGCCTACACTGGGTACTTTCTACGTGCCCTTTCTTCAGCTATCACCGTGGGCATCTACACAAAAATGAATTTTCTCCAAGTTTTTGGTGTGAAGCTGTAACTGGCAACAACATTCCTGATCATTTCCTGCCTCCTGACTAGGAAGCAGAAAAGGGCTTCTAAATGCACATAAAACAGAAAATTGCAAACAATAAAATGTGCAACTTACTGCAAACTCAGTTTTGATAACTGATGAATTTTAAGCAGCTGCCACGAGGGGCAAATAGCCAGAAAAGTTCCAATCGACTCCCCGTGACTTTCCCTTTGCTGATAAGAACGCTAAGCTGCTACACTGCTCCCCAAAACCTTTCATCAGCACACAATGCAGACTAAGCCCTGTCGCTGGGAAGGGACAGTTATTGTAATGGGTGTGAAAAAAGTTCAGCAAACTCAATGACACTTTGGAGCAGAGGTAACTGCTCATAATCATTTCATTACAGTACATTAAAATAAAAAAGCTTACTCACATAGGTCCACTGGTGAGACAGTCCCATGATCTGTTCTCACCATTCAGCATAGAAATTTATGGTGATACTGAATATAACTTTGCTTTGTGACATACTTTATAATTTAGAAATTTTCTCAACCTGCAAAAAAGGCAAAGCTATTAAAAATAAATCTTCCAATCAATTATCATGATTTTAAAAAGAAACTAAATATATTACAAATGTATTTTTGGCCCATAAAAAGAAACTTCAATAAATACAAAATAGGGCATATAATGATTTCTTACAGTCATGTGACTTCCCCTCCATAATCTCAGTCACATGGCACCTGCATAATGCCTGCTGATCACCATCATTCCTTTAAAAGGCAGAGAAAGAAAAGCTTTCAAAAGAAGGGACTGGTTACAAGTAGCATGGCATAAAGAGAATACATATTGGAAGTAGGAAAATACATCCCAATCTTTACCTATTGAAAAGAAATTAAGATCAAATATTCCCTGACAAATGAAGCATTATATCACATCATTAATAGATATGCTCTCTCTACTCATCTTTTAAAATATATATATGTTAAATTAGACTAGACTCAGGTATAAATAGCCAATGGTACCTCAGGGGACAGTAAAATGTCTCAGCAAAAGCAGAGGACAGATGCCTTTAAAACCTAGTTCCACCCTTCTGGGGGAGGGGCGAGGGCAGGGGAGAAGGCAGGTAAAAAGAAAACTCACATATTCGTTTCATAGTCTCACCAATTCACTACTAACCTACCCAATAGGATTTTTAAGTCTAAAATCCTGGTACTTCCAGACAATTTCCCCAAACTTAAACCTAAGCACTTAAATTATTTAAAAAGTACCAAAGAGTGGGTAAAATTTATGTCTCGTTTCCAGAATCTGCTTTGAAAGAAACTTTAAAAGGTGTATGTATCCTTCAGATATTACATATCACTTCACAACTGGCACACTGATTCCACAAGTGTCTTCAACATTTTACAAACCTTACCAAAGAATCTCTACTGTAAACATGAAAAACGCAAAAGCAAAAGACGGACCAAGAAGTTCACAGATGCCATCTTCCCAAATCTACCTGACCTACCCCACTTTCCACATGGACATATTTCCTTTAATTACATCTTGCGAATGCGTCGGGACGGAGGGATCTGGGAACAAATGCGTGTCTTACGACGGCGCCAAGACCGGCAGCCAGTCTCTCGGCACCCCCGCAGCACGGCCGGGGTTCAGCTTTGGGTTTCGGGCTAACTTGGCAGACCAGGGCTGTGCCATCCACGTGACCAGACCACCACCCTCTCTACTCAGGAAACTCCGTTAACTCAGTGGGAGAGAATGACCGACATGATCAGGGGTGTGAGGGGTGGGAAGGGAGGAAGAGTCTTATATGCTCCTCGGGAAAAAAAGAGAACCACCACAGGACAGCTGCTTCCGGCCCTGCACAGAAACACACGTGTGGGCGCACACACACACACAGGCAGTCCCAACGCTACTCCTTTTCGTTTTAATTACACGCGATCGCGAGTAGGAATGGACTCCGGGCCTCACCGGGGTGGAGCCTCGGCCGTCTGCCATGTCTTACCCGCAGGGACTCGATGAATGGGACCGTTCTATCTAGAACCACCCATGCAAGGACCTGGCAATCCAATGGAAAGCACTGATCTGAACACTAGGAAATAGTAAAGGGCACTGGTAATCTGAGGTATCTTCCACTTCTGGGACTTGCTGCTGAGTCAGTTCTAGCCAGTCACTGTGCTGAGCCACTGAGGGAACCGGGGGGTGCGGAGGGGGGGGGGGCATGGGGGGAGTGAACCTGCCGGGAGGGAATGAGCACCAGTGAACACTGCAGCGCGGTCCACCGCAGGGGAGCTTGTCTGACCGGGAAAGGGAGTCCCCCGGACCCCCTCTGTGACGTTTAGTTTAAAATCTTCTTTAGGAAAAGGGGGGGGTGGGGGGGGCGCGCGATCGAAGAGGAAACACAGATAGAAAGCCCGGGCTCCCCATCGCGCTCAGTTAGGGGAGGTGAAAGGAGAAGACGCGTTGTTGGTACTGGTCGCTGTGGCACCTGTGACTGTGAAGCCGGTGGGGGGCGCGATGGAGCTGTGGCTGGGCTGCAGGTCCTTGGGGATGCCGCTGTGGGCGCTCAGCTGCGGGCCGAAGGCGGCGCTGAACTGCGGGAGCTGCTGCTTGGGGGAGGTGGAGGCCAGGAGCTCGGCCGAGGGCCCCAGGCCGCTGAAGCTGGTCTGCGGCAGCCCGGGCAGCGCGCTGGAGCTGCTGGGGGTGGCGGTGGCGAAGGCAGGCTGGGTGGTCTCTGAGTTCGACGTGGTGGGCGGCGTGGACAGGGACGTGGAGAGCAGGTGGCCGTCTGCGTCCAGAAGGTTGCTAAATGGAGAGTGATCCCCCAGGCTGACGGGGAGACTGCCCCAGTGAGTTCTGGGGTTCACCACTCCGCCAAGTGGCACCTCGAGTTGGGTGGGGAGCAAGTGCGGCGCCATGATGGGCATTTCTGCTGAAAAGGTAGCTGCCATGTTGTCCCCCGAGAAAGATGCCGCGTGGGGAGAGGCGATGTGGTCACTGTAGGGGGACGGCACGTGCTCACTGTCGTAATGGCTTCCGGGGGGCGAGGAGTGCGAATGGTCACTGCTGTATTGCTGTCGTGAGGTGATCAGGTCGTCTGCCTTGCTCAGCAGCTGGGCAGGGAGTGGCCTCTGGGAGGCATGGCTGCCGTCGTGAAGTCCATGGAACTGTCCTGGGAAGGCTCTCTCCCCGAGCGCGCTCTGGCTGATCAGAGCGGCGGAAGTAAGGCCAACGCTGGCGGGGGCAGAGAACTGCCCCTGGATCTGCCCTGCCAGGGGGGTAGGTGGGTTGGACAAGGTAGCGGAGCGGAGCAGGCTCTCGTCCAGCTCCAGGCTCGGAAAGTTATCGTGGACCATGCGCCCGTTCAGCAGCTCCCCCAGGTCCGTGTTCACTTCGCGGCTCAGGGACGGCATTCCCGGCGCCCCGGGCCCCGCAGCGAACACTCCCATGCCTCGATCCGACAGCTCCTGGCCCGGCACGCCGTCTGACTGGGCGAGCACCCCGATGGTGCTCAGGCACTCGAGGGAGGTCACGGCCTGCAGGGCCCGTTCAAGCTCCTCGGCCTCCTCGGTCGTGGGGAGGAGGTCTCCGTTCTTTCCTACGGAAACAGAAGCCCCGGCGCGTCAGCGGGCCCCACACCACCAACACCGCCCCCCGAATCACCCCGACAGGGCTGCCCCCGAGATAGGCATCTGCACTGGGAGAAGCGGTCTGCAAGGCTGGGCTGGAGGGAACATGGAACGTTAACCGGCGGGACAGGGCTGCGATGCCAAGCGGTTCTGGGCTGGCAGCACGTGTTCAGTGTATTTATAAATAAACCCTCTGAGCTAAGTGTTAGGAAGGAGCCTCTTCCTGCTGGAGGGGCAGCTGAGAAAGACAGGACATGGGGGTTCCCACGTGGTTTACTCATCTCACAAGCTGGCCTTTGCGAGGCTTCTGCACCGCTCTCTAACACCTCCCTCTCATTCCGCCTTCTTTGTCCATTTCATTTCTCACTAATGTTTGCCATGTGGAAGCTGATGGGCCTACTCTGATTGTATCAACATTTTAAAAAAATCTATGGTTAGAAGCTTGATTAATTCACCACAAAAATATCCAGCTTTTAATAGTTAAAGAAACCCAGACCGGTTTGGCTCAGTGGATAGAGCATCAGCCTGCGGACTGAAGGGTCCCGGGTTTGATTCCGGTCAGGGGCATGAGTCTTGGTTGTGGGCACATCCCCAGTAGGGGGCGTGCAGGAGGCGGTTGATCGATGTCTCTCTCTCATGGATGTTTCTAGCTCTCTATCCCTCTCCCTTTCTCTCTGAAAAAAATCAATTAAAAAATATATTAAAAAAAATAGTTAAAGAAACAGTCTGAGTGTAAAAGGTTTCCCATGAAAGCATCAGATAATTGGTGGGATTAAGAAAACTGCTTTGGAAAAGTACATTTCAACTAAAGTACAGGGTAGGGTATTAAAATCAGCACAAGTTCTAAATGCCTTCAATAAACTCAAGTTTGAAACATCTTTGCTCAAAAGTAAACTCAAGCCTGGGCAGTGTGGTTCAGTGGTTGAGTGTCGACCTATGAACCAGGAGATCACAGTTCAACTCACGGTCAGGGAACAGGCCTGGGTTTCGGGGTCAATACCTAGTGAGGTGAGGGGTGGGGAGAGGCTGTGCGGAGGGAGGGACAAGTGGCATCCGATCAATGATTCTCTCTCATTGATGTTTCTCTCTCTCTCCCCCTCTCTGAAGTCAATAAAAACGTATTTAAAATAAATAAAAGCAAGTAAAATTACTCATTTTAGAGGAGTGAAGTTTTAACATGGCTATTGAACTATCCATCTACTAAGTCTCTATGGGGTTGAACAAATTACTTTCTGAAAGGGGAAACTAGCTTATGCAGCTTCATATTCTCTAAATACAATGGAAGACATTCTATGTAAGGAGGAATATTTCAAACACATCTCAAAAAACTATTTCCTGCCGAGACCGGTTTGGCTCAGTGGATAGAGCGTCGGCCTGTGGACTGAAAGGTCCCAGGTTCGATTCCCGTTGGGGGCATGTATCTTGGTTGCGGGCACATCCCCACTGTGGGGTGTGCAGGAGGCGGCTGATCGATGTCTCTCTCTCATTGATGTTTATGACTTTCTATCTCTCTCCGTTCCTCTCTGTAAAAAATCAATAAAATATATAAAAAAAACAAACACAACTATTTCCCTTTTAAGAACTCATTTTAAAATTCACTTTTCTTTCTTTTTTAAAAAATATATTTTTATTGATTTTAGAGAAGAGAGACGGGGAGATAGAAACATCAATGAGAGAGAATCATTGGTCAGCTGCCTCCTACACATCCCTTACTGGTGGGATCGAGCCTGCAACCCAGGCACATGCTCTTGACCGGAATCAAAGCTGGGACCCTTCAGGCTGCAGGCTGACGCTCTATCCACGGAGCCGAACCAGCGAGGGCTAAAATGCACTGTTCCTGACTAACAGCACTGACCATACCTTCAAAAAAATCAAAGTCCTGCAGGTCATCCGGCAGCCGCGGCAGCACGTCGGAGAAGTCCTCCTGGTTCAATTCCAAGTCGTGTGGAATGTCAGTGATCTCGTTGGCAATGTCGTCCGGCAACTCATCAGCACTCAGCTCTGGCGTGGACGGGCTCCTGGAGAAGAGGACACGGTTGCCCCACCACTCCCCTCTCCCTCACACAGGCCCCCCGACAGGCTCCTCAAACAAGAATCGGGAAACCCTAGCTCAAGATGTCTCCTTCCTACTCTGAGAGAAGGAAATCTGAAAGCAAACAGACTTCATCATATATAGTATTAGTCATCACATATTTCTACAACCTCTACTCAAGTATTGAGACAACCATTTCAAAATAATATTTTTTACTTCAAATTGGTAGAATGAATTACAGTTTGGTATATCAAGTGTGTCAATGCTTTTTTATAGGATTTCAAATCAGGTCCACATGATATTTAAAAATGAAATAAACCGATAAACTCAAATGCTTAGCTGAAATAGAAGCCTCATTCATTTGGTCAAATGCTTATCCCCTGCCCAAACTAATAACACATCAGATTTTTGATGGAATACTTCTGCTGGGACGTATATGGAATTTTGATAGAAAAGTCCGAGAGCAGACAATTAAATCCTCAATTTCAACATCTGCTCTCTTTGTTCTAAACAAAAGCTGTGTTTCAGATACAACCCCCTCAGATATGTGGTCAAACCTGTGCTGCAAACCAAGAAGTGCAGGCTGACGCACTGAGTGCGGTATGTGTCGTCTAGCTGCAGCTCTAGGGAAGTAAAGGAACCGAGGTGTCCTGAGGACAAGCGGACCGGGACCTGGGGCCCTCACTGACCGGATCTGAGAGGCCTCCACTGGCAGTGAGACGCTGGTGGGCATGCTGAGGTTCCCTTGGGGGACCGCAGGGGGAATGGGCTTCTGGGGTCGACGAGGCCCACGCCTTCGCTTCTTCTTGTGTTTTTTGGTGAGAGCGGGGGGCTTGCTTTTCTTCCGGGGCTTCCTCTGCTGCTGGTGCTGAACCTTCCGCGAGCTATCGCCTCTCAAGAAGTTATCCTGTGAATCAATAACGGGTGTTTCACCCCAGGTTACTGGGGGAAATCCAACAGCTACCTAAAAAATACTTTTCTCTTTTAGTATTTTACACAGTGCCGAAAATACACTCTCTACCTAAGATTATGTATGAAAAACACATGAATTAAAAACATCGTTTTTAATATAATGCGAATCAACTCGACACGTACATATTATTCTTCCACATTTAAAAACATTGTGATCGGTGCTGTGGCATGAAATATTTAAAATTTAATTTGCAGTTTCAAAGGACTTACTCTGCCATGGTAAAAACATGCATACATAAATACAGTAGAGACAATTGGGCAAGAGTGACATAAACACCTTCTCTGGGAAAATGAAAGAAAAATCAATTACTTTCAGTTCTGTGGGATTAAAAGACAAGTAAAAATTTTAAGTCCTTGGGGTTTAGGGCAGACCTTCCCAGACTGAAGAAAATAGCAGAAATCAGTCAAAAAGAACGGTAAATAATTGTGTTTGACTGGTACTTGAGGCATATTGGAAGATGAAATACAGAAGTAAGCTATAAAGAAGTCTGGTACCAGATCATGTATGACTTTGAATACCCTACTAAAGATTTTAAGCTTATTTTGTAGGCAAAGGGGAATGATTTTTGATGAGAGAAGTGGCATGACTTGACAAATGTTTTAAAAGAACTAATACCCTGGTAGCAATGTGAAGGGACAGCAAGGGTTCCGATCAGAGGGCTATCTCACCAGTTAACAGGACAGAGAGCTAAGGGCAGAGTGAGAGGGATGGAACAGCAAGGGTCCCAGAGACAGAAGTCTCATGATTTGACAGCTCCTTAGGTGTGATGAGGATGGAGGGATTATAAAACTCTAAAATGCCTCTAGGGTTTCTAGTCTGGTTGGCTGTTGGAAAACGATACCATCAGCTGGGACAGAGAACACAGCAGAATAAACAGATTCAGAAGAAAAGTTAAGGGATTCAGTTTGGCGCGTGCACAGTTGGAGGTCTGGGATGTCCAGGAGTGGGAGAAGGAGAAAGCTGTCTTTGGGGCACAGAAATAAAGAAACCTGGCGATCAGGACACACAGTAAAAAAGTCCTCCAGGTAACCGACATGGGCCAGGCAGACCAGGTTCAGAGAGGGGAAGGGGGACACAGCTCTATAAACTGCAGCGATTGGGTGAGTAGGCAAAGGACGAAGACCTGAAACTGACGACATAGCTAGCTGTTTTCAGCTGGCACCCTTAAATGTGAATACCTTATTCCATCCACTACAAGATGCACATTTTAGTAACTCTGCAATAGGGGAGCATTTTACAATCATGCCATCTTATAACTGATGTCAGCCAGGTGATGGTGATCACAGTCGGCATTGCCTACAACCTGTGCAAAGTTGGTCACAGCTCTTTGTACCGCCCTTGTTTGAATTAACGTAAATGCATTGCTGGTTTTACATGTAAACTATTGGGTATACAGAAAAACACAAAAGACCAGCAGGGCATAAAATTGATTTTAGTGAAGCAAAAACATCCAGTATTGAAGAACTGACCACAATTACTTTTTTTTGCAAAGCAAAATCCCAATGAGAAAGGAAAATAACCACAAAGGAGAGGAAGCTGGATTATAGTTGATGTAGGTGGAAAATACTACCTTTCACAGGTCAAATAATTCAGCTGAAAGCAAGAATGATACAGAATCTATGTCTAACAAACCTGTGAGTGGTAAGAAATGCACTGTGCAGCATTTTTTCTTCCTAGGTGGTACATACAAAAAGTGGTTTTTACAACCAATGTCGCCTTTGATTTGATGAGTTCAGCAATAACACAACTAAATAAACGAAGAGTACATAATAGTATCTGAAGAATAATAACTGCCTTGGTTGGTGCGTTTCAGTCGGTCGATCATCGCTCCGAGCACCAAAAGATCACTGGCTTGATTCTGAATCAGGGCACCCCTGAAAACTGCAGCATGCTTACAGTGGGCAAGAACTGTTTCCTCAGCATTGCAATACATATGCTTCACACAATACCGTGCGAATAGCAGAACTCATAGTGTCTGATGGGTGTAAACAATAACAATGCATTTATTTGAAATGATTGCATAATCAGATAGTTCACTAATTCAGACTCGTCTTTCCTCTAAACTATTCTGAATTAATTAAGACTTATAATACTAACATTAACAAAAACAATGACTGTCCAATACAAACACAGCAAGTTTTGGCTTTTGGCCAAAATTTTATCAAATACCCAAAACATTCAGAGAAGTGCATCTAAAACAACAAACATCTAGAGAAATAGGGCAAAAAGGAGCTTGGGAAATCTGCTAGGTATAAGAAAATATTACTTAAGGAGAAGAGAGGTATAGAATAGGGATAAATAGTAAACAAAATACCCGTATTTAAGAAACTGCTAAAACAGTGTTGTTGTTGTTTATAAAGGAGGGTATGAAATTAATTCAGTGAGTCATGACCAGCAATGTTTTTTAGTAAAACAGACTAGCAAACATCATGTACTAAAAGTATTGTTTCATAAAACTCAGTTCAATGATTCATATACATAATCTGTACTAAGTCGCAAAATACTTCCTTTTATGGAAAGCTATCAAAAGTTATTAAGCCTCTGCAGCAGAAAGTAAAATCCGGACTTACCATTTTTTTGGCATGTTCTTCACACAGAGGTGTCTGGTGTGTGATGTCAAAAACAGGCACAGAGCACTGCTGTCCATCTGCAAACTTGGCCGTGCAACTTGAGAAGAGCTGCTGAGAGCGGTTCAAGAGGATGTCTGGGGTTTTTTTAAGTTAGGAATCAAACACACTGCAACTCTAATTTCAATTTTTACGCAAAATTTTCTTCTTTCCTTACGTGTGCTTAGTAATTATAAATTTTATTATTTATAAAAGCTAAAGAACCAACCCAACTACTGAGATGGGAAAACAATGGTAATTTTGTCATTCCTTATCAGGAGATCCGTCCGAAGGAGTCTATTTTGCTGCTGGGCACCTAAATACTAGTCTCCTTTATGATCATTCTGATTTCTGTTATTGGGGAAGCAGGGTCATTTCCTTCATAGCACACTAACTCCTGAAAGTTCCACCATAATGGTTAAAAAGAAAAATACTTTCTTATAAGGAAAACTTCCTCATATATGATAGGCACCATCAAGAATAAAAACACCTGAAACTAGTACAAAATATTTAATATACACTGTCATTGAAAAAAAATAAAGAATATAACATAATTAGTGGCTATAGGTATAATTCTAAAAAACCTCATCTACCCAAATTTGGATTTTTCATTTCACATTTCCAACACTAAACTCAAACTTACAACTTAAGAAAAATTCCTTTTATATCATCACTGCACTACTAAAATTGAAATATCAGTTCTACAGCACCAACATTTTTAAGCATCCATACTTTTAGCCTCTAACTACATTTCCCCCAAATTTACTTTATATCTATTAAGGAAGTATCTTATTTCTCTTATGCTTTTATAGTTAAGACTCTTCATAAGCCTTTACTGCACAGAAACTGCTGCTTAAAAAGTTGTGAAAATACAACCCCAAAAATAGAAAGGGCAGAAGTCAGACAGTATATTAACTGTCACCATATAAATTTTTTAAATGCTACTCAATTTTAAATGTTTAATAAAAGTGAGAGCAGTAAGATTTCATAACCAGCCTGAAGCCCTTACTATAAGTTTTCCTCAAGTATTTTCTGCCTGAAGATATATTTTTTTTCTTAGTGATGTTTATATTTTATTCATTTCAAATCAGCACTGTAGTCAATACAAGTAGCAAATTAAAACCACAGCAAAAGGCACACTGTAAAACTGTGTAAGTTTCTTAAAAGATTAAAAACAGTTTTTTAAATAATATAATTTGTTTTTCCATTAATCAGTGTTACAGCTACTTGTTCCAAATTATCTGGAACCATTGGAAGGACTGAAATTGTGTTAACAAAATAATCAAGTGACAGCCAGTGGAAGAACCCCGCTAGTTGCTGTCAATTTTGCTATTGCAATGTGATTCTAGAATAAACAATTGCAATGAAATAAGCAAAAAAAATTACACAGAGGACATCATGGAAATTAGAAGTTATATAAAAATTACTCTAACTATTAAATAGTGATGATTGTAAGAGTCGTTCACTTGACTTAAGAAGGAAACACTCAGCACTAGCTGGTTTGGCTCAGCGGATCGAGCGTTGGCCTGCGGACTGAAGGTTCCCAGGTTCGATTCTAGTCATGGGCACATGCCTGCATTGCAGGCTCAGTCCCCAGTAAGGGGTGTGTAGGAGGAGCTGATCAATGATTCCCTCTAGTCGTTGATGTTTCTATCTCTCTCTCCCTCTCCCTTCTTCTCTGAAATGAAGATTAAAAAAGAAAAAAAGAAAAGAATGAAACACTGAGCCCTGAATGAGTGAAGACCTGAGCGCACACTCAGCTTAGTGAGAAGGATACGTTGGAAACAATGTCTGGTGAATGGAAGGGCTTTGTTAGTGCACTGTTCGCCCTTCACCGTGCCACTGCATGCAGCTGGTTCCACCTCCCTCAACTTGGTCCGGCTTATGCTAAGAAAGAAAAAAAGTAAGTTTTAAAAATGCTTTAAGAATGCAGGACAATTTGTCAACAGTAGGTTACTCTAAAGTAATACCAACATTTTAGCTCTCTACAGTCACCAAATAAATGTAGATATGGGTTACAATGACCAGTTCCCCAATTTCCCTAATCCACTAACAAAAGAAAAAAATCAGTTTTAACTGCGCCTAGTTGTTTTCTTGTAATTAAAGCAACATTTTGATTCCTTTTATTTCACAAAGAAGACAGTGGAGAACAGTGATGCAGAACATGAGACTGGATGAGTCAGACATGGTTCTGAAAACCAGCTCTCCCTCTTACCAGCTGTGTGGCCCTGGCAAGTTACTTAGCCTTACTAAGTCTCAACTGCCTCACCTGTAAAGTGGAAATAAGAAAAGATAAACCTCTACAACACCACCAAATACAGTATGATACCTAATACACAGTCAACCCCACTATCTGGAGGCAACCACTGCTAATATTTAAATATAAATTCCTAAAATGTTACATACTATATATATTCAAGGTTATCTGAAAATGTAACAACTGAAAAGTGTGAAATAATAAACTCAATACAGAACTAAGCCTTCTAAATGTGAAAATTATTTCGCTAGTTAAATAAGATGTTTTCATTGATGAACAAAAACAGTTCAAGAGACAGAGAAACATCGATCAGACCGTCAAACCTCGGAGGGAAGGTAGGGAAGGGTGGGGATAAGGGAGAGAGATCAACCAAAGGACTTGTATGCATGCATATGGACTTAACCAATGGACACAGATACCAGGGGGGTGAGGGCATGAGTGGGGGGGTAATGGGGGAATAAGGATACATATGTAACACCATAATCAATGAAGAAATTTAAAAAAATAAATGAAGGTGAATATTTGAAAAAATTTAAGTGTTTTCATCAATAAAGTATTATGTAATCATCAGAAATCAAATTTTCAAAACTTATCTAAGAACATTGGGGAATGGCTATATTTTTAAGGGGGGAAATGAACACAACTCTTAAAACAATACAGATCCAATTTTGCTTAATTACATACATAAAAATGAAAAAAATGTAAAGGCTGATATTCATATTATGAAATCATTAAAAGTTATGTTTTAAAGTAAAAAGAAGGTCACAATTCAGTGTTAAGTGGAAAAAAAGCAAAGAATAAAAAAATTCATCTAGCATGTTCTCAATTTTGCATTCTCATACAAATACATGGCTCACTGGAGATTCATACACACCCACACCCACACCGGTGGGGAGAGGGAGGGAGAGAGAAAGAGAGAGAGACACACTCACACAGATAGACTAGAAGGAAATAGAATGAAAATGTGCAAAGTGCTCATTCTGAATGATATTATTATTTATGGAGATTTACCCTCCTTTAAAAAATATTTTTAAATATGTTTTTACTGAATTCAGAGAGGAAGGGAGAGGGAAAGAGAAACATCATGAGAGAAAATCATTGATTGGTTGCTTCCTGCATGGCCCCTACTGGGGAATGAGCCCGCACCCAGATATGTGCCCTGACCTGGAATCTAACTCATGAGTCGACACTCAACCAACTGAGTCACGCTGGCCAGGCATTGTCCTTTTTATATATTTTTCATATTTTTCACAGTAAGACAAGTATCTGCACTATAAACAGTGGTTTTTTTCCCCCAAAGACATCCAGTGTAATAAAATATTTAAACATATAATGTAGTTGTTAACAGAAACACATCTCAAATGAAAAATTTAAATAAGTGAAAAATGTAAAAGGCCACTTTTGTAGTAAAAACTATGAATAATACTTTTAAATAACATAAAATTTTCTAGGCATTGTATTTTTTTTAAAGATAGGTAACATTCTCTTATCCTTTACTGGATAAACTCTCATCAAACTCTGAAAAAAACAGTGATGCTTTAATATTTTTTTTTTTAATTCTTACAGGAGAGCATGCTTAGAGAGGAAGGGGGAGAGAGAGGAAGAAAGAGACAGACAGACAGGCATCCAAGTGAGAGGGAAACATCAACCAGCTAGCTTTTGGTCTGCGCCCTGACAGGGGATTGAACCCACAAGCCCCAGCTGGGCAGTAATGCTTTAATGTTAACGTCAGCTCCTGCGGTATGACTTTGCCATCCATGGAGAACCTTATGTGAGTATCAAAACCAAAATACAAGGCGTCAATATCTCAGACTGAAACGCCCACAGCACAGCGTGGCTCGGCGCTCCGCTCAGAAAGCAGAGGGCACGGGTGCCCACGGGGCCGGCGGCCCGGCGCTGACCTGGCTCGGTGGCATGCGGCTCTCCGCAGCTCCTGGATCAACTGGCCAGTGCTCTCGGGCTCTCGGCTGGCCGCCTGCAGCAGGGCCTTCCTAAACGTGTGCCGGCATTTCTTTTGACGCGATTCTGCCCGCTCCAGGCGGCAGAGGTGCTTATATTTCTGCTGAAAGTAAGTGCAAAGTTGGGTCACCCTGGAGCTCCTACTCTCCGTGTCATCGTCATCTGACCTGGAAGGTGCAAGGAGAGAAGTGAGAACCTCGTTACCTGTTCGGCTCCTGGTAGCACAGGGGGACGCGGGGAGGAAAGGTAGCTGGATGCACGGGGGTAAAATCTGTGCCAGCGGGGCTGAAAGTAAGCACACTATTTTAACACCAAGGCAGGCAACAGAGGTAGGTGACCCATGGCTTTAAGCTTAACCTTCTCAGCCTATCGGAAGCAGACAGTGCTCCGTGTCTTCTAAATTCTTGGGAAGAATATGTACATGTATTACTTACCTTTACTTACTGAAAAGTCTCAGTAAGTGACATGGCAGCTAGGAGGAAACAGCGTGATTTCGTAAAAGATAGGTCATACCAGAAATAGAGCCGTGAATTCTCACAGCACATTATCAAAGAGCTGCCTGCCCCTTTAGACACCCTGGTTTTTCTTGCTAAACACACAATAAAATTATTGTAGGGATCGCAATCATTCTACAGATTTTTTTTTAAACTACGGGATATATCCCACACAACATGTCATATGCCAGGTTTTCTGGTCTTTGTGTTAATGTCACTCAGTGGGAGCCCTGCCTGGAAAAGGACGCTAAGGGCACATCCAGACTCCATGAGAAAAAGCGGTCAGTCAGCACCGTCCACTATCAGCCAGGTTAGAAAGGGCACCTCTCTATGAGCTCGCTTCTTACTGTTAGAAATAAGGCACACTGGACTTGAAAACTGACCATGTTAGGTATTTACCTCCTTTCTCTTCAACTGTAACATAAATAAATAGCACCCACGTGACTCTACAAACAAAATGTTATCTTACTAATCTGCTGTAAGTCATTGCTCGGTTTCTCTTCTCAAGTGGCATCCCTCCCTTTTCCTTCAGAACAGCCCGTTCACAGGCTGTCGGCTGAATTCCGTTCAGTGTATGTCCTAAGAAACATGTTCTCTTCAGTGTACACTCTCTACCGGTATACCAACTGAAGGCTCTTACTTCAACCTTTTCCTTTACTCAACATTCAACAGTTACTGTATATCGACTATGCTAAGGACCATGGAGGAGGAGCAAAACATTAAGGAGTATGCAATGTAACTCAGACAAGATAAAGGCATCCCCAAAGTTAAACAATTTAGAGGATAGACTCAGGACCTGAAACTGTGGGGCAGTCAGACCAATGATTCAAACATCCGACCTCAAATTCGAAAAGTCTAGCAGCTCTTTAAACTGTCAAGATTCCCACGACGTTCCTGAGATCTAAACCAGAGTTTCCCTGGGATGGGGCCCAGGAATCTTTATTATGAATTATTTCCAAGTCCCACAGCAAATGTCAATTTGGGAGTTGTATTAGAGCCGTAAGGGCTGTATCTTTAATGGATAGTCACAACAGTAAGTAAGGTAAGGGAGGCAGAGATAAAGTGCTATTAATGTGCACTAGAAAGATTGCTGGATGAAAGAAAGGCTTTGCAGAAGAGATGACAACAGAACCGCTTGAAGAAAAGGCAGAATCTGAAGACAAGACACAAAAGGTACCTCAGAAGGTAAAACAATATAAGCCAAGATACAGAGATGCCAGGATGGAGAGCAGCAAGTAGCTTGGTTTGGCTAAGTGTGGGGCATGTAGGGAGTGATGTAGGTTAAGGTAAACGTTCTACACCTGAACGCCAGATTAAAGAGTTGAACCTTTTTTTATTCCTTTAACAACCAACCTCTTCTTGTTTCCCCTCTCCTCCAGTCCCTAGCAATGGCAACCACTGTTCTACTCTGTTTCTATGAATTTAATTTTTTTTTTTAGCTTCCACATACCAGGATATCATGAAGTATTTGCCTCCACTGTCTTGTTTATTTCACTTGCCATGGTGCCTTCCAGTTTCATCCATGTTGTTGCAAAGGGGATGATTTCTTTCTTTTTATAAGGCTACACAGTATTTTATTGTATGTATGTGTACTTGCATATTTATGTTTATATATAATGTATATATACATATGTGTGTCATATCATCTTTATCCATTCATCTGTTGGTGGGCATGTGGGTTGCTTCCAGACCTTTGGCTGTTATTAGTAATACTGCAATGAACATAGAGGTGCATGGATGTTTTCAGATTGGTATTTTTGTTTTCTTTGAATAATACCTGGAGGTAGAATTGCTGGATCTTATGGCAGCTCCATTTTTAATTTTTTGAGGACTCTCCATGCTCTTTCCCCCAGTGGCTGCACCAGTCTGCAGTCCCACTAACAGTGTTCGAGGACTCCCTTTCCCCACATCCTTGGCAGCACTTGTTATTTGTTGATTTATTAAATACCGAGATAATCATAAAAAAAAAAAGAGTTCAATCTTTTATTCCAAGGCTATGAAGAACCGTGTAGATTTTTAAGAAAAAAAGGTAACAGTAAGAGCTGTGCATGAGAAAGATTACACTATCAGCAGATGTGAATGGAGGAACAGACAGAAGAGAACAGTGAGGAAATTATTATAAAACTCCAGGTAAGAGATAACAGGGAGCCACACCATCGTGGGCAACAGCAGAACCGAGAGGCTGAGGGTAACCTGCAGGTCCAGAAGACAGACTTTGTCAACTGGGCAAGGGAAATGGAAGGGACAGTAATACTCAGCAGTTTCCACCAGCAAAGACAGGGACAGGAAGGAGCAAGAGCAGATTTGGGGCAAAAAAATAAATTCCATTTCAGACCTAGAGAATTTTGAGTAGAGATGAGGTATTAGAGGGAACGGTGGTAAAACCGTTGGAAATGATAAACGGGAGCACACTTAGGGACGAGATACAGATTTCAGAGTCAACAACTAACAACTGAAAGTCATGGGAGTGACTACAGTAAAAAGCCAGAGAGGTAACAGAAAGAAAGAGATATATAAGGGCCATTATCATAAAAGAATGAACTCAAGTTGGTGACTGGATATGAAGGATAAGAAAGTCAGTAAGGACTCAGTGACTTTGAATCTATACAACTAGGAGGATGGATGTACCATTAATAGAAAAAGAAAAGAGAGGAGAAACAGCAAGTCCTAGAGCAGTGGTTCGCAACCTTTCTAATGCCGCGACCATTTAATACAGTTCCTTGTGTTGTGGTGAATCGGAATGTAAATATCTGTGTTTTCTGATGGTCTTAGGCGACCCTGCTGGTGGTTCTCAACCTGTGGGTCACTGCTGTAGAGCCTAAGACCATCAGAAAACAGGTCATGACCCACAGGTTGAGAACCGCTGTCCTAGAGAAAGAAAAGCCAGGTGGGTAAGTACTTGCCAAAACTGTTATTTGAAAAGACTGTTACTGCAGGGAGGTATGGCCTAGATCAGTGGTTCTCAAGGTGATGATGGAAAGTGGTTCCCCCTAGCTCCTCCTTGCCCCTTGCCACCCGTACCCCACCACTGCCACTGGTCGTCTGCCATGTTCTGCACCATCCCCTGGTGATCAGCACTCATCATAGTGAGTTTAATTCCCATTCTCCTGGTCAAACTCCCGATGGGACATTTTGCATATTAGCCTTTTTATATATATAGATGGCAACTGAGATATTCCAAGGGATCCAAACATGCATCCCTAAGTCTACCTTATCCTGTAATATATACAGGATAAGGTAGACTTAGGGATGCATTTTTGGACTCAAAAGAAGTACGTAGAGGAAATCTCTTTCTGAACTGCTTGGTCAAAAAACAAACCTAAAGACAGCAATAGAAGCTTTCTAAAATGAAACAGAGAGAGAAAAAATACTGGGGAGAATGAACAGGACATCAGTAAGTTAGGGGATAATTTCCACAGGCCTAAAATATTTATAACTAGAGTTTCTCAAATAGAAGGGGGAAAAAAATAATTGAAGAAAACCTGGCCAAAATTTTTCCAAATCTGATAGGACTTCTAAGCCTACAGATCCAAAAGCTCAATTGTACTTCTATCTGAAAGAAAAAGTATGCTAATGGTTAAGGAGATAGTTTCGAATGACATCTAAAATGGAACTTCAAGAGAGGGAGGAAAAAATATAGCATTCTCCAATAGAGTGTAGGAGATAGGGAAAGCAAGGACAAATAAATGGGAAATAAATCCCAGGACTGCAAAGGGATGCGTCAGACTCTAAGTTAAGGACACTAGCCATTAGTAAATCTAACTAACTCTCTTTGCTCTAATTCCATGCCCAAGTAAGCTTCCAATTGTATTTTGCTTCTCATGTAGTTCTGCTTAGAGAACATCTGTACTACTTAAAAGATTACATGTCTCACTGTACACTGCTTATTTTGGCTTAGACATCAGTGTCTAGTGAATAGTTCCCTAAGTTTCATCACCTCCGGATGTACTAACAAATCATATTTTTAAGTCTATATGTATGTCCACTCAGTGATACTGCAAAATTCTACCAATTGGCCTGAGGCAGATGAAACAACAACAATGGCTTCCTCACTGTGACTGAAGGAGCTGTGCATTCATCTACAGCTTTTCAGTAAGGTAGATCCCAAGAACCTTTCATGAGTTTATCTTGAAAAACATGTTGGTACATTAGAAATATTCAGTGCATTAAAATATTAAAGAATAGATAAATCTTGCAGAAGACAGAGGTAAAGTCAAAAACACTATTTCCAGTCGGGCCAGTGTTGCTCAGTGGTTGAGCAGTGACTCAGAACCAAGAAGTTACTGGTTAGATTCCCAGTTAAGGCACATGCCTGGGTTGCAGGCTTGATCCCCAGTAGGAAGTTTCTCTCTCAATGTTTCTATCTCTCCCTCTCAAAAAAAAAAAAAATCAATAAAAACTTTTTTTTTTAAAGCAGTTTCCAGCTACTATAGGGATAGGGCCAACAAAGATAAGGAGAAAGAATGGCACTTAAGTTCCGTAACCTAGCTGGGCCCTGATTTCCTCTCTGTAAAATGAGGAAATGGGCTCAGATAATCACTAAGGTCCCTTTCTACTGTAATTCTATTACAATTATTTCCCTCCGTGATACCTGGGAAAGGTACAGAAACAAATCAGGAAAACTTAAGAGTTACTTTTCTCAAACTATACAGTACATTTCTTTCCAAATAGAATCTATTTTATCTCTCTTACAATAAAACTAGATCTAATACATCTTTAAGAATTGCACACAGAGGGAAGAATGGACCGGTTACAGTGGCAACTGAAGAATAAAAACAAAAAGGAAGACTTACGTGTGTCTTTCATATCTGAGGGTTTCTCGGATGGACCATGCAACCTGGTATGGTGAGGCCTGCTCTGAGTCCTCCAGTTCCTCTCCGCTCTCTTCAGACCAGTCCAAGCCTGGACAGGAAAGGGTATTGCAAGTGAGAAAAAATTTCCTTTTATTTAAATTTAGATAAAAAGAAACCTGAGATCCGTGACCTAATGCCAATAGCAAGTGATACCAGAGTATGAATGAGTGCCTCCTGATAAGTGTCATCGCTATCTAACAAAGATATTAATAATGAATGTATGACATACACTCAGGCCTCAAATAATAACGTTATAGCAAAAAGGCTATAGTCCAACAATGAACATTTTTCGTTGTTTTTTTTCTCAATTTGTTTACATTCAATATTATTTTGTATTAGTTTAAGGTGTATAGCATAGTGGTTAGATAATCATATACTTTATAAAGTATTTCCCTTGGTATTTCCTGTTCCCACCTGGCACCATACATAGTTAGTAATTACACTAGTGGCCCGTGCACAAAGTTCGTGCCAATTAAAAGGGGATTAATTAGAGGAAATAATTTAATATTGCTATTTGCCCTTTCTCTATAATTGTCGTGTCAGAGATGAAAGAAAATTAGTAAAATGTATATGAAAACCTTCCTTCTGTCAGAGTCTGGGGCACACCACAGGACCCAGAGACAAGTCCCCACCAACCCACATGCGCCTCAAAATTGCATAAGACCCAGATCCAGTCACCCCGCCCGCCATTGGTCTAGATTCAGACCAATGGCCAGTCCCACCCTTGTCAAGCCCCAACAGGCGGGAGACATAACCTCAGGTCCCCCAGTCCATACAAGGGCGGGGACCCTGGCCTGAGATCCTCCATCAAGCCCTGCCAGGTAGGGAGGGGTGGGGGAGGAGGATGATGGTGGTGGGCGCAGCCTCAAGTCTCCCATCAAGCCCCACTGGGTAAGGGGCATGGCCTGAGGTCCCCTGTCAAGCCCTGCCTGGTGGGGGCATGGCCTGAGGTCTCCTGTCAAGCCCCATGGAGACAGGCTCAGGTGTAGCCTCAGGTCCTTGCTGATTGCTCCTTAAGGCTCCTTATGGAAACTTGGCCTCAGCTGTGAGTGCAACCATCTTTGTGATGGGGTGATGGTCAATTAGCATATTCTCTCTTTATTAGACAGGCTTATTGGTTGTATTCCCTATGCTGTAGTAACAGTGTAGTTTATATCCCTGTGACTAATCTGTAACTACCAATTTGTATTTCTTAATCCCTTCACCCAGTCACCCATCCACCCTCCCCTCTGCCTACCATCAGTCTCTTGTCTGTGTTTGAGTTTGTTTCAATTTTGTGCTTTAGATTCCACCTATAAGTGAAATCATATGGTATTTGTCTTTCCCTGGCTGACTTATCTCACTTACCATAATATCCTGTAGGTCTACCCATACTGTCAGATTTCATTGTTTTTTATGGAAGGATGAACTTCTTTTATCAGACATTTCACAAATGGAGTAGAAACAACACAAGCAAAGAAAGTTCAAGTCAAAAAAAAAAAAGGCAAACTTTCATAAGTATCAAAACATTATACAACTAAAATGTCAGAAAAACAAAACATATTCAAAATGGTGAGAAAAGAAGTTCAGGTGAGAAAAGAAGTTTTGTCAGAAAAACAAAACATATTCAAAATGGTGAGAAAAGAAAGTCAAGCCGAAACTGGTTTGGTTCAGTGAAGAGAGTGTCAGCCTGCAGACTGAGGGGTCCCAGGTTCGATTCTGGTTAAGGGCATGTATCCTGGTTGTGGGCACATCCCCTGTAGGGAGCGTCCAGGAGGCGGCTGATCCATGTCTCTCTCTCGTCGATGTTTCTAGCTCTCTATCCCTCTCCCTTCCTCTCTGTAAAAATAAAATCAATAAAATATATTAAAAAAAAAAAAAGAAGAAGAAAGTCAAAAGGTGCCAGTGAAGTCCACTCTAACTTCAACAAAGGACCCTAGAAAGAACTGTCAAAGATAAAGACATCCCATCCCCTTCCCAACACGTGTGTGTGTGTGTGTGTGTGTGTGTGTGTGTGTGTGTGTGGGAAAGGATTCATCCAGCAGGTGGAGCCATTCCCTGGCTCTTGCCTCCCACAGGAAGAGGAAAGAGCAGGGTGGCTTAGGTTCCTTTTAATTCTTTAAACAACAGCTAACCCATTTAGTATTCTATTTTGAAAAACAAATCGATAGGGAAAAGTATAGAAATATGGTATGAACAATGCTTACTTATTTTGTGAAAGGCTATTGCTTTTAATGATTGGGTAATTGTTAGCTTCCAATAGGAAGGTTTTGCTTATTTAAAAGTTCTGTATATTGAAGAGGTCTGGATAAATACTGACAATGATGAGCCAAAAATATGACAGCATGTGAGGCTACATTACTTTAACATACTAATGCTGCTATTAAAGTTTAATTAGATTACTAGTATTCTACATCTTCCTTCTTGAGACCGTCAAAATTAATCAACACTAATAAAAGAGAAATATGCAAATTGACCATACCTCAACAACACCTACAAGCCAACCTACAAGCCAATCAGGAGTATGCAGATTAACCCAAAGATGGTGGGTTAATTTGCATACACAGACACGGAGCAAAGACTGAAGGCTCCAGCCCAAGTGGAGACTGAAGACTCAGGGCTTGGCTTCTCTGCTGCGGCTGAAGCCGCCAGAGTGGAGAAATCTAGCCTCGAGGCCTGGAGCGAAGGCCTGGGTCCCGGAAGAAAACCAGGGGATACTGGCAGCCAGGGGAAGGAAGGCCTACTGCACAAATCTTCATGCAACGGGCCTCTAATCCTCTCTAATAAAGAGGAAATATGCAAATTGACCATCACGCCATCACAAAGATGATAGCGCCCACAGCAGAGCTGGGGGATTTCTGTAACATAAGATAGCTGCACCCACTGCAGAGGCCAAATTCCCATAATGAGCCTTAATGAGCAATCAGCAGAAACCTGAGGCTGCGTAGTGCTGGGACAGGTAGAGGACCAGAGGCTGTGCCCCCTGCCTGGTGGGACCCCCCAAACCAGTGCCAGGCCAGGAGACCTCAGGCCACCCCCTTTTTCTCTCCATTCGTCTGGCAGGGCTTGATGGGTGACCTCAAGGCATGTCCCACCTGGCACTGGGTCGGGAGACCTGAGGGTGCACTGGGGGACCTGAGGCTGAACCCCCCCCCAACTCCCCCCAGAGTTGACAAGGGTGGGGCCAGCTGGGTCTGAATCTTGCCCAATGGGGGTGGGGCCAGGTGGACTGGGTTTCACGCGATTTGGAGGTGCCACAGGTGGGCAGGGGCTTGACTCTGGATCCCGCAGCATGCCCCAGACTGTGACAGGAGGAAGATTTTCATATACATTTTACTAATTTTCTTTCATCTCTGACACTTCTATTATGGAAAAAAGGCAAATAGCATTATTAAATTATTTCCTCTAATTAATCCCCATTTAATGTACACAAATTTCATGCACTGGGCGAGGTGTTTAAGATGACTTTTTAACCCAGGAAAATCTCAAAAGTCGGGGGTCGTCTCATGCTGGGTGTCATCTTATAGGGTGAATGGAAAAGCTGGGAATCTCAGCAGAGTGTTGTAACCATTGAAAGAACAAGAGTAAGATCACTGTAACGTCTGAGGTGCCTTTTTCCAAAAAGTATTTGAAATATCTCACCAAAAAATATTTGAAGAAGAATAATCTACATGACTGGTTGTGCATAGTTGCTAACAGCAAAGAGTTACAAACTGCGTTACTTCCAGATAAACCAGGATGAAGAATAGGAGGAAGATGAGGATTAAAGCTCATTAATCTGGCACATTTTGTATAAGTTTTTGAATAAAACTTGGGAACCAAAAAAAAAATATTTTAACTTCTCAATTCCAAAATCATAATAGATATTTAAAAGCAAATAACAAACAGGAGGGAGGAGAGGTATTGTAACAATCACAAAGTATGCATAAAAAGCTGTTACTAATAAAAAACAAGCTAGAAACACGTCATTACAAATGAATGAAAAATTGAAAAGGTAAAATACAAATGTCCAAAAAACAAACATATGAACAAATATTCACAATTATATTAATAATCCAAAATTACAGTTCTCACTCACAGTGTGGTCCAAAGATTCCCAGGAGTCCCTGAAACTCTCTCAAGGGAGTTCCTTAGGTCGACACTGTCTTTAAAATAAAACTAAGAAATTATTTGTCTTTTTCACTGTGTCGACAGTTACCCTGATGATACAACAACCACTATGATGGGTAAACTGCTGGAATGAATCAAGGCAGTGGCTACAAACTGTGCTAGAAGCCAGTATATGTTTCACACCAGCACTTGCAGTTAAATAAAAAAGCAATAAAGTTTTAAGGATATTCCTGATAAAGCACTTGTTTACTGAAGATGGTTTATTTCATTAAATCTTAATTCTTTAGTACAGCTATAATAATAATAAAAGGGCAATATGCTAATTAGACTGGATGTCTTTCTAGACAAGACGGGACTGCAAAGGGTCCCGGGTGCCAGAGGGAAGCCGTGCCAGCAGCTGGGGGAAGGAAGGCCTACTCTTGCACAAGTTTGTGCACTGGGCCTCTAGTTTTTATATAATGAGCTGGGTAGCTCAGTTGTTTAGAGCATGGTACCCATATGTCAAGGTTTTGGGTTCAATCCTTAGTCAGGACACAACAAGAATCAACCAATGGGTGCAAGGAGGAATAGAGCACAAATCTATGTCTTTCTCTCCTCTCCCCCCTCTAAAACCAATCAATAAATAAGAAATGTTTTTAGAAAATTACCTATTCAAGAACAAGGTAAATCAATTGATTTTAATGTTAACAGTATGTAAAATTCCTTTATCTGAGAGCAGATTCCACATTATAACTACTTTTAAAGAAATTAATTCTTACCAATTTTCGGTGTAGAATCAAATAAGAATAACCACAATTATTTGAAAAAAAGTTATTAAAGTATTCCTCCCTTTTCCAATTACAAATGTATAAGACCACATTTTCATCTACTAACCAAAACTGCATATAATGACAGACTAAATACAGAAGGAAATATAAGAACTTAACTGTCTTCTAATAAGGCAGATAGTCGGTTATGTAAAACAATGCTGTTCTTCAAAGATATTTGTTTTGGAAAGCATAGTTACTTTTCATAAAAAGAACATGTTAACATGTGGTGAGTCTTATTTTTAAATGAATTATTTTTAAGCTTCTGTATCAACTTCTAATTCAGTAAATAGCAATAGCTATAACTCACGTATACAAAGCTCTATGTTGTCCTCAATAATTTGTTTAAGAGTGTAAAGGGATTCTAAAGCCCAAAATTTGAGAAACACTGATCTAAATTATGCAAATTAAAGCAAAACTTCTATAAAATTTGCAAACATAAATTATAAGAGTATTAATAATAATAATAATAATATCTAATACCCATGTCTATAAAGATGTAGAGAAGCTGTCATTCTCATTCACTGCCACGAGGGTAAACTGACAAAATAATTCTGAAGAAAACTTGGCAGCACATATCAAAAACCTTTTTAAAAATGCAAAAGTTTGGAATCAGCAATTCTGCTTCTAGGAATCTATTTGAAGGAAAAATTAAAGATATGACAATCATTGTTTTACTGTAAGGCTATACAGCTACAATACTTTATAATGGATATTACTTAAATTAGAAAAGGTATTCAGCTGTGACAAATTATGTTGTATATGAGAAGTTACTAATTGGGCCCTAATTGGTTTGGCTCAGTGGATAGAGCGTTGGTCTGCAGACTGAAGGGTCTCAAGTTTGATTCTGGTCAAGGGCATGTACCTTGGTTGCGAGCGCATCCCCAGTAGGGGGCGTGCAAGAGGCAACTGACTGATGTCTCTCTCTCAACGATGTTTCTAACTCTCTATCCCTTTCTCTTCCTCTCTGTAAAAAAATCAGTATATCTTTAAAAAAATTACTAATTGATAATACATTACCCCAAATTTTTGAAACAGTTACAAAATTGTATGTGTAGCAGGAACCCAATTTAATAAGATGTGGGGTATTTTATTATTTTTGTTTACGTATTTTAAGTTTTATTTTTTTTAATAAACAAAAGCATATGTGGTTTAGTAATAGAAGTAACAATATAAAGCTATAGAAGAGGAGAAACCACTCCCAGCTATTTAAAATCACACCTTGTCCACTCCATCTGCTTGTGGCAGCCAATGGTAACAGCTCAGCAGTGTATATCCACTCTCACTTGACCTATACTCACATCTAACAGGCAAACATCTATCCATATACTTACTCAAGCAAGAGATATACTGACGTCCCTTGTTCATTCACTTTTACAAAAATCAGATACTATAATACCTCTTGATTTTTTTCTACTTGTTAATACAAATCATGGACATAGCCAGGTAAAAATACAGATTTTATCCATTCTTTTTATGAGCTGCATAATACTTCAAAAACATAGATGTATCATAATTTACTCAAAGTTTCCTATGGGTTATATAAAGATTGTTTGCAGATTTTTAATATTACAGGCAATGCTGTAATAAACATCTTTGAACACAGATCCTTACATTCTGATTATTGTTATCCATAAGACAGAATCCCTGAAGTGAGTTTGCTGGCAATATTTATATATATATACTTTGATTTAGCAAATACTGTAATATTATTCAACAGCAATGTCTGAGATCCCATATCCTCACCAACACTGGATATAATTTTTGCCAATCTGATGATAATTCGTTATTACTTTAATTTGCATTTCCCACCTGCTTTGGGGCTTGAGACTTTTTTGTTTATTGAAAACTTTTTTCTTTTCCTCTATTCCCATCCTTTCCCATTTTTCTATTGCTGTCATCTCATGCAAATAATTTTTCCTCAGGTCAGAACCAAAGCTCATACCACATTCAAAAATAAATTCCAAATGAGCTAAAGATCAAAAACAATCAAACTATTAACATAAAATTTAGAATATCTTTATAAACTTGGGATCAAAGAGATTTTGTTAAGCTTGAACACTTACTGCTTTGGGAATTTTTTTCAAGTTTTCTTTTTTAAACTGTTGGCAGATATTAACAACGCTCTCATTATTCCGAAGTCCTATGTAGAGAACTTCACTGGACACCCAGATATTGAGGTGACAGATGCATACAATCCAACACAGCTGCCTTTTACTATCGCTGCTGCCTCCCCTACTATGCCTGGGATTCTCAACTCCCAACTCCTTTTTCTGCATCCTGTTCACCAAGTATTACCCTCTCCAGCAGCTTATTTACTGTAAGGTGGTCTACCTCGATATAGACTCTTCCACGGGACACTCTCTCCAAGGATTCTACCCCATCACGTACGTGGTCGTTATAAAAATAAAGTGTTGTCTTGCACATAAACGACACGGTAGGACAGGTCACTCACCTAAGTGGGGAAACAGATCAGTGTCCAACTGATGCTTCTGCGTGCACAGTTTCACCAGTCTCTGCAGGCGACTTATACAGGAGAAGTGTGGAGAGAAGGCTGTGGCTTTCATAAGGACCCGGTCAGTCCTGGGCGGGTCCACGACAGGAGCCCTACTGGATGGCAGGAGGGGCAGAGGCCTCTTGTGAGACAGCGGCCTCGCTTGTGCTATAGAGTGTGTGGTGGGGGCCACTCCCTGCAGTGGTAGGCTGGTGTTCGGAGGCTGAGGTGACTTGCAGACTAAGCCCTGCGGTGGCGCTGGAGGTTTGACAGGCGCGGATAAAGGTGACAGGCTGGAGTGCTGCTGCGGAGGCTGCTGCTGGGAAGGTGCAGGAGGGGGACTAAAGTGCTCTTGCCGAACTTTCAAAATCTCGGTCTCTCGCTGGCGCTGCCGGTTCTGGGCCAGCTTGCTCTGCAGCTTCTTTCTCACAGTGGCCCCTTTCTTCAGGTCATCGTCTTCCTCGTTGAAAGCAAACGGGTCTTCCAGCTCGGTGTCCAGGTAGTGGAGAGGGACCCTGGCCCCCGGTGGAGAGAGGGACATCCCATCCAGTCCATTGGGCATCTTCAAGGCCAACGTGGGCACCGCCAGGCTGAAGGCCATGGTATCCATCTGGTGCCTGACCTTCACCTCATCTATAGGATCATTCTTTTTCTTCCGCTCTTTTTTCGGGATAAAGCCAAGTACCTGCAAGTGGCTGTTGCAGTACCTTTAAAAACACACACACATACGTGGGAGAATGGTCATGATCTACATATTAAGAAAAGCAAAATGTAAAACTACGTTTTCTACAATATGAATCCTAATATGTTAACAATGCATGATTAGAGTAATTCTCGACATTCATGAATTTCATATATGCAGCTTCCACTCCTCTGAAGCAATCCTCAAAGTCTGGCAATGTTGCTAAAGCAAATATGTGACTGTACACATGCAGAGGCCACCGGACAGAAGTCACTCAAATACTGAGTGGCCCACCTTCTGCTTCTCAGGCGGCTTTGTTACCCTGTATTCATAGCAAACAGAGTAACTCGTAAGAGTCAGTCACTTAAAATTCTCTTACGGAGAAAAATATGTGTTCTAAAGCCATTCCAGTATTTAGAAATTCATAAAAATCTTATGGGCCCTGGTCCATAAGTTGTTAGAGAGTCCTTCGGATACTCCAAGGGTTTGATCCCTGGTCGGGGCACATACATGAATCAACAATGAATGCATAAATAAGTGGGACAACAAATTTCTCTCTCTTTCAAATAAATAAATCTTTTTTTTCAACAAATCTTTCTCTTAAATTAATAAATCCATTTACTTAAAAAGATCTTATAACATAACCCTTAAAAATATAAAGTATCCACTGTATGATCTACACACACAGAAAAAAAAAGATTCATAAAGCTGTGGCCAACAAGAGGAAGAACTTCAGGGATAACTGTAGTAACTATAGACACTTCCCCATCTATATATATAAAAGCCTAATACGCAAATTGCCCCCTCGGGAGTTCAACCAAGAGTCCGGGAGTTTGCTCGCTTGCTATGATGCACACTGACCACCAGGGAGCGGTGTGGAACAAAGGAAGGCACCGGCTGGCAGCCATTAGGCCCCAACCAGCCCTGATCACCGGCCAGGCCTAGGGACCCTACCTGTGCACAAATTTCATGCACCAGGCCTCTACTATAGAACAAATGGTTTTGTTGTTTCCAACTTGACAAATGGATTAGTTTTTTTAGTGAAGGAAAATAAGGTGGGGTTGTTTTTTTAATTTACAAATCAGACTTTCCTGGTCACTGACATATGGGGGCAGCCTGAACCAGTAAATGAGGCCACTATGTGCTTCATCATGTAACAACACAGCAGAGGCTGATGCACGAGCAGTCCTCCCTCAGCCTCGCTCTGCACGCACTGCAGCCTCACTGGGGCACTGTCACAACAGCCACCTCCTAAACCTCCGCCTCTTCACACCTAGAACAGCTTACTAGCATTTAAAGTAAGTGCAAACGTGAATTTCTATCCAAAAGAATTAGTAGCTGCTAATGGAAACCTAGGGGGAAGAAAATATTATAAAATTAGACTGTGGGGACAGTTGCACAACCCAGTGAATATGCTAAAAAATACTGAGTTATATACTTTAAAAGGGTAAACGTATGGGATGTGAATTTTATCTTAGACCGTTTTAGAAAATAAACATACAAATGACGAGTTTTCCTGGCAAATATATACATACTAGTAAAATATTTATGTATAATTATAGCAAACTTCAATTTAAAATATTACATAAAATAACCAACTTAATATAACCACTGATCTCTGAAACCAAGGCTACAATAATGAGCCCTAGCTTAGAAAATGATTTTTACATTTTAATTATACTTCTACTGAGCATAACACTACTCTATTTCAAACAGCTGGAACCCATAAGTTAGCGTTTATTATATACACCAGATAAGCTAGACACCGGATATCAAGAAGCTTCCTCTAGCTGACCACCAACCAGATAATTTTGTCCATTAAAAATCCTTGAGCCCCGCTGAAACAGGTTTGACTCAGTGGATAGTGTTGGCTTGCAGACTGAAAGGTCCAGGTTCGATTACGGTCAAGGGCACGTACCTTGGTTGCAGGCATATACCCAATAGGGGGTGTGCAAGAGGCAGCTGATCAATGTTTCTAACTATTTCTCTTTCCCTTCCTTTCTGTAAAAAATCAATAATAAAAAAAAAAAATCTTTGAGCCTTGGCCGGTGTGGTTCAGTGGATAGAGAATCAGCCCACTGACGAAAGGTTCTGGGTTTGATTCCAGTTGAGGGCTCATACCTCGATGGCAGGCTCAATCCCAGGCCTGGTCAGGATATGTGTGGGAAACAACCAATTGATATGTCTCTCTCATATCAATTTCTCTCTGTTTCTCATTCCTTCTACTTTCAAAAAACAAACAAACAAAAAAAACCCAAATAGATGGGGGGAAAAAATCCTTAAAAATTTTCTAAAACAATATATAAACCATCTCAAATACATAGGTGTCCAAAGAGTAGCTGCATCAATAATAATGAAAGTACATTTTCAAAATATTAATATTTTCTACAGTATGTCATGTAGTATATAGGTACAACTATCAATATTTATACACAGGTCAAGATATTATTACATAAATTCAACTTGGAATTCTTGAGGTAACATAAGAATATTACCCTGTGCTAAAGTCTACTTTAATTTTCAAACAATCCTACAAACAAAAATATTAATACCCAAAAAGTGATGGCCCTGGACAGATTTTCTCAGTGGTTAGAGCATTGGCCCATGGATTGATTGAAGGGTCATTGGTTTGATTCCCGGTCAAGGGCACGTACCTGGGTTGCAGATTTGATCCCTGGCCCTGATGGAGGCAAGTACAAGTGCGGAAGGGAACCAAATTGATGTGTCTCTCTCACTCTCCCCCCTTCCCTCCACTCTCTCTAAAAAAATCAATGGAAAAAATATCCTCGGGTAAAGATATATATATATGTATGTTCTTGGACTAATTTTGAAAAAAAAAAAAGTAGCTTCTCTTCACTTAGCAACACAAAAATCCTTTCCCTTATCTTAAGAGTTCTAAAAAGAGGAAATCACTTAGAATATAAAGGTGAAGGCATATGCTTCACAGAATATTTTGGACAAATTCGAAGTGACTCACTTTACTGCTTGCTGTACGCCATAATACTTGCTTCAGCTGAATGTTTAAAAAGTCCAAGGTTAACAATCACAACTGTGAGAAATGGAATTTAAGACAAAACGATAGAAATGTGTTTATAATGGAGCTGGAAGTAAAAAATTAATCCAAGTTCTTCCATTCTTTAAGTTTAAAAAGGGAGGGGTAAAAAATAATCATTTTCAATCTGCTAAAACCAAATGGACAGATATGTTTACCCTAATACAGTGGTCCCTTTCTCACCTGAGATTAAAATTTTATTTCTTGCCTCACTAAGCAGCTGTTTCTAACTTTCGGGTATTGTAATTTGACGCCTTAAGTGCTCATTAGAAATTCTAACAGAGTATTCCCAAATCACCACATTATACTACACTCGTTTTGGTGGGATCTCTAGCAACACAAATTATTTATTTCACCCTTAAAGGGTAAAAATTGCTCATTTTGAATATAAAATACACATTCCTTTTCAACCCTTTTATGCAGGTGACATTTGCTTATGGATGGGAACAAGAATGAACTTTTTACCTCTAAAAGTAAAAAGTTCAAAGTTTCTACCTAAAGATAACACTGTCTTATAAAATAAGCATGCACCCCTCTATAATAACCTACACTGATCAATACTGATTCTGTAGAACTGAAAAGAGATCATATGTGAAATCTAGTGTGAATTTTCCTATACATATGAAAGATGAACAACTAGCATAAGACTTTTTAAAAAACACCTTCCTGTATTATTTTTAATTCATTAACAAAAATTCATAGTTCGTGATAAAAGCCACCCATACTATGAAAATACAGTTTCTAATTTATAGTAAACATACTCGATATGGATTTTTTTTAACCAAAAAGAATTCTGATAAAAAGTCAATGATTCAAGTAATCATTCTTTTAAGTAACTCTTTTTCAATAAATACATATTCTTTTCTCGCTTTCAAGCACAGATTTTAAAGTTCCAAAATTATTATCATTACTTACAACACCTAAGTAGTTCCTATAATTTTTCTCATTTAGGCAGATGACAAGTCAGAAACACTTTATAAGGCTGCAAACTGAATACATCAGTACTAAGACTTCAAGCAACAGTTTTAAGGGGAAAGATTTTTATTTTTATAATCCTAGCAAGTCTCTTAAATCACTATGAAAAAAAAAATACTGAAACATACTTTTCAAATGATTCCCCGAAATTTACAATTTCTTTTTTTTTTTTTTTTAATTACCAACCTCTCATCTTTAGAAGCATTTCCAAGTTTACTTAGAATACTCCAGGAGAGCATCTTTCACCTTCACTAGATGTAAAAGAAAAGAGGACCAGAAAAAGAAAACTCCCAGCCGGTGAAACCCAAGGCTGAGCCCATCGGCAGCTCTTACCTGCGATCCTCTGACTTGGGGATGGGGTTGGTGCAGCGCTGGCTGTTATACTTGGCCACATATTCACATTGCTTGAAGGGGGCAGTCTTGTCCTCCAGAACGTGTCTGATACAGAAAGCGTAGCCGTTGAGTCGCCGCTGCTTGCACAGTTTGGGGCTATATGAGCACAAGGGCTTATTGTCAACCTCAGAGAAGTGTATATGTTTCCCTTCATACATCACGTGACTCTATTCCTTGTGAACATCAGCTAAAAGACCACCACAAAAAAAAAAAAAAGAAACCCAAATGATAAATCAGAGAGTATAAGGCAAATGAAGTTGAGAATTTCACTGAGCGACTGTAAAGTTAGCCATACCTGATTTTAAATCTTCTGCACCATAGCAATGTTAAGAGAACCCCAAGGATACCACACTTTGGAATGCTGCAGAATCAAGATGAAGCAGATTGTCTATAAAAATATCAAAAGGCCTAGTTAACAAAGTGAAATAAGCAAAATTTGGTCACCTCAGTAGTAAAATACTAGGATATCACTCTTCCAATGGGATGGATTCTTCATTGTAATCCAATGTCCCAATACTGACTTAAAATAGTAAGAGGCATAAAATATTAAGTTACCTTACCCCTCCAAACTGAACGAAATAACTTTTCCTCTGGTTAAGTTTTGGAAATACCTCAAAACAGGTAGGGGTTTCCCACCAAACGAATGCCATAAGGTCTTTTCATGTCATTACTGGTGCTTATAGGCTATACCTATGCTCAGAACCTGAGTCTCTTTAAATGCCAATGACCTCAAACTTTCCTCGGACAGTCTACATTTTTTGATACGTTGACAAATGCTTGGCAATTTGTAACAAATGTTTTTATGAAATTTAAAAAAGAGCAAATTCCTGTTTTAAAAAAGTAATTTTCCCTCCAATCTTCCCCCTGACCTAGCCCACTAAATTATAAAGTTCTTGAGCCCAAAGACTAGTCACCCAACCACACTTCCACCACTCAGTTCAGTGTTTGGTACTACATGGCACTCCCAATTTAAATAAATAGAATAATAATCATGGTTTGAGTCTTTGGAGGTTTAGTTAGAAATGGAAGAAAGGAGCCCTAACTGGCTTGGCTCAGTGGATTGAGTGTCAGCCTGCGGACTCAGGGGGGTCCCAGGTTTGATTCCGGTCAAGGGCATGTACCGTGGTTGCGGGTACATCCCCAGTAGGGTGTGTACAGGAGGCAGCTGAATGATGTTTCTCTCATGGATGTTTCTAACTCTCTCCCTCTCCTTTCCTCTCTGTAAGAAAATCAATAAATTACAAAAAGGAAAGAAAAAAATGGAAGAAAGGACACAATACTCATACCTCTCTAAACACAAAGTTCCAGCAAAAGTATTTATATATTACGAGAGGCCCGGTGCATGAAATTCATGCACTTGGGGGGAAGGATCTCTCAGCCTGGCCTGTGCCCTCTTGAAGTTTGGGAGATGTCCGACTGATGACCCCTGGGGAGCAGGCCTAAGCTGTAGTCGGACATCCTTAGTGCTGCCTTGGAGGTGGGAATGCACTGACCACCAGGGGGCAGCTCCTGCATTGAGCGTCTGCCCCCTGCCCCAGTGGTCAGTGTGTTTCATAGCAAATGGTGGTTCCGAAGTTCTATTTGCATATTCATCTTTTATCACATAGGATAAGACCACATGGTCTACAATGAAATTGAATCAACTAATCTGTCAAATCAGGATTGCAGTGGGCTGATGTGGTCTAACACCCTTTCTCTACACTCTGAAAATCACTCATTCTCTACACGGTGAAAGTCACCCACATGGCTGGTGGAGCAGCTTAGATACCAGCTACAGAAAGCTTAAAAAAAAAAAAAAATACTCCCTCCTTTACTGAACTCGATAGGAAATTCCTTATACAAGTGAATGGCAAGACACATAAATGCTTGAGGAGTTGGAAGATATGTTTGCTCAAGTTCAGAATCTGGACTTACTTTATTATCCTGAACAAGGTCATTTGACCTCAGTTTTCTCACCTATAAAATAGGGATAATAATAGTAGCTATATTATCATCACGCGGCTCCAAGGATCAAATGATAGAGCAGCAACACACCAAGTATAGTGCCGCGGACATGTTAAACAATGAACAAATGAAAATTATAGATTTTGAGAGAGAGGAGGGAGAGAAAAAGATCAAGAGCAAAACATAACCACACACCCTATCAGGGATCTAGCCCACAACCTGAGCATGTGCCCCGCCTGGGTATTGAACTGGCAACCCTGAACGTGCACTGAACGACAGCCAACCAACTGAACCACGCCAAGGTAATAATGCTGACTTTTAACATGATTTCCTGGTATGTTAAAAAAGTATCAAGTAACTCCTATTTTAGTAAGTTGTCCTATTTTTTAAAAAACCTCAGAATTCATGATTAATGTTACCAAATTCTTTTTCAGCTTCTGGGGGAAGATGATGGTTTTTCTCTTTCATGCTTTTAAAAACATGGTGTTTATTATTTTCTGATACAGAACGCTTCTTATAGTCCTGGGATGAAAGCAACTTTGTCATTACGTATTATTATCTTAATGTGGTGCTGAACTATATTTGCTAATATTTAAGATTTGTGTAGTAGGAGAAAGGTCTAACTTTTCTGTTTGCGTGCTTTGCCAGAATTTGGTATAAATAAATATTTCAAAAAATAATTTAGAAAATATTTCTCTTTTTCTATATTCTTGAGCAAGTTAAAAAGCACTGCAGTTGTAATGTTCCTTAGAAGGTTGCCTGGGCTTAGTACTGCTTTTTTCATAGTGAATCAGGTTTTAACATGTATCCCCATACAGGTTAGCAATATGACTTCTTACATACAATTTCCTAAATATATGTGATTTTTTCTCATATTCAGTGTACTCATTCAAACACATATGTGGTATCTGTGCTTTGTCCCTTTGTTCATGACAGGCTCAATAGGAGGCTGTTTCATGTTTTTTTTTTTTCCAGTATCCTCTTAAAATAAAAACGCAATGAACCAAAATCTCTTGGAGTTAGTTATTAGTATCTCCATGTATATTTTCTAATTCACCAATTGCTGCTTTTAACTTTGATAACACTTTCTCTTATTTTTAGAAAGAGAAGAAGGGAGGAGGGAGAGAGAAACATCGATTTATGAGCGAACTATCGATCAGCTGCCTCCTGCGCATCCCCTACCAGGGATCAAGCTGCAACCTGGGTATGGAATCAATCTGGCAGACACCCAACCGAGACACAATGGCCAGAGCTGACAAACTTTCTGTTTGCTTTTCATTTATTATATTTTGGAACTTCTTTGGGGCCAAATTATTCTCTTTTCATTTTTTCTTGCTTAGTAATTTATGAATCTTCCTGAGTACTGCTTTAGATATATCCCAAAGGTATTATTACACAGAATTTTGAATATCAGCACTTTTTAGCTGATTTGGATTTGACATTTTAATTTCTCCTTTGACCCAAGAGTTATTTTTAGATGGCAGAGTTTTATGTTTTCCTGGATTCAGTGGTAGTTAAGAATAAGGAGCATATCTGCATATATTTGGTTTTTTGGATTTGAGTGAGATTGTCTTTGGGGCCTAATGAGGATTCTTGAAAAAGCGCATTCACTGTACCTAGGGCATGTTGTCTGTCACGCCATATATCATGGTATTACCATCCACTATATTGTTACATATCTTGTCTGCTTGCTCTATTGAGAGCTGAAAAGACATCAGTCAAAATCCCCTACTATGATCCGATTTGTCTGTTTCTCCATATATTTTTTTTGTTTTATAAATTTTAAAGCTGTATTATTTGATATATAAGATTCATAACTACTAGATTATCATTCTTTATCATTAGGAAATGCAACGAGTGATGAATTTTGTGTTAAATTCAACCTCATCTGACAAAATATTTAAACTCTCATTTTTGTTCTTGTTTTAATTTGCCAGTTACACATATTTACCCACTGTTTTTAAATCATGGGTCAGAAAACTCTGGCTTACAGGACTAATCTGTTAATTCACTTACTTGTTGTCTATGGCTGCTTTTATGCTGTAACAGTAGAGATGAACAGTTGTAACAGATTGTATGACTGAAAAGCCTAAACTATGTACTAAAATATTATCTGCTGGTCCTATTTAGATGACATCTCTTAATTGGTTTGACTTTTCTGCTCTGAGTGTCATTTTCCTTTAATAAATGAGTTTATTCAATTTATAATTTTGTATTTAGTTACTTGGAAAATATTTCATCTTAATTTTATTATTTTACTAGTGGCCCAGTGCACAACATTTGTGCAGGGGGCAGGGGTGTCCCTCAGCCCAGCCTGTACCCTCTCCAATATGGAACTCCTCTAGGGATATCCCTCTAGCAATCTGGGACCGCTGGCTCTTAAACGCTCACCTGCCTGCCTGTCACCTCTAACCACTCTGCCTGCAGGCCTGTTTGTCCCCAATTGCCCCCCCTCCCCCGTGCTGGTCTTCTCACCCCCAACAGGCCCCGCTGCTAACCTGCTCGCTCCCAACTGCTCCCCACTGCTGGCCTGATCACCCCCAACTGCCATCCCTGATGGCCTGATCGTCCCTAACCACCTCTGCCTTGGCCCTGACACCATAGCTTTGTCTGGAAGGACGTGCAGTAGGTCACCCGGTCTAATTAGCAAATTACCCTCTTATTAGTATATAGACTAGAGGCCCAGTGCCCTAAATTCGTGCATGGGTAGGGTCCTTAGGCTTGGTCAGTGATCAGGGCCAATGGGGCCTTCCTTCCCTCAGCTGCTGACAGGGGCCTTCTGACCACGCTGCCCCCAGGTGGTCAGCACACATCATAGCGAACAAACTCTTAGGGGATTGGAATATTAGCCTTTTATCACATAAGCAGTTTTTGCATTGCTTTTAGCTTTTGATTCTTTTTATTACAAGTTTCATTAGATAGCCTATTTTCTTGGAAGATTTAGTTTGTGTCCTGTAGATAACATTTTTTTTTACTGCACACTAAGAAAATTAGTATACTTAGCATTATCATGATTGACCTCACATTATGAATGAGAAACATTTTCTAAACTACACATCCCAAACGCAATTTTTTTCCTTGTATCTGATTTTTACATTGCTACAGTTTATAACTTCCTCCCCCCCCCCTTTATTCAATTTATCCTATATTGATTTCAGAGAGGGAGAAGATAGAAAGAAACTTCAATGGTGAAAGAGAATCACTGATCAACTACCTCCTGCACACCCCACAATGGGGATCTAGTTTGAAACCTGAGCCTACAACCTGGGCATGTGCCCTGACCAGGAACCAAATCATGACCTCCTGGCTCATGGGTTGATGCTCAACCACTGAGCCACACCAGACGGGCAGTTTATAACATTTTAATGCTAGTTCTATATTTAAATTTATTCCGTGCTAGTCACTAATCCATTTTGTTTTTAATTGATCTCTGATTCAATGGTTTATAACACAGTCATCTCTCTTCTCTATCTCCCCTTCCTCTCCACTCCCCACCCAAGGCTGACTCATGGAATCTCAGCCATGGTTTTTCTGTTTGGAAATACATGTCAATTAAATATTATAACCGAACTATAGCTTATTTGGATATAAAATTCTGGGGTCAGATACTTTTTTTTTGTCTACGAAATTTGCATATTTTTTTCCATATTTTCTAGAATGAAAATGCCTGAAGCCTGCCTCTTTATTTTATACAGGGCTTGATTTTTTGTTTTTCCATTTTGACCTAATAATGTCTTTATATTTAAAGGCTAGCAACTACTTTAGAGGCCTGCTGGCATGGCTCAGTGGTTGAGCGTTGACCTATGAACCAGAAGGTCACAGTTCAATTCCAGTCAGGCCACATGCCTAGGTTCTGGACTTGATCTCCAGTAAGGGGCGTGCAGGAGGCAACTGATTGATGAGTCTCTTATCATTGATGTTTCTAGCTTTCTCCCTCTCCCTTTCTCTAAAATCAACAAAAACATATTTTAAAAATACATTTTTAAAACAAAAAATGTATATAAGAATGTATTAAAATCTGTCTAGTTAACGTCCTTCTAATGCTAATAATTCACTGATCTCTCCAATTGCCCTCTTTCAGCATTTGCCACTAGGCGGGAAAGAAAGCTCTTGTTAATCATCTCTACGCCATTACAAAAAGGTGTTTAATTTCAACCTTTTATAAACAACTTCACTGCCATCTTAATATTTTTACGCATGTAATTTTTTTCTTCCCACGTATTTGATTTTAAATGTTTTTAATTTCTTTTAATTTTTTTCTCTGATTTTTAATGTTTTAAAGTCCTACTAAAAGCCAACTTTATATCATTCTTTGGATTTTACTTTGGAACAATCAACTGGTTTCTCCATTTTCAAATCCCTCTTTTAAAAGCTCAACTTAATCTTTATACTTAAACTTCCAATTCCCTGATGAATTCACTCACTTTAAATACCAGAGAAGGAAAGAATGTCTGGGGAAAATGGCCCTCTGCTTAGAAACCTAACTTCTTTCTAAGTGAGTATTATTTAATATCAAAGTCACTTTGTCTATAACCTGGAAACAACTATTCCTCTAATGGGTTTTTCCTTTTTTTTATTAGAGAAGACATCATGACAAGATCACTAAGGCAGCTCTCAGGGAAAAGATCCTACATCTTTTTCCTTCTTTACATCCACCTCCCACCCCGCAAGCTCTTTACCCCTACTCCACCCAAGGTGAAGTTCACATGGCCTTCTCTCTCCGACACTCCTTGTAAAATATAGAGGAGAAACAGCATATATAAATAAAAGTCCACATGATCTTCATCAAGTGTCTTATAGACACTAATTTAAATACTATCATATCTCTAATCCATAAAGAAATGCCATACCTAAACTCTACTTTTTATCACATGTTAACTCTCACTTAAAAGAGGAAAGACACAACTATAAGACAGCTGTAAGTAGATATGAGACAACTATAAGTAGACATTTTCTTCAACCACGGAAATAATTTGCTTAGAATATAACAGATCTATGCTCCCTTCAGGAGGGGAATGCAGATAATTAAGCACTTTAGAGTGGCAGCAGAATAGAAACCCTTATTATTACCAAAAGCAAAAACAACTACATTGAGAAGAGTCTCACAGAAAGATTATCTCCATGGTAAACATACCCATATACCAAAACTCAACAGCAGAAAATATTGTTAGACGTTAAATAAAAAACAAAACAAACAAAAACCGCCACAATCCTTCTTGATATTATATGCTGAGTTTAAATGGAAAAATCAAACTATTAGTTTTTATAATTTCTTTCATCTTGTGAACACAGAGACATTAGCAGGGCACAAAAGTAAGAAATGTAAGCTTCTAACCAAAGCACCTACATCCCTTTCAGCCTTCCAACAGCAACCATGAACCAATTTGACCAAAATATGAACATTACTCTCCCTGGGATTGCGGCTGCACCGGCTCCATGTGGGACCTCTATACGTCATGACTGTTCTTTTGAGTCTCGGGTTTCAGAAGCATGTTCATTTCACCGCCACAGCATTTTTCCCTAATTGCCATCTGTAATTTTATATTCTACCCCCTATTAACAGCCCACACCTACAACACACCTTACAATTTTTTAAATCCAGCGTGGACCTAATTCTCAGAATATTACTTCTTTTATATATTTAATAGAAATGAATACTTACCCAGAGTCAGTTTCAAGTCTTTAAAAAAGCTTCTCTACCTCCCGCATTTTAAGCTTTTTATGAAGACTTTTAATTCAACTTGGTAGAGCAAAAAAATGTAATAAAATACTAAACAGATAAATATAATAATTTTAAAAAAATCTAACATCCCACATACTAATGCGAAAAGCAGTACAATTAGAAATAATGAAAAATCAACTGATGGGAAGAAAAACATCCTATTACCCAAAAATATGAACAATATTCAGTATAAAAAAGTTCAAATATTTTAAAATAACGCAAATAAATGCTTATTGGATGTCTATTATATGCCAAACTGCACTTGACAAATAAGCTTGCTTATGCATTTAAATGTAAATGGCCTTTACAGTGGTTGAGTTCTTACCTGATTTATCAGGAAGGTAAAGGAGAGTTTGTAGGAGTTGGGAGCACTCACTGGCTCTAGTGGGTATCAGAGATGGCACTCCATTCTGGGCTTCCTAATTACTGGGTCTGTGACTCTGGGCAAGTAATTTAGGTTTCAGTTTGCTCATATGTAAGGCGAGATTACAATAGTCATGGAGTTGTTTAGAATTAAATTAGGCATTTCATGAACCATGCTTAGCAGGGTATCAAGCACACAGTAATCACTTAATGTTCACTATTAGAAGCTGTAAATAGTAGTTTATTAGTATTATCATTTTAATCTACAATCAGCAGAACTAAAACACATTCTCCAGCTGCTGGTGGTTTTCTGAATGGTACAGTGTCACTCTCCATTACGTCAGGCCCTCCCACTCTTTTGGGGGCAAGGCTAACAGAATTCACTCCTATAATTCATAATAAAAATCGAATATTAAAAATAATGTTTACCTTCTATACAGCATCTATAAGCTGTTGTTCTTGGATGGAAATAACTAGTAGAGCAGTGCCTGACTTGGTTACAGCATTACTAGCGACAGTAAATAAATCATCCTTTACAACAAACGCCTTCTGAGTTCCTGTCCAAGCCAGTCACTCAATTGTTATGGAAACCCTATATCGCAGCACAAGAGGGAAAAAGTTGTAGCCATAATCCTCAGAGTTCTTTTGTTCTACAAATCTAACTAATGGCCTCTTTGTTGCTAAACTCCACACACACACACTATTCCATCTCTTACTTGATCTCCCTGTAGCATTTGACTCTGCTGACCACCTTCCCTTTCTTGATCCTCTTTCCCTGGTTTTATAGGGATGCAAGGTGAAATACCTACATGGGCCAGCAGGGTGGGCCAGGGGCAGACTGTGGCAAACTTTGCTCCTCTCAAGGGGACTGACTCAAGCCAGTTCCCATAAACTGATGCAATTAATTAAAAAAACAAAAACACACAAATAAATAAAAAGCAGACCCAGAGTTTCTAGATCTTCCAAGTTTCCCAAAGAAGATAAAATTCCAAATAATCCCACAATACTCAAATCTTCTTCATGTCAGCACCCCATTAAAACGTTACATTCAGAATATATGGTGTAGGCAGTTAGAAGAGAGCAGAGCAAGGACCATGGCCATGTGACAGGGTGGAAACCCCTGGGTGCCTAACAAAGGACAAAATGTAGGGTGGGACCTCGCCCTCAGGGCGGCCTTCCCTCCCCTAGCAAATTGCTGGTCCCGGTTTGGACCCCCTGACCTTTCCAACCTAAAGATAACACCTGGCCTCAGTTGTATTTCAGCTCCAGGCCCAGAAAAGCAACCAAACCAGCCACATCGGGTATCAGCACCAGCTCCACTGAATGACTCCACAGCCCTAAAAGGACACCCCTGGAAAGCTGCTGAATATTCTATGGAGATCTCCAGGGACCTCCCCTAAACTCGCCGCTCTTCAGCTCCAAGGGCCCTTCCTGCACCTCTGTAACTCGTGTCCTAAGCCCGTTTCTTCTAGGAATTAACTTTTTCTACATCGATGATGTCTTGGCTTTTTGTTGCTAAGAACTCAAGTGCCAGGTCCCGCCTGATCCCACAGGTCAACACCCTGTGCCATTCCTGCCACCTACAACAGTATTACCTGGAGAAATTTATTTTATAAATCTGTCCCCTCTTCTATGGATAAAGTCACACACAAAAAGTGCGAGTCAAACAAGACACTTCTACAAGCTTTCATTTTCATTTCTACCCTATATCGATCCCAAGATTATTTATCCCAGAATTAAAGCCAAATGTACAAAACTGTTAATGTGAATAAATGCATTTTTCCGTAAAGTTCGTCAGATTCTCAAAAATACTAAGAACCACTGACTTAGCCAAATCTTTCTCCTTCTACAACTCCAGCTGTAATCTATACAAGAGTGATTCCCAAATCTACATCTGGTCAACCTAGGCCAGTGGTTGGCTATACAAGAATGATTCCCAAATGTACATCCAGTCAATCTAGGCCAGTGGTCGGCAAACTTTGAGCCACATGCGGCTCTATGGCCCCTTGAGTGTGGCTCTTCCACAAAATACCCCAGTCTGGGGGAGTCTATTTTGAAGAAGTGGAGTTAGAAGAAGTTTAAGTTTAAAAAATTTGTCTCTCAAAAGCAATCTCAATCGTTGTCCTGTTGATATTTGGAGCTGCTGACTAATGAGTTTGCCGACCACTGGCCCAGGCAGCCACTTTACCTTGGGAACCTCTCCACTTCTCTCCACCTCTGGTGCCAATGCCACCACCAAGTTCAAACCTTCAATCTCTTCTCCGTAGCGCCATTGCCACCACCAAGTTCAAACCTTCAATCTCTTCTCAGCAGCGCTGGGTCTAATTCCAGTCTTGCCCTCCTTTATTCCACCCTTCGAACAACTCAAGTTCTCTAAAATTCCAATAACTGATTTAGCCAAAGGCTTCCACGTCTGCTTGTAATTGTTAAAGGGATCCAAACAGCAGTTCCTTAGGATCTGGCCAGGCCGACCTCTCCCTCTTGCTCTATTTATTGCTCTTCCTACAACTCCCCTAATTTGCAACACTGAATACTTTTGTGTCCTCCCGCATTTATTCATACTTTCAGGTCCCACCCTCAGAAGTGCCTTCCTAAGACTTCCCCTTTGCTCAGCACAGAAACAGCCCAGGAAAGTCCTTACTTGAAGGGTTGCCCCAGGGCAGCCAGAATAAATAGCTTTCCAGCCTCCAGGCCTCGGGGAGAACCTATCCCTTATCATCCAAGGTTGTATAAGTCAGCGTTTTATTTCCTTCTCCACTAGACTAAAAACTCCTCAAGGGCAGAGAGTGTGTCTTTGTATTACAGGGCCCGCTGTTTAGAGTTAAATGAATGAAACAGCAAGGCTCCAACAACCTTTACCATCACCTCATCACCCCACCCTCCCAAGGTGAGGCCACACACACCCAGACAGCAGGCAGATAACCTGGAGTTTTAGAGGAAGAGCGGGAAGTTAAAACCCACCTTCTGGCCAACTCCCAGAACTCAAAAGCAGAGAAGACACTAATATCAAGATGCTGAAAGTTTCTCTGGATATAATGCTCATTTCCAATTGGCACAAAAATACTTACTTGCCCCATGAAGGTAATTTTAACGTACTATCTGCGCTCAATACACACTAGTGTTATTAGTTTAGTATATACACTGAATCAAGAACTCATTCAGATTTTTTTTTTTTAACATCACATGGAGCCAAAACCGGTTTGGCACAGTGGATAGAGCCTTGGCCTGCAGATTGAAAGGTCCCAGGTTCGATTCTGGTCAAGAGCATGTATCTTGGTTTGGTTGCAGGCACATCCCCAGCAGGGGGCGTGCAGGAGGCAGCTGATCTCAATGTCTCTCAGTGATGTTTCTAACTCTATCCCTCTCCCTTCCTCTCTGCAAAAAAAATCAATAAAATATATTTAATAAATAAAAAATAAATAAATAAAAATCACATGGAAAGTATTGAAACTCAGAGGAAAACACTATCTAAAGGTCCTGCACCAGGCACCATTCTAAGGGCTTTATGTGCAATTCCTCATTTAATCATCACAGCAACCCGCTGAAGGAGGAATTATTATCACCTTCTCTCACAGGAAAAAACTGAGAATGAGATTAATTAGTCCAACTCTCAAAGACAGGATTCAGGGCCAGTTTAACTCCTGAGCCCAAGCTTTAACCCACAAAAAAACTACACAACATTGTTAAGTGGAAAAACCCTAAGGTGGTGGTTATGTTGTATGCACACACATCCATACAAAACAAAACACAACACGTTAACCACGGTTGTCTCCTGGGATAAATCTGAGTGGAATGAATAGGAGAATCTATTACTTTTAGTCAGAAAAAAAGCAAACAAACAAACAAGAGAAGTGCTTTTTAGATGGCACGAACAGAAAGGGAAAGTGGGCTCAGGGAATTATTTAAGGAGCATCAACTAAGAGCCACGCACATGGGGGTCCCAATTATGCCCCAATTAATTAATTACCGGCCTCCCATTTCAGACAATAATCATTTCACACAGTAGAAGGGTCTCCTTATGACCATCGCATTATAACAGTGGGCTATCTCCTCTAATGCTCACCTCAGAAAGGGGTGTTTCTATTTTACAGATACACCAAAGAGGAAGTAAGCCATCCGCTGGAAGAGCCGGGATGAGAACCCCAAGCCCGGTCCCAGTCTGTGTCTGACTGTAGGAGGCCATGCTGCAAATAAAACCGACCTGGGAAACGTCTGTGAACTGAAGAGCTGCCTTAAGAACCACCAGGACCTCGCGGCCTGGCATCTTCAGCGCCATGCGGGGAAGAGAGAGGCTCTAGATTTTTAAGTTGAAGTTTCAGTGCAGAGTTATCTTTACACGTGTCTCAAAATAGCCAGGAGTATTGTCTAAAATCAGCATTACAGTCAGAGCGCTGGGACAAACAGAGTGCCATTAGCATAAATTAAATGGGCCTGGATGTGGCTCCATTGTATATGCGGTGGAGTCTCTGCTTTGGGGGACAATTTGCTGCTCCCAACCCATTCTCACCTAGCTACCTATTGCTTACAAGCTGCCACGTGTGTGTGTGTGTGTGGGGGGGGGAAAGACTTGGGTACCAGACCCAGGGACTGTTAAATGTATTCAAGAAATAAGCAGCCTCTCAATATCCATAACTATTGTTCCAAACCTGGAGAGTGAAAGCTAAGCCTGGGGGAACATCTCAAATAAGAATGAATGGATCAGCATTTTTTTTTTTTAAATGACTTGTTTAATCCTGGGCGCCCTGACTTCGAAATTTTAAAATCCATCAAAATCAAAAGTTCATTTCTCTCAGAATAGCAGTGACACGATTTGCTGAGAAAAAATGGTGGGGGTGGGGTGTTCAAATGTCCTTCTACAGTCTTTCAGAGGAAAGAAAAATTGATTCTTTCAGACTTACAAATCAAAATAAACATTGACTTTTGGAACTAGATATTTAACAGTAAAAAAAGTATCTCACCTTAGCAATTTAAAATGAATTCCGTATCTGCCCTGGAGTCTCTTATTCCTTTCAAATAAAATGTCGTTTTTGAAAATAAACCCCACCATTTATTTCTTCAGGAATAAAAACAGTCCGTGAGGCAATTAAATTAAGACATTCACATATTTTGTTAACAGGGTGAAAAAAGTACCAAACTTTGGGGATGTGTACATGGACTTTTTTAAAGCTTAGGAATGAGAAGTTAAACCTGTATCTTTAAAATATTGAATTATGAGGCCAAGACATTTAAAAAAACACACACAAAACCTTAAAATGTTGTGCAAAAGAGACTCATGGAGTGATTTCTTCCAACCAATACGCTCTCAACAGGCCAAGCTACAATACAAGTAACCATTTGGGGTACACAAGTACATAAAAAAAAAAAAAAAAAAAAACCACGTCCCAGGTCGATAAGCAATATCAATTAATCAATAAAGTTAAACCACCATGAAATGGAATTTGCATATTTCGCACGCAACCCACGCGAGCTCCGACATCACACGCCTTTCCTTCAGGACAATGCTCAGTGGCTGGGCATCTATGGCTGGGGAAACACAAGGAGTTTTATTTTGGGGCGGACAAAAGGGGACAGAGCCTCAGTGGGACCCACAGAAGGAGCTTCACCCCCCCAACACCCCCCCCCCGGCCTGGCAGAAGTCAGCGGCACTGGCCGAGCCCGGGTTTGGCCGGCCGGCCACGGCTCCGCCAGGGCCCCCCTTTTTCTCGGGGTACCAGTGCTCTGGGTGGGTGGGATGGGGGTGGAGGGGGTGGAGTAGAGAGAGGCAGAAGGCGGAGCACCCCTGCCGGCCCGTGCCAGCCGGCCCGCAGGCAGGACGCCCCTGCGCCGACCCCCGCATCCTGCCCCGGGTCCACCACAAAGGGCAGCGGGGAGGGGGTGGGGGTGGGTGGGGGGGATGGGGGGGGTAGAGAGAGAACAAACGCGAAGAGGAAAAGCAGCCCCTCTGCAAGCTGCCCACCGGGGGCCGGGCGAGGGGGCGGGGGCATTAGCATCCCCACTGCCCGGACCGGGAGGCGGCGAGGTGCCGCCGCTGCACACCGCCCGTCCCTGCAAACAGGGCATCCCCGCTTGCAGACTCTAAGTTCCCCCTCACACCCCCCAACACACACACACACCCCAACACAACCCTTCCGGAGCTCCAGGCGCCCCACACACAGCCGAAATCGAACCCGATTACACAGAGAGAGAAAGAAAAGGAAAAAAAAAAAACCAAAACACACGCTCTCAGCTCAGGCTCAGCTCCCCCGAGGGCGCCCACCGGCCCCGCGGAGCGGCCCCCCGTTCCCTCTGAAGCCCCCCGGCGCCCGTCCCGGGCTGGGGTCCCCCTCCGGGCGGAGCCTTCCCCCAGGACAGCCGCGGCGGGACCCCGACGCCGGGTCCCCGGAAGCGCCCTGCCCACCTCCCTCCCTCCCCCCCC
>JAAGEH010000022.1:6568047-6610544 GCA_011751065.1 Lasiurus cinereus
TTGGCGCACCCCCCACCTGTTGCTGGCCGGCTGGCTGCCCACTCTGCGTGGGGCCACCCCGTGGAGAGGTGCCCCCCGCTTGGAGGTGGAATGCCGTCCGTTCGCGGGGTGCGGGGCTCTGAGTGCGTCGCGGCGGGTCGGGGGGTGCCATCCGTCTCCTCTTTAACTGGCCGAGCTCCGCGGATGAAGGGGGTCCGAGTGAGCGGGGGCCGCGGCCGGGAGAAAGGTGGGGGGAGAACCAACTCTCCCCGCGGACTGGAGGGGCGCCCCGGGCAGAGACAGACGCCCGGCTGTTTGGGGGAGAGAGAGGGGAGACTATCAGGGAAGAGCCAGAGGATGGTTCTGTGGGTTCTGCCGGCCGTGGTGAGGCCTCAGGCCGAGTGCTTTTTCTGACACCTGTTGGCTGACCCCACGGGAACTGATCTGTAACAGGACTGCCTGCCTGAGCCTCTTTCCTTTAAAATTTATCACAGTGCATTCAGGAATAGCGGATGGCCCCACTTCAAAATGTTTGTTTTTTTGAGCTTACAAATGGAGAATTTTAAAGTAAGGGCCGGTAATGCATGCATCGTGTCCCTTTCATGCTGACCCCCCTCTTGATCATCTAAGTCCCCCCTCCCTCCCCCAGATGCCAGTGTACCTGAATAGTTGAGGTGCTCTTTTGTGGGTGTTTTTTTCTTTCTTTCTTTCTCTGGTAGAAAAAAATCTAAAGTAATTAAAATGAACTGACTTTTATCCTCTTGGAAACTTGGATTGTGAAGTTTGGTTCAATTTACACATCTTTTTCAACATTTGGAGATCAAACACATCTGTCATAACAAGGAAGCTACTTCTCTAATGGACTTGAAAGACGTGTTTTTGAACAACTTGTTCCTTGAATGTGACGTGACTTTATAGATAATGCTTTGAATTTTTTAAGAAATTAAGATGTGTTTGTGCTGGCTGCACCCACTTATGCAATCCGTCTAGTGACCAGTAAACTTGTTTATGTGATGTGTATCTGGGGATAGGGATATGGTGCATAATCTTAGCGTTTCAAAGCTTGAATTTACATTGTAGTCCATAATGTGTATCCACCAGCTGAGCTAAGTAGCCTAGACTTGAGAAAAATCCCATTTTATTTGCTATACTAGAGGCCCGATGCATGAAATTCAGGCAAGGCAGCCCCCCACCCACTGGTCATCCGGGAAGGTCAGAAGGTCGATCCACCGACCAGTCTAATTAGCATATTAGCTCTTTGTTATACGTATAGGATTGGTGAATTTGATTGGCCAGTGAATATTTCAGTTGGTAATTGAACTTATTGCAGGTGCAGTGTCTATAATTCCTAGAAGCTGCAGGTGCTAACAGAACTACTGGCATAATGGAGCTTGAATAATCCTGTTTGCCCAATAAAATTCCCAGTTCTCAAATTTGGCCAACATTATCGAGGAGTTAATGCGTCTTGGTAACCTCAATGGCACTTTTATGAATATGCTCTCATTTGATTCCCCCAAGAGTATCATTTTTTTTCTTTCTTTCCTCCTCCTTTCTCGTTCTCCTTTTAAATACAGTTGAGATAACTGTCTTCACTTTCAAGTACTGTAGACCTACTTGGCTCTAAAACTTTCGAGTAAGATTTCAAAACTTCCCCCTGCTCTAGACTTTCCAAGGTGCCTGGAAATGCGACATTCCTGCCATATGTTCTTTGCCAAAAATAAACTTTGAGCAGTCTGAGCCCTCTCCGTCCATTAGTCCCAACCAGTGGCTTCTTTCATCTTGGTGAAGTCTAATAGCTAAGCCTACCCATTGCTTGGAGGATGCAAAAAGAAATGTATTTTTCAACTGAAATGCACTGCCTTTATGGCAAATGGGACAGCAGACATGGTTATACAAATTTAGTGGGGGACGAGGGGGTTGGTTGTCTTTTGGAGGACTAGGGTTGTAAATGTAAACCTTCCCTAGTTATACAAATGCTTTTTCCAACTTTCTAAAGGCAGGCTCAAAAGTCATAGTCCCTAGCTAGTGTAAAAACTTCCCAATGAGGTAAAAAGGTAGAAGTGAAATGTGTGTAGAAGCTAAAGTTTTTTTAAAACCACACTGTTATGATGGCCATAGACCCAATTTTTTTTTTCACTTGAAGCATTTCTGTTTTGGAAACATTTGCTGGTAATGTTTCCATCTAAAACAAAGATTTGGGTTTTATTGTGGTTACTGTGCCCTGCAAGGAAATGCTTCTGAGACAAGCATTGTATTTGGCAGATATCCACATCGTAGCTTTAGGTTATTTAAGTGTGAATTTTCTGTGAAACTAGTGGCCCAGTGCACAAAATTTGTGCACATTAAAAGGGGATTAGAGGAAATATTTTAATAATGCTATTGGCCCTTTCTCTATACTAGAAGTATCAGAGATGAAAGAAAATTAGTAAAATGTATATGACAATCTCCCTCCTGTCAGAGTCTGGGGCCCACGATGGGACCTAGAGTCAAGTCCTCGCCCACCACCTGCATGCACTTCCAAAATGCAGGAGACCCAGCCCCAGCCAGTCCCACCCCCCCCTCAAACCTCTCTGGGTGTGGGGGTACAGTCTCAGGTCCCCCAGCCTGGCGCCAGGTGAGGGACACAGTCTCAAGTCCCCTGTGAAGCCCCACCAGGTGGGGAGTGCTGGGCTGGGGGCGCAGCCTAGGTCTCCCAGCCTGGTGTTGGAGTGGGAGGTGCTGCCTGAGGTCCCTGGCCCCCACCAGCTGCCATGCAGACTCAGGTCCCTGCTGTTCGGTTGTGACATTATGGTGTCCCAGTTAATTTGCATATTCCTCCATTATTCCAATGATAGATTCAATTATAGTCAAAACACGCACAATTGGGTAATCTCCCAAGTTCTAACACGGGGCAGGCACTGAAACCTGAGGACTATTACCTGATGCCAAGTTAGAAACCAAGAAAGTCTTGTATTTTTAAATCCCCACACGGGCCAAAAGATACCCCTAGGAACCAGATGGTCACGGGAAGCAGCAGGGGCAAGACATGTCCCTGGAGCCATTTCACTGCCTTCTCATCCCGGGGCAGGCAGAGAAGGTGATGTCACAGCCTAGAGCAGTGGTCGGCAAACTGCGGCTTGCGGGCCACATGCGGCTCGAGAGCCGAGGTTTGCCGCTCTGTTGACTAATTTTAGAGTTTGCCGACCACTGACCTAGACTCTCGATTCCAATAATTACAGGCTGCTGTCCTTCCTTGTGATTAAGCCCCTATCCAGTGGTCGGCAAACCTCGGCTCGCGAGCCGCAAGTGGCTAGCAACCACCGGCCTCGCCTCTGAGCATTCTTGGGCCACTTTTCTGATTCTGACTGTAGGCGAAGGAAAACGGCTTTCCACCTGAAGTCACGTTTTAAGTAATGACTAGTGAAAAGAAACACCCTGAGGCAGCATTAAATATTGGATCTGGGCAGAATCATAAGGGATAGCTTTTTCCATAATTTATAATGAAAAAATCTGTGTCCCACCAGGTGGTGAGCTAACACATTGTAGTAAGAGGAGAAACCCAGAGAGCCCCAGAATAATAGGCAGAGTTCAGCACAAAGGTGACAGTGTTCATTGCTGTCACGTTCCTGGTTAAGCAAGCTTTCATAGGTCCTCTGGGAACCTCACCACTGTTTCCATGGGAAAATAAATTCCAGTTTCCAAACAACTGATTTGCTGGAACACAGCCCATTCATAAGTTTGGACTTCCTGTACTGTCACGTATTTGCCATATATTCATTACAGACTTCCAGAATTCAATAGTAAGGTTGGGAAAAGGAGGAGAGAAATCTCATTCAATCAAAATAAGGAGTAACTATGAACACAATTCAAACAGTTTTATTTAAATTCAGGCAAGGAAAATTATCAGCTATGAAATGGGGAAGCCAGTTACAGTACACCAGGCAGGAGAAAAAGACCTCAGTAACTGAAAATTGTATTATTTACCTTAATTGAATACATTGGTGTTTCTATTTCATGCATATCTGGTTGCTATATTATGTTACAGTTGGTATTTGCATTTTGTTTAATCTTTTTAAAAATATATTTTTTTATTGATTTCAGAGAAGAGGGAGAGAGATAGAAACATCAATGATGAGAGAGAATCATTGATCAGCTGCCTCCTGCACACCCCCTACCGGAGATGGAGCCCACACCCTGGGCATGTGCCATGACTGGCGATTGAACTGTGACCTCCTAGTTCATAGGGCGATGCTCAACCACTGAGCCACACTGGCCAGGCTGTTTTCTTCTTAAGGAAAACCAGAAAGAAAGGAGGAGACTGAAGTAGATAAGAACCTATTAAAAATTACCCAACCTTGTCTGTTAGGCTGATGCTGTTTCTTACCCATTCAGCAAGCCCTGGCCCTTCTTGTCTATCATGATGCCCCAGCTTTCAGCTCTGCCAGTTAAATCTCACCCTGCTTTGATGCCTTGCTCAAAATCTTGCCCCTGAAGCATTCTGGTGCCAACCTGATTCTAGTGACCTTAATTCTTACTTTAATACCTTGGGTTGTTTTCTGGGTTTTGTGGGGTGGGGGCACTGCTTACCTGTGTTCGTTCCTCTTATGCAAGTGAGGCGCAGTGGTTAAGACCCCAATCTCCAGTCAAGGCCATCTGGCTTAGAATTTTGGCTCCACCATTTTTCTTGGTACCATGACCTGGGCCAGCTACTTCACCTCTTAGTTTCCTCATTTGTAAAAACAGGAATAATAATAGTACTGATCTCACTGTGTTATTGTGAGGATTAAACAGCATAGTGCATTTAAGGGTCTCCAGCTGCTCTCTCTGGTTGATTGCCAATAAATACCTTTCTGGCAGTACGGCTCAAGGTCAGGGAGTATTGTATTGTTTTGTTTTGTTTTTAAACAGTACCAAGACAGTGGACTAAGTATTAGTCACAAGTTGAATTCAATATAGAAAAAGGTGAAAGAAGACTATGATTATGGCATATCAAATATTTTCATTAAAACAGAAACAGGCCATTGATTTTTCCCCCAGATATTTGTTAATATCCAGATAATTAAAAATCTGCAACAAAGATTTTTAAGTTTACACAGACTAGGGGGATGAGGGCATCAGTGGAGGAGGGGGTAATGGGGGAATAGGGATACATATGTAATACCTTAACCAATAAAGAAATTTAAAAAAAATTTTCAAGTTTAGCTGAGCTTTTGATATCCTGATTCAGACTCAATCACAGTCTTAAAAAATATAAAGTGAAGGTACAGGAAGAGTATATATAGAACACACAACAGGACTATTGGGACCAGTTAAGGCCTCTTTCATTAGCCATTCTAAAGAAGGAAATACATTTACATTTCAATATAAGGTATTGAAGAAGAGAGACTTTTTGACAATGAGGCATATAAAAAATTATGAAAAATCTCCAAAAAGAGTCATCCCACAAAGGGAATAGTAGATGATTGGCATGTGTAATACTTCCAACTAACATTATAGGACAGGTACTAGTTTATTGTTTTAAATTGCAGTGTCAGGTAGTAGACAAAGTATGGGTTTAGATCAGGTACCCATGTGTGAATCTCAGAGCTAATATTTATTTACTAGCTGTACAAACGGGGGCAAATTCCCTAACCTTTTCAAACCTCATTGCCCCCATTCTTAATACACTTGCTTGAATAAGATGATTTATAGCACCATATGTGGTGTAATATCTGATATATAACAGTCACTCCATAACTGTCAATTTCTGTTTCTTTCTTCACTGAATTCAAAGAAAGTGCTTGAAATCAAAGTAGGACTTTAATTAGAAAACTGAAAAGGGCCCTGCGATAGGACCAATTACTAAAGTATTGGGGAGAACAAATATCAAATTAATTAGAACCCTACTTACATATTTACTATTTTCTTGCATGATTTATGTGAAATGTCTTGATTCAAGTTTTTAGTGCTCTTGAGTCCATCAAAATGTAACTTTTAAAAATACGATTGAGCTAGACATTTTCACAGGAAGAACAGGCTCAGCTAGCACAAAGCCACAAGCATTTATTCACTGAGCTGTGTGCCAGACTGCCAGGCCTTTCCCTAGCACTTGGCTCTAACAAAGGGTTACAGGTGTCCTCTTATTCAGGGTACTAGGTGAGACAACAGCAAAAGACCTCACCTGAACTCTGTGGCCTAGTGTGTTTGAACAGGGAGCTTAAGAAATCAACTTAGCAGCTTCTGACCTGGCAGAAAGAATAGGGTCCTGGCCGGACAGTTCAGTTGGTCAGAGCTTTGTCCCATCAGCCAAGGTTGCAAGTTTGAACCCTGGCCAGGGCACATACGAGAATCAACCATTTGTGCCGAAACCGGTGTGGCTCAGTGGATAGAGTCAGCCTGCGGACTGAAGGGTCCCAGGTTCAGTTCCAGTCAGGGGCATGTATCTTGGTTGTGGGCACATCCCTACTGGGGATGTACCGGAGGCGGCTAATCGATGTCTCTCTCTCATCGATGTTTTTAACTTTCTCTCTCCCTTCCTCTCTGTAAAAAAATCAATAAAATATATTTTTTAAAAAATCAACCATTGAAAGCATAAATAAGTGGACCAACAAATCAGTGTCTCTCTCAAATGAATAAGAGAATTTAAAAGAATAGAATGGTGTAGAGTAGCAAATCTCCAAAGTTGTTGTGTTCAAAGTATTATTTCACGAAACAGCTCTTCCCAGTTCCATATGTGTATATGCATATTTTGGTGGGTTGTGACAAAAATGTGAAGACTTCACTATATGTTACAAGGCTGAAATTTGTAGCCTCCTGCAGTGATGAAGTAGTCACTAAGGCATTCCCTGTCCTCATTGGCTTGCCAGTCTAGGCATAAGATAAAGGTCTGAACACTGGCCTGGCTGATGACCATAAAAATGATGTGAACAGAGAGGAACTTGAGAGCATTGGGCTTACAAATATTGTTTCCTTTTTTTTTTTTTTTTTAAACTGCTGGCCAAACTAAACATGTCTGTAGCAGATTTGTTGGCTGATGAGAACATGTGACACTGGATAGGTTATCTCATCAAAATGCAGCTTGTCTGTGCAATCTAGCTTGCCAAATCTCAAGAGACACCAAGGAGCCATTGTGTGGTCAAAAGAATGAAAGAAAACATAGGACTTCTCTGCTTGGAAAAATAAAATCAACAGGGTTGTGATTAAAATCAACTGAGGAAGTAGGTCAGCTGAACCTTAATTAAATTGACCTGTAAATCAAAGATAACTTGAATCTCAAGTGAGGTATTTAAGACTAAAAGAAAGTATTTTTTCACACCGCAAGTTCTGACCATATAGGACTTAATTCAAAGACAGAATTATGTTGCAAAGTTGAAAATAGGAGACTCAGCCGAAAGTGGTTAGCCTTCTCTCAGTGAAGAATTTCTTGAGTGCTCCCTGGACACAGTATTGAGTTAGTCTCTGTGGGATAGGGAGGTAAAAATATACTAGGTGTACCGGGTTAATAATAGCAGATTTTGTAATAAAAGAAAACCCGGTAATTTCAAGAAAAATATCAAAAGTGTTTTATTCAAAGCAATGTCCATCACTAGCTACACATTTCCCCATCTTTCAGGTAATTTGTGGATACCATCCCAATTGAACTTTTATTTTGGTTTGGTTTTCTATTAATGTATTACATGTGTACGTATCTTCCCATTGCCCCCACCACCACCACCACTCCCAATTGAACTTTGGTTTTGAGGCAGACCATTCACAGACCCAATTTTCCACTTCTACGTACGTTTTGAAGTGCTGCTCAGAAAGTGCGTGTGCCATCAGTCGGAACAAGTGGTGATCTGAAGGAGCAAGGGCTGGTAAATACGGCGGGTGGGTTAATACTTCCCAGGCAAGATCTTTTAACGTGTCCTTAACTGGTTTTGAAGTGTGTGATGGTAACTCATCATGAAGCAAAATTACTTTGCCCTGTCTTCTGGAACATCCTGGTCGTTTCACAATCAAAGTGTGGTTCAAATAGATTTGTTGTCGGTAGCGGTCAGTATTAATGGTTTCGTCTGGTTTTAGAAGCTCATTATACACCACACCTTCCTGAACCCAATAAGCGCAGAGCATTGTCTTCTTTCTGAAGCGATCTGGCCTTGTAGTTGATGTTGATGGTTGACCTGGATCAACCCATGATTTTGTGCATTTGGGATTCTCAAATCCATTTTTATCACCAGTTACAATTTGATGCCAAAAAGATTTTCTTTCGTGCTGTTGAAGCAATAGTTTACTGAGGACTTTTCGGTTTTTCATTTGTCTTACTTCAGGTGATATGGCACCCATTTTCTTTCCTTTAAAATCTTTCTCATTGCTTGTAAGTGATCAGAAATTGTTTGCTGAGCAACGTTTGATCTTTCTGCATGTTGTTTTGAGTTTGACATGCAGCTTCATCTAATAATGCTTGTAATTGTTAGTCTTCAAACTTTTCCGGTTGACCTGGACATCTTTGTCTTTCACATCGAAATCATCACTTTTGAAGTTTTTAAACCTGCGTTCACAAGTATCTTGAGATGAATCATGTTCACTATAAGCTTCCTGAAGTACACAATAACTTTTTCTTCAAAATTATGAATTAAAATTTCTTAGAAGTGCTCTTGTTTTGGAATGAAATTCGACATTTTTAAGTGTAAAAATAACTATGATGTTAACGCCTTCAGCAAGTTTGACATGAAGTTTTGAAGCTTGTCAATACAACAAAATAGCATATATATCAAATCACATATATATCAACATGTGTAACTCCATCTATTGAAAGAAATCCACATTAACCAGTACACCTAGTATACTAGTACAGTGGTCATCAAACTCATTAGTCAACAGAGCGGCAAACCGCGTACTAGTATAAATAGCACAGTTGTGCATAGGGAGCGTACCATCTAGTTGCAGAGATAAATAACATCAGGAAGCCCTTAAAGAAGCAGCAAGGGATCATAGCAGGGAAAAGAAGGGCAGAGAGAGGAGAGAAAGTTGCTGTGGGTTGGAGGAAACCAAGGCTCCAACTTGCTAACCGAGTGACTATGGATTGCTCTCTCTCAGAGCTCTGAGTTTCTTTAGCTCCTAAAAACCAGTGAGATTCATGAAAATCTCTTGGCACATAGGATATACAATGTCAGTATTTGTTGAATCTAACTGAGGATATTTATCAGGTAGAGGATATACCATAAGGTAAAGCAGGAATGAGCATGCCTTCTCTACGGTACAACTGGAGCTGTTTGTTGAGAAATGGTAGGAACTAAGGAAGTAGGGTAAGTCCCAATTAAGAGGACTTTGGAAGTCAAGCCAAAAAGTTCAAACAGATATAACAGCAATAAAGAACCATTATTTGTACTTAAGTAAAAAGAACCTTCTACTATTTAATTATTCAAAAAGCATCCTCTCCTATTTAATTATTTCCCCCATTTTGTTGGACAAGATCGATTATACCATCTACTCTTCAAGGTAACTTGGCAGCTGTTAATTGACTAACATTGTTCCCTGAGTTTTGCTGTCAATGTAGATGGCTCTAGAACATAAGAACAAAAGATGTGCAGGAATAGCTTTCATAGTACAAATTTCTTTCAATTATAGAGGTGGGGGGAGGGAGAATCAATATTGACCAATTGGGGAGAAATAAGTATTTAGCTGGAACTGGTTTAGCTCAGTGGATAGAGCGTTGACCTACAGACGGAAAGATCCCATGTTCGATTCTGGTCAGGGGCATGTACCTTAGTTGTGGGCACATCCCCAATGGGGGCATGTAAGAGGCAGCTGATAGATGTTTTTCCCTCATTGATGTTTCTAACTCTGTATCCCTCTCCCTTCTTCTCTGTAAAAAATCAATAAAGTAAAAAAATAAATATTTATATAGTTATCAATCATTTTTGTTTTCTCAGAGATTACTACAGTGATGTTTTATATGTTTAAATGTTTTAAATGTATAAAGCAAGAGCAATTCAGTAATTTAATACCAACAGAATTTACACTTTAAATGGGGAAAGAATGGACCATCTCAGTTTGTGGTAAACTACACAGATGCTTCCTGTTGCTCTGTCCAGAATGATGTTAACATTAACCTCAAAGGAGTCCGTTAAGCCAGCCTTGAGCTGGATGGCAAGTACTGTGTTTCTCTATGGTGGAAGGAGAGAAGAATTGTTACCCAAATGTACGAGCAGCAAAGTCAGAGTATTTTATGCAATAATCACTGATGTGATGTGTTATTATTCAGTCCCTATAGTATGTGTCTATTTCTCTAAAATGAAGAAAAAAATTATAGTGAAAGAGATTTACAATACCAGTAGAGGCCTGGTGCACAAATTAGTGCACGGGTGGGGTCACTTGGGGTGGCCTGCGGGGATTGGGCCCTAGCTTGTGCCCCCAGGCTCACAGTCCCAGCTAATGCCACAGCCCTTCCTGGCACCCTGCCATGACCTGGTGCCACCCCCTCACCTGCTCACCATCCCGCCTGCAGACAATGATCAGGACCAGGCCCCCTGCCTGATACCTCAACTGGGCAATCGGCAAGAGGATTGGGCCCCATTTGCACCTGTGTTGGCCTGGTGCTGCCTGCTCACCTGCTCCACATACCGCTGCAGTCCCACTCTCATCGGGGCCCATCAGGGCTGGCAGCGCCTCTACTGCCACCCGCTGCCAGTGCCGCATTGCGGATGCCCACCATGTTCCATGCCGTCCCCTGGTGGTCAGCACACATCATAGCGAGCGGTCAAACTCCTGGTCAAATGACCGCCCAAGGGGACAATTTGCATATTAGGCTTTTATTATATAGGATTCTTCGCTTATGCAAATACATGCAGGTCCTTTATCCTTTTTACCGATTGGAAAGGAGTTTGTCTTGTCTGAATCAATCTGTTCAAATAGTGTGTTACTGAGTTTGTTTTTGCTTCTATCTTGATTTCAGTTCAGAAAACTTCTGAAATGTTTATTATTTCAAGCTGTTGAAAGATTTTGTGTATTTATAGTTTCACATGCTAACTCCTTAATCCAATATAGTAAAAGCCTAATATGCAAATTGTCTCCTCAACCAAGAGTTCAATGAGGAGTTCGACCAGGGCACAGGCTGGACAGCCAACCACCCGCAGCTCCTCCCCCCGACTGGCCTGGCTTGATTGGGTTGGTGGGACCCAACCTGTGCAGGAATTCATGCACCGTGCCTCTAGTTTTAAATAAAAGTAAAAAGCAAACATCTGCACTGACTGGGTGGCTTAGTTGGTTGAAGCATCATCCTGTGTACCAAAAAGTTTCAGGTTTTATTCCCAGTAAGGGCACATACCTGAGTTTCAGATTCCCCCTGTGATCAGTATGCATACCAGAGGCAAATAATCCATGTTTCTCTCTCACACTGATCTTTCTCCTTTCCCCTCTCTCTAAAAAAAAAACAATAAAAATGCATCCTTGAATGAGGATTTTTTAAAAAATGTAATCATCAAAGCAACAACCACAAAAAGTCCCCACAATGTAGTAAATTGTCCAAATTTTCATTTTTGGATTGCATCCATCAGTAGTACTTCTTTTCATTAATTTATACTATTGCATCAAAATTATTACAATTGTGAAGCAATCAAGTCCTCTAAAATACTCCATCTCTTCCAAAATTAAGCTATCTTAAAGAAAAAGAAAATTGGAATTAAAAGACAAACAGTAAGCAGTGTAACTTACTATTTCAGCAAAGAATCTTAAAACACATTACATACTTTTCATGTTACCTAACAATTGGAAAAACAAGTTCCAGCAAGTGAGTTGCTCAAGACTACATTGAGGAGCCTAATTTTAGAGAGAAGTAACTTGAGGTGTGTTTTGTTGTCCTTTTTGTTCTTGTGAACTCCACTACAGACTCAGGTTTCACCAGTTTCCCACTCATGTCCTTTTCCTGCTCCAGGCACTGCCTTGCCTATCTTTATGACCTCCGTCCCTTTGAAGAGTTTCGGTCAGTTATTTTATAGACTGTCTTCTCAATTCAGGTTTGGCCGATGTTTTCTCATCATTCGATGAGGTACTCTGTTTTTGGCAAGGAAATTTCAGATGTGATGTGTCCTTTTCAGAGCATCCTATCAGGGAGGACGTGATGTAGATGTGTTATGACGAGTTGAGTAGTTTTCTATTTCTGCCGCAACAAGCCACTGCAGACGTGGCACCACAAATGCCCACGTAGTTTCTGGAGTTGGGAAGTCCAGGCAAAGTATGGCTGGGCTCTCTGTCCAGGGTCTCACCAGGCCAGAATCAAGGTGTCAGCCAAGGTGCACCTTATCTGGTCCTCCTCTCACCAACTCATTCAGTTGGCAAATGCAGCTTCTTGGTTATCAGACCACACGGTTTTGCTGGCTGGCAGCTGGAGACACTCTCAGTTCCTAGAGCCACTCTGTTTGCCCTGTGGCCCCTTCATCTCCAAGGGCAGCAGGAGAACTGCCCTCCTGTATAATCCCTCTCACATTTTTAATCTCTGTCTTCTAGATCCAGATTTTAAAAGGCTCGTACGATTAGGTCAGGCCCAAAGCAATTACTTTCTCAAAGTCAGCTGGGTCACCTATTGTCCCTAATCACAGGCTTGAACCCTGTCATGCTCACTGGATGATTATGAAAGGCACATACAGCAGAGGTGGGGAGGAAAGGGGATGGAGCAGTCGTTATAGAGCTCTGCCTTCCACACTAGTGACACTTGATGGTTGATTAAGCTGGTGTCTTCTGGGTTTTCCCTCAGTAAAGTTGTGGTTTTGCATTTATAAACTTAAAACATATTGGAGGACAGTCCTGACCGGTGTGTCTCAGGTGGCAGGTTCGATTCCCAGGCAGGGCACATACCCAGGTTTCGGGTTTAATCCCTGATTAGGGTCTGAGGCAACCAGTTTCTCACACATTTCTCTCTCTCCTTCCCTCCTTCGTCCTCTCTCTAAAAAATGTGTGTGTGTGTGTGTGTGTGTGTGTGTGTGTGTGTGTGTGTGGAGAGAGAGGGAGAATTTGAACTATGCAAATGTTCTATTTCTCCTCAAACTTTCCTATACTAATTTTAACTTTCATCAAAGGAACTGTGCATTCTCCACTTAATTCATTTCAGACTCATAGGTATATATCTTATTTGGGGAGTTATAACTCAATACTATCATTAGCTCTGGCCAGTGGGAGTTCTTTCAGGTTAGCTTCTGTGCCCTTTTGCCATGCCCCATCCTTTTTGAGCACTTCACTTTCTGACATCATAAGATGCTCTAGATTCATGTGTGTGTTGTTTGCTTTCAGAGACAGAGATTCGTGCTTTCTGTTCCTTAGGTTAAATTGTACTTCCCCAGTTGAGCTCATACTGCTTTTTACTGTATGTGTTTACGTGATTTACAAACCCAGACCTTCCATTTATTTCCCTTTTCCTACTCCTCAACTCTTTTCCTTCCGTTGGTTTTCATTATTGTTGTAGCACCTGAGCTCTCTTCAATCTGCCTCTAAGTGTAGCTGTTCCCAAGTGTCCTTTCCCCCTTCTTTTTGTTCTTGCATGCATTCTTTGACCATCTCAGCAGCTCCATCATGTTGAACCTCCCTCACTCTTGTGCTCCAGGTGCCATACTGATGCCCGCATACTAATGTCCTGTGAGTACACTACATGCCTTTTCTCAAACTGCACTTTTGTAGGTGGTGGGAAAGCACTGGGTGTTAGAATTGGGACAAATGGTCCCGGTGGAAGGAAGAAGTTTTAGTTCTTAAAAATTCCAAGTCAAAGGATGGGAGAAAAATGAAACATTAGTTTGGAGGGTTGTAGCAAAATATTTAAGAAAAGTAGATAAACTCAGGATCCAGTTCAATATATAGGTGAAAAATAAAACTTTGAAGACACTTAATTAGAGTCTAATATTCACAATTGTGTATTATAGAGTCTATTGAAACACAATTACCCCCCTAAAATCACCCTCAAGTTTTATTAAAGAGCCAAACTAAGGTCAATTTATTTGCTGTATTAAGTTCAGTTTCAATTTGGCCTGGTTATTTGCATCGCTCTACATTCATTTGTATTTTTTCTGACCCAAACCCAAACTACATCACTTTTTCAAGGATAACTCCAGTTTTAATCCCAGAACACTAGAAGTAAATTTCAGTTTGTATTGACTACAAATTCATGTCTCTGTAGGCTACTTCCACACAGATTAATGAATGTATTCATTTCTACTTGCTGCCCTAACAAAGTACCACAAATTTAGTGGCCTAAAACACAAATTTATTACCTTATAGTTCTGTAGATAAGTCTGAAACGGGTTTTGCTGGGCTAAAAGTAAGGTGTCAGCAGGTCTGCTTTCCTCGGGAGGCTCCAAGGCATAATCTGTTTCTAGTCTTTTCCAGCTTTTAGAAGTTCCCTGCCTTTTTGACTCATGATCCCTTCCTACTCTCTTTAAAGCAAGCAGCTAATCTCCTCTGACTCTTGTCCTGACTCGGTCTTATTAGAATCTTTCTGATTACTACTTTGTGCCACACAGATAATCCAGAATAATCTCTTTATTTCAAGATCACTAACTTAATTGTATCTGCAAAATCCTTTTGCCATGTGAAGTAACATATTCACAGGTTCAAGGGATTAAGGCATGGACATGTTTGGGGGCCATTATTCTACCTACCATGTGAATATATTTGGAAATATTCATTTAATAATAGGGTCTCTTTTTACTTTTTCTTATTAGCCCAGTCATTTTTTGAAAAAAATGCAATCTATTTGCACATTTGTCTAAATCCTTCATAAAAGTAAATGTCAGTAATCATGCATTAGTAGTACATTGATTTTGATTGTCCTCCAGAAACAGTGAAGAACTTCTGTTGATCCATCTGTCTGTCCTCCTCCTTCATTTCGTTTGTCCTCAACAGCACATATTTTACAGGATCATGCCCAGTTGTAAAAGCAATGATTATAATTTCCCATGATGCATTACTTTGCTGTCAAACAACTCAGTTTATATAACCTGTATTCACTTTGCTGGTTGGGAATTACATTGCCAGAGCCAATATATATAAAGTGTTCTTTCTCTTGCCAAAACCGGTTTGGTTCAGTGGATAGAGCGTCGGTCTGTGGACTGAAAGGTCCCAGGTTTGATTCCGGTCAAGGGCATGTAACCTTGGTTGTGGGCACATCCCCAGTAGGGGGCCTGCAAGAGGCAGCTGATTGATGTCTCTCTCTTTGATGTTTCTAATTCTCTATCCCTCTCCCTTCCACTCTGTAAAAAATAAAATATACTTAAAAAATAAAATGTTCTTTCTCTTGGCTATAATTGTACATGTCCATGTACTTTTTATTCATTTATTTATTAAGCAACTGTTTATTGAATATCTGTATTGAATATCTGTGTAAGACACTGCAAATAGGTAGTGGTAATGAGCAGTAAGATATATAATATGTCATGATTCAAAATATGGGGATATTGCTTTTAGTAGCTTAACTTCAGGGAGTAATTCAAGAATCTAATATTTAAATATTTATTTTCTGTCTGGGAGGTTGTTTCTAAAACCAAGATCTCCCCCATTCTTATTACTTTTAACTAAAAATAAAATGTTGATGTAAAGTATTAAAAGCTATTTAATGACTTCTATTCTAGTACTAACCCATAGATTGGTTGCATAATAAATAATGGGCTTCTAAGTATGTATTTTCACTCTTTCTTTTTGAAGGGGAAATAACAACACATATTAAGCAGTTAATACATGCCCAGTGCTTTACACAAATTATTTACTCTACTAGGGGCCTAGTGCACAAATTCGTGCACCTTGAAAGGAACTGGGGGCCGTAAGGCTGTGGTGGGCACAGGGGTGGGTCTTGGCCCATCCTCCGTGCCCCTGCCTAGCCCTTTTTCTGTGGCCCTCAGACCCCTCTGCTGGCAGCCTTGCTCCTGCTGCTGCTGCTCCTACGCTCTGACCGCGCTAGCCATGCTCGCCCCTGCTGATGGTGCCAAGCAATTGGGACCAGCACCAGGTGCCAACAGCGGCTCTGGTGCTGGCTGCAGGTGTGAGCAGTGGCTCCGGCACTGGCAGTGGATGAGAGCAGGGCCAGTGCCGGCAGCAGGTGCGAGTGCCAGATGAGACCGCGGCTCACGGGAGCAAAGAATTTTCAGTAACGCCGAAACCGGTTTGGCTCAGTGGATAGAGCATCGGCCTGCAGACTGAAAGGTCCCAGGTTCAATTGCAGTCGGGGGCATGTACCTTGGTTGCGGGCACATCTCCAGTGTGGGGTGTGCAGGAGGCAGCTGATGGATGTCTCTCTCATCGATGTTTCTAGCTCTGTGTCCCTCTCCCTTCCTCTCTGTAAAAAAATCAATAAAAAAATATATATAAATAAAATATATATATAATTTTTTTTTAATTAAAAAAAAAAAAGAATTTTCAGTAACTACCAGAGGCTCACCCCAATGATAGCGACTGGTGGCAGCCCACACACCTACTCCAATGCCCAAGAAAAAAACTTAGCTAGAGAGGAGCTAAATTTAAATACACCTTTTTTGAGCTCTGGAGCAACATGAACTGTGAGGAGAGAAAAGAGTAGCCAACACTTTTGATGCATGTTTGGTGGTGGGTGCACGGGAGAAAAGGGACCAGGGAAAGAATTATGGGCCCGATAGGAAATTGAGGTCTGGCATCTTTTTGGTCACTAACTGGATAGCTGTGCCTTACTACACCAGAAACCCCAGCAGACAATGATTTCTCCGCCGTTTACTGTGTGCAATCATGCTGAGTCAGAGGGTGAGTCAGCCCTGCTCTCTGGGAGGGAGGTGCGCATGCAGGAAAAGGAATGACCTCTTCCTGGGCAGTCAGGCCAGTTTAGGAAAATTCCTTGCCTGGCGCCCTAATCAGTAGCTTGGTGCTGAGAAAAATTAACTGTTATTCCCAGGGGTGAGCAGTTGGCTTGCTCTACTCAACCTTGAGAATCAGGCCTAATTCCAGTTAACATCAGAATGTTCAAATTTAAGAGCACGTTGGGCACTGCCTAGGGAGAATAGAATAGGCACAGCCCTCAACTTGTAGCCTTAATTGTGAAGCATTAAGAAAAATAACAGGTCACTCTATTAGAAGCAGAGAAGCTCCTAATAGTCTGTTTGGTGGCTCACTTAGCACCAAGTTTTCTGCCCCTTTTTAGGGCAGTTTTTCATTTTCCTTCTGAAAATTGCTTTTCTTGCGCAGGGACTTAATTAAACCACAAAACATGAACAGAAGAAACAATTCCAACAAAAAAGTTCACAGTGGAATAAGATGAACTCTCAAGACTCAAATATATTATTAAAAATAATTAGGTATCTTTTCTGGCAATCAATAGATTTCTACAGGGTACCACACTTTCCTAAAATTATTCCCTTTCAAGTTATTGGTCCTAATATTCTAGACTGGATGAAAATCACTTCAGTTTTATCAAAGGGCAATATATTTTATAAACTGAGTCACAAAGTAGGAAAGGTGCAGAATACATGAGATGACAATGACAAACTTGAACCCGTTGAAAATATACATGTATACACTAGTGACCCAGTGCATGAAATTCATGCACATTAAAAGGGAATTAGAGGAAATATTTTAATATTGCTATTTGCCCTTTCTCTATAACAGAAGTGTCAGAGTTGAAAGAAAATTAGTAAAATGTATATGAAAATCTCCCTCCTGTCAGAGTCTGGGGCATGCCTTGGGACCCAGAGTCAAGTCCCCACCCACTCATATATGCCTTGAAATCGCACAAAACCCAGACCTGGCCAGCCCCACTCCTGTCAATCCCTGCATGGCGGGAGGTGCAGCCTCAGGTCCCCTGTCTAACCCCACCGGGTGGGAGGGGGGATCGCAGCCTTAGGTCCCCTGGAGCTGCGACAGGGGGCGTGGCCTCAGGTCTCCAAGCCTGGCACGAGGCCGTGATGACCATTTGCATATAAGCTCTTTATTATATAGGATGGGAATGATGTGAAAGGAAAATGACAGAACATTAGAGGCAAACCATAGAAATAAAGAGTGAAAGGAGTAAGGAACACATCCCATCAAAAGGAATAAAAGGTCTGAAGACAGATAAGACACAAAGGTGGCTAGTAAAGTGTAGGATAAACAAGGAGAGGTCATAGGTCAGAGTATGGGTACACACAGAAGTTTTTCGAATATTCTAATTTCCCAAAAGAATGCTGTGGTCCAGGGATACACCGCCTTACTCTCTCCAGGTTTGCAAGTACAAAATAAGCCCCATCCCATGAGAGGGTGTGGCTGTTTGGTTTCTTCTACCAAGCAAACAGTAAGTATCTACTTCATGCTTTATGGGAATTAAAGTTTGGGTTTGGGGAGCTATGGTGAAGCATATATTCTATTATTAACTTTATATCTGCAATGCCACACCTCAGATAAAAACCTGGTTGCACCCAAGCCAGTTTGGCTCAGTGGACAGAGCATTGGCCTGTAGACCAAAGGGTCCTGGGTTCAGTTCCCGTCAAGGGCATGTACCTCAGTTGCAGGCTCCTGGTCGGGGCACATGAAGGAGGCAATTGATGTGTTTCTCTCACATTGATATATCTGTCTGCCTTTCCTTCTCTCTTCTACTCTCTCTGAAAATCAATGAAAAAATAGGTGAGGATTAAAAATAATAATAATAATAATAATAATAATAATAATAATAAAACCTGGTTGCTTCCACTCTTAGAAGAAAAAAAACAGGCAAAAAATTGTGGCCTTTATTCTTCTTGGCAGGGAAAGTTGAGGTTAATAGAATTTAGTCATGCTTAACTGCTCCTTTTAGACTTCCAAAGTTATCCCAGGATTTCCCCAGCAGCAAAGTGAATGCTTCTGTTCTAGAACAATGTGCCAAGGTCACCTCACCCCTATCCAAGAACCTTGGAAGAATGTAAAGACCTCAGTAGGTTCAGTTTCCTGTCCTACTTTGATCTTGTGACTTCCTTCTTTTTTTAATTTAGAAAATAATTTATATTAATAATGTATAGAATACTATCTGGCAGGGAGGTTAGTTGTCCTGCTGAAGAAGTGAAAGTGGAATAGAATACATTGGGCTCAACTACTGTAATCAAATTGTGATGCTAAATATGTTACATGAAGACGACTTCATTTGGACCTAGTACTTACCTATCTATAGCAACCCAAGATGGATAATCTATAAGCAACCTAACAAAGACTAATTTAATTTCCGCCTATAAATAGCCTTCATCCTACGAAGAGCATTTCAGTTCCAATGTGCCAAGTTCTTGAGCTATATTTAGAAACTTAAAAGAATTTGAGACAAAGAGAAGGGCCTCAAAACTATTTTCTTTTTAAGAGAGAGAGAAACATCAGTTTGTTGTTCCACTTATTTATGCATATTCATTGGTTGATTTTTATATTAGCCCTGACTGGGGCTTGAATCCATAACCTTGGTGGTGTATCAGAAGATGGTCTACCTAGCCAGGGCCTGGCTCTATATGAGTGGGGAGTTAACGAACACTATATTGGATATAAAAGCAAGAGAGTTGGGTTATGTGGTAAGTAATCAGAATAGTTATAGATTAACTATTAATTTCATTTTATAGTTATGACCTATTTTATTTTCTCTATATCTCTCTCTTCATTACTGCAGTACATAGCACACAGGGCCTCTGGCAGGAAGTAATTGTCCCCCAACATCTACCCTTGTGAAGGTATAATTCTTTGACCCTCCTCCCATCAAAAGGTGGGATGTGTATTTCCTCCCCTTGAATATGGGTGGACTCTGAGACTGGCTTGACCAATGAAGGTCAGAGGAAGTGATGCTATTTATGTTATTATTATTTTTAATATATTTTATTGATTTGTTACAGAGAGGAAGGGAGAAGGATAGAGAGTTAAAAACATCTATGAGAGAGAAACATCGATCAGCTGCCTCCTGCATGCCCCCTACTGGGGATGCGCCCACAACCAAGATACATGCCCTTGACCAGAATCAAACCTGGGACCCTTCAGTCCACAGGCCGACACTATCTACTGAGCCAAACCGGTTTCGGCTATTTATGTTACTTTTGAGGTTCAGTCATAAAAAGCCTTTAGCATCCTCCTAGGTCTCTAGGAATCTTTTCTTTAATCTATATTTTATTGATTTTTTACAGAGAGGAAGAGAGAGGGAGAGTTAGAAACATCAATCAACTGCCTCCAGCACACCCCCTACTGGGGATGTACCTGCAACCAAGGTACATGCCCTTGACAGGAATTGAACCTGGGACCCTTGAATCTGCAGGCTGACATTCTATCCACTAAACTAAACTGGTTAGGGCTCTAGGAATCTCTTGTTCCTGAAGCCCTAAATCACTGTGTCAATACAACTGTCCTGAGACTGTTACACTCAATAGGCCACAAGTAAATGCTCTGGAGGATAATCCCATCTGAACCTGTCTTCCCAACATTCCAGCGCAGGAGGCAAACACCGAGTGAAGATGCTATCTGGAGACCGAGTCCTCCACCCATAGTTGCTCCAGCCCTCAGCTCTTACTCATCCCCAGACATCTCTGCTGTGCTTTCTGTATTGTAAACTCGTGGAACCTCATGAATAAAACGGTTGTTGATTTACACCGCTAAGTTTTGGGGTTGTTACACAACAATAACTAAAACACCTTCTTTTAGAATCTGTGTTTTAGGGAGATGGCTGGCTAGTTAGAGGCTATATTTCCTAACCTCCTCTCTTGCAGGGGAATGTAGTTTAAGTCTTGTCTGTGTGATGTGAGTGGAAATGATGCAATTTCCAAGTCAAGTCAATAAAACATTAAGTGGTACACTTCCTCTCCCTCTCCCACTTCTTTCGGCTGAGACAGGATAACTGGGGCAGCTACCTAGGATCCACAGACATTGCATTTGGCAGTCACAGATTAGGTTCCCCAGGCAGCAGAGTTTAGAGTTCAGAATATTTAAAAGGAGTTTCCCAGGGATTAACACCTAAAGGGAGAGGAAGAAAGCAGGAGTGGCGAAGGGAAAAGCTGGCTTGCAATGCAGACCCAAGGACAGCCTCAGCCAACCCCACAGAGCTCAGAGGCTAAAACAGCCCTTCTCTCTGTCCCCCATTGGGTCTCAATGGCCTTTATACTCCCCCACATGTATCAGTCATTGGATGGGTCATCCTGTCCTATGCTTTCGTTAAGTTATAATTACAACATATTAGTGTCTATTAGTGAATAACTAACCCAAAATTTGTGGCTAAAACCAACATGTATCACCTGACAGTTTGTGTGTGTAAAGAATTCAGGAATGTACGTGGTTGCAGGTAAGGCTTCAGTCACCTCAACTCACAGGATTCCGTTCACTCCCTTGGCTGCAGACAGAGCTCCTCCTTACCACAGGGCCTTCCTCTCAGGCTGCCCAAGTGTCCTCACAACATGGCAGTTGGTGATCTGAGAGGAGAGAATCAGAGTCCAAAACAGAAGCCACAGTCTTTTTAAAACCTACTCTCAGCAGGGACATCCCTAAATGAAATCAGTAAGACCAGCCCACACTCAAGAAGGGTTACATAAGGATGGGATCCCGGCCAGCAGGGACAGGGGGGTAGGCTTAGAGGCTGCCTACCACGCATAGCATGCACACCATTTTGTATCCTGCCTTTCTCAGTTTTGTTTTGCTACATGTTCATTTTAAAGTTTTTAAAAATTATGAAAGCCCTCACCCCCCTACTGTGTCAATGAGTTATGCTTATATTGCATGCATACAAGTCCTTTGATCTCTCACCCCCACTGCAAGTAATATTCTTATAAAAAATTTCAAATACATAAATGATACATGTGTAAAATTTTTTATGCTTTCCTATTAGTTGAAGAACCCAAAGGTATCCACAATTTTTATTAATCTGCAGATACTTCACATATACATAATATACATATACATAAATAGTACTATATATTTAATGTTCTTAATATATCTTGGAGCCCTTTTCATATCACCATGTAAAGATCTGGGTCATTCTTCTAAACATTGGCATATTTTATTATTATATTAAAAATACTTTAAACAGTCTCCTATTGATAGACATTTAAATTTTTTTATTTACCTAATAAAAGATGCAAATGTACATTCTTATCCAAGTGTCTCTGCAAACTCATGCTGGTGTTTAGGATTAATTCCTGGGAAGTGGAATTCCTGGGTCTAAGAAATGCACATTTAAAATTTTGATGGATATTAGTGGATGACTGTGTGTGTCTCTAAATAATGGCTAACACTGAATATCAGTAAATTTAAAACTTTTGTCAGGTCCAGCCGTGGTCAACATATGAATTATGTACATATCTGTATTAGATAGACTGTTAAGACATTAGTGTAATTGATGTTTACATACCTTTTAGTACACCGTTAGCTTCTTGAGGCACAAACTTAACTGTATTTCTTTTTGTAGTCCTAGCACTTAATATCATACTTGACACACAGTAGACACTCTGCAAATGTTTAATAAATGTCGAAGTTGAATTTAAGGCTTTGAGAAATCAGAGGAGCCGGTTCAAACAACAAAACCTGCCTCCAATTTGACCTTTATTCTCTCTCTGGCCTCCATTTTCTCAATTATAAAATACATATGTAAGACTATATTTTTTCTACAGTCCTTTTCAGATCCAAAATTATATGCTTTTAAGAAGTAAGTTAATGTTATCTTCCGATCTCTCTACATACCAATTTCAAATTAAACATTATAATCACTAACCCTAGATCATACATTTGCCATATTTTTAAAACATATATTTTATTGATTTTTTACAGAGAGGAAGGGAGAAAGACAGAGAGCTAGAAACATCAATCAGCTTCCTCCTGCACAACCCCCAACTAGGGATATGCCCACAGCTAAGGTACATGATGCCTTTGACCGGAATCGAACCTGGGACCTTTCAGTCCACAGGTTGCCGCTCTATCTACTGAGCCAAACCGGTCTTGGCCATTTGCCATATTTTTCAATACCAAGGTATTACTTTTCACTTTAAGTTATTTAAAAAATATTATGTCAAAAATTTAGAAAATCAGTCATAGGTAAGTTTCTATCTTTAATCTTCAAAATTTTTCAGTGGTATGAAACCACAAGCAAACACATTTAGCAATGAGTATTTGGTTCTGAGATCCTTGTTTTCTTAAAACATGGGCTCTAAGTCTAGTCAATTTTCTCATTAACATTTTTATCTCGGGTTAAATTAAATAAGCAAACTAATTAGTGTACTATGCAGTTGTAAAGATACTTTGAAATACTGGTTATTAAAATTATTAGGGAATTATTAGCTATCTTCATATTTTTATAAAATGTCATATGTATATATACTATTTTTTGTTCCAACAGATTCTTGTATTTTTTCACATCTACTTGTTTCCAAAAGTTGAGTTAATTACAAAGTCTAGCCATGCTGAGAGGATCAGCCTTATAAAGTGTCCTAAAAAATAGTTTGTCATATTTATGTATAGCATTAATTTCCGCATGAATCATAATTTTTAGCCACACCATTATGGGTCTGTAATGACTTTGCTAATGACATTTTTAACAGTAGTCAAGAATGACAATGTTAACATTTAAATGTTAACTTTAATTCCTCTCTCCTTGGGAGCTTAAATAATGGTGGGGTAATTTGTTTGGGCAGCAGAAGGCTGACAGTTTATATTAGCCAAAGCTTTATGTTGGCAAAAGAATCCACTTGTCATGCACATCAATAACGCTAACTCTCCTTCACTACCTTTTCTATCACTAGCATATAGTTTTCCCTCTTCTGATAGCACCATTTTATGTTTTGCTCTTTTTAAGGGTTAGAATCCAACAAACAATCATCTTACAATGACTGGTAAAAATTCTATCAGAATAAGCAGAATTCTGTGTAATTAATTTTCACAACTCTGGTGAGCTACTGCAGTAGCAGTATTTCATTGACTGGGTTGACCTTGAACAAGTTACTTAATTACTCTGATCTTTAGTAAAGAAATGCTTTTCCTGAAAAAAGATATAACCTGGAGCTTACATTAGACAAGACTTTCCCTTACAATCAATGGAATTGAGTTTATATCAGGAAAGCATAAAGGAATAATGATTATAAAACAAAAGGATTCTGAACATGAATTTTGAAATTTAATATAGCTTTAGATTACCTCCAAGATTAACTGTAAAATTTTTACTTTTTGTTTTGACAATTAAAAATTATGAAAACTATTAGTTTGTTTTCTATTACTGAAAGTTTATTTGACTTAATAATATACATGGTGCTAATATAATATGAAACATCAATGAGGACCCACATTATAGATCTCAAGACCTACCTCATTCCCAGTGGGTATATGTTCGTGTAATCTATTATCCAAAGAAAAAATATCACATAACCACTATGACATTACATAAACAGATTCAAGAGAATACAGAAAAATGTGTTACCCATTAAGCTCCCCAATACCAATTCTTAGAATATGTATCAATGGCAGGGAATTATGTGTAGCAGCTAAGAACAATATATTTTAGAGTCAGAGACTTAGTCTGACTTTTTTTGCTATGGCTTTGAGCAAGCTATCTAATATACAGTGGTACCTCGAGATACGAGTGCCCTAACATACGAGATTTTTGAGATACGGGCCATCGAGTGGTTTTTGCTTTGAAATACGAGCAACATTTGAGATAGGAGTAATCGCGAGGATCGGCCGGCTGCACACGACCCACCAGTTTACCTCGACTTGAGCGTCTCATAGTTTCCCATGTCTCAAGGTTACGGAACGAGTTAAACTCGTATCTCGAGGTACTGTACTTAGGTTTTAGTTTCTTCACCTGTAAAATGAGATACTACTACCTCATAGGGTCAGAGCAAGGACAAGATAATACATGTAAGCTTAGTGGTTACTTAGCACACAGAAAACGTTGAATAATCATTAGCTATCATTATAATTATCCAGGAAACATACAGTATATGATTATGCATTTTTCCTGTGTACCCACCCTGACAGAATGGTTAAATCTTTCTTTTAACAATAAAAAAAGGAGTCCTTCCCTGACCAGTTTTGCTCAGTGGTCTAAGTGTCAGCCTATGCACTGAAGGGTTATGGGTTTGATTCTCCATCAAGGGCACAAACCTGGGTTGCAAGTTCGATTCTGGCCCCAGTTGGGGCTAGTGCAGAGGCAACCAATTGATGTCTCTCTCTTACATCAATATTTCTCTCCCCCCTCCCTCTCTCATTCTCTCGCTCTAAAAATAAATGGAAAAAATATCCTTAGGTGAGGATTAACAACAAAACACACACACACACATTAAAAAATTAAAAAAAGAGGTTCTAATGGAAGCTTTGCTGCTTTTACCCATTTACAAACTTAAATGACCTATAAAGATAAACAAAAATTCATATTTGAAGGATTTTCTTTGTATTCGTCACAAAGACTATCAATATCAATGCTTTTACATGAAAAATAATCTGTGTACATGTTTATTAAACTATTTAATGTTTACATACAATACATAAACATTCTTGGAAGCTCAAAGTTCTTTGATGATTGCAATATTGTTTTCAAATAAGCATGATAGAACCTTAAATATTACATCATTCATATTATTTTTTAAAGAGATAAACCTCTAAGAGATCACTCCAACATAATTGTCCATTAAATATCTGTAGCAAAACTGGTAGATGTTTCAACATATGGATGGTTCCTCTACTGCCTGGGCACCCTCTGTGACAGCTTTAACACATTTGGCCATTGTCTGTGAGGCTCTGCTAATTGAATCTGAAAGATATTAAGAGGAGTTGAATTTTAATAATACAACTTTAAGAAAGCACATAGTAAAACTTTGTTTCACATTTTTAAGAATAAAAAAAAAGGCTACATAAAGTTATGCAACTATGTGTAAATTTTATGAGATCAACCAACAAATTCAGAGGGTAAGCCCCTTATTAGCTAAATGCTTTTAATAAATATTCCTAGGTATAATTAAATAATTCTATATAGCCAAACAATGTGCCAATATACAACCATTAAATATAGAAAAGCTTTAAAGACTCTGGAAAAATATGTAAATATATTCTGTAATTGAAAAAAAGGTCACACAACAATGTATATTAAAATGCATTCAATTGTATACTATCAGTAAATTTCATGGCATATGAATTACATTTCAACAGCTATAAAAAACAAACGAAAAACCCACAGCAATGGAATAATCTGTTTTTAATAAAATAAATAATATATGTATATATTTCTGAGTGATTGGCCAAAACGTTAAAAATAAATATAGTTATTTTTTAGTGGGGTCATAGTGAGTTTTTCTTGCTATTTTTAGCTTAGGTATATATTCTACAATGAATAACTTTTATAACATAACATCCTATTAAAAATAATCTTAGACATAAATTGTACCCAAAAAATTAAAATATACTCTTACCTGCTTTTAGATGTAAAAAAATGTTTAAATCATCTATGAAGTACCTCATAACCTAGATGTTATATCAAGTAGTGTAAGATGTGCAGTAAACAAGTTTCAATTATTCTGCATTCCTTAAAAACATTCCTAACCCATTCCATCAGAAGCACCATTTATCACGTTTCACCACTGAAATATTTTATTCTTTAACTGTAATTTTCAAGAAAACTTCCACACAAAAAATTCTCCCTAAATTGCTACACAGTGATTTTAAATACAACAGTAAAATTTTATATTTAAAATCTGCTAACTTTTTTTTTTAAATAAATTTTTATTGATTTTTTACAGAGAGGAAGGGAGAGAGATAGAAAGTCAGAAACATCGATGAGAGAGAGACACTGAGCAGCCACCTGCTGCATGCCCCACTGTGGAGATGTGCCCACAAGCAAGGTACATGCCTCCAACACCGGAATCAAGCCTGGGACCTTTCAGTCCGAAAGCCGACGCTCTATCCACTGAGCCAAACTAGTCTCGGCAAAATGTGCTAACTTTTCCTGCATTTTCAAACTCTCCTTACATTTCAGAAGAGGGAATTACAGTAAAATTAAAAATTATGAATTATACTAGTTCTAATATTTTAAAATCTTCAAAAATTAAAAATATTAAATACTAACAGATTATAATCACAATGTTGAATTATTCCTTACCACCTTTTATACTTGTCAGTCATGCTGACAATTGCATACCTGTCATATAGAAGTCTTTTATTGTTAGCTGAGGTGGAACAAGAGGATCAGCAAGTAGTTGCTGGTTCACTAGCTGCAAAAGAGGATTAAGAGATCAATAATAGTATTAAAAAATACTACTGTTACCTAAAGGATACATTGTTATGAAAACTGCATACAGATAAGTTTTTACCTTGGAGAGCTCACTTGCTTGCTGGAAATAATTAGCTCCTTCAACGTCATCATATCGAACAAGATTAGGAGAAACTTCTTCCAATCTGTTCCTTACTTGATCCAGAGTATCATATGGAAGAGTTATGCCTGCAATCTATAACAAATCAGGACCCAAAATTTGACATAAGGCTTTAATACTTAAAATTTTCAAATAATACATGGATGGGCAAAAGTAGGATCACAATTGTTTATATGGAAAATAACACAATAATCCTATCTAATAAAAGAGTAATATGCAAATTAACCATCACTCCACTACACACAAGCCACACCCACCAGCCAATCAAGAGCGACTATACAATTAACCCAACCAAAAATGGCTATGGCCATGGAGCAAGTAAGAGACTTGGGTTCCCCCCACAATGGAGGAAGCTAAGCTTTCCACACACCCTGGCGGGCCCAAGCCTCCACTCAAGGCTACAAAGTTTCAATTATAGAAGATAAATAAGTCCCACCAAAACCTGTGGCAGCCAGGAACGAGAGAGAGCAGGAGGCTTGAGTTGCCCCTGGCGATGGAGGAACCCAAGTTTTCGCAGCCTTGGCCTGCCTTGGCCTCTTCCGCTCAAGGCTACAAAGTTTCAATTACAGAAGATAAATAAATCCCAACAAAATGGCCCACAGAGCAAGCAGAAGACTTGGCTCCGCTCAAGGCTACAAAGTTCCAATTATAGAAGATAAGTAAATCTCAGATACCAGGGCCTCCTTTTGGGGTTGCTGGGGGGGTATGGCTGGCCTGCAAACCACCACAGGTCCCTTGCCCAGGCCACCCCACGCCCCAAGGGAACCCCCACCCTGATCCAGGACACCCTTCAAGGCAAACCAGCTGGCCCCACCTATTCACCAGGCCTCTAGCCTATTTAATAAGAGTGATATGCAAATTGACCATCACTCCAACACACAAGATGGCTGCCCCCATGTGGACACAGGATGGCCAGCAGGGGAGGGCAGTTAGGGGCAAACAGGCTGGCAGGGGAGCAGTTAGGCATCAATCAGGCTGGTAGGGGAGTGGTTAAGGAGTGATCAGGCTGGCAGGCAGAAGCAGTTAGGGCAATCAGGAAGGCAGACAGGTGAGCAGTTGGGAGCCAGCAGTTGATAACCCTCGAGGGGTCCTAGACTAGAGAGAGTGCAGGCTGGGCTGAGGGACACCCCCACTGCATGCATGAATTTTGTGTACTGGGCCTCTAGTCTATATTATAAAAGGCCAGTGGCTGTAATGCTGAAACACCCAAATGACCAGCACCAGGAAGTGCATAGAGCACCTCTTGGTCCCTCCCTCTGGCCCTTAAGCCACTCGCGGCAGTGGAGTAGGGCTTGTGGTTCTCTGCTCTCATGGCATGGAGGGGTTCATGTGGCAAGGCGGGGCTTGCAACGAGCTACTCAAGCATGGCAGGTCTGAGGTCCCACTGGCATGGCAGTTCTAGGTCTTGTGCAATTTTGGGCACTTGGCCTCTAGTAAATAAATAAATCTCTCTATATAAAAGGCTAATATGCAAAGTGTCCCCTTGGGAATTTGAACAATTACCATGATGTGACCACCAGGAGGTGGCACGGAATGAAGGAAGGCCCTGATCACTAGCCAGGTCTAGGGACCCTATCTGTGCATGAATTTCGTGCACCTGGTCTCTAGTATAAGAATAAGCACTGTGTTGCACATACAACTGTAAACCTACTTTTGCTCATCCCTGTATGTAATTGTGACTATGGTGAAATAATAGAGTACTACTGAAAAATCTACTGGTGTCCATTAGTGTGTATATTAAGCAAGGGGGTAAGAAGGGAACACAATTGTAAATAATTCTGGTAATTCATAAATAGTTGTCAGTACATTAGTAATTATCTTTAGAAAATAGACTATGAATTAAATGATTAAAGAGATAATGCTATGCTAAATGTGACTGCTTGTTATTGATCATATATAGCTTATAAATGTATATAATATTTTAAAACTCATGATTCTTTTTACAGTAAAAAGAGTTAAATTTAAGACATGTCAAAAACTGAAATGACAATCTCAAATTTCCATTTTTAAACACATTTTCCCTATAGAGATGATTCAAATCATCTTTGCATTACAGACCTGTGGATTCCTTGACTTTGAAAACCATTCTGAGAAGCTAACATGTCAAGCAACTGACAATAAATACCTCCGAGAGGGCTCTTAAAATTTTCCAGTCTTCTCTAGCCAAGCCAGGAGGTGTCACTGCTACTTTAGTCTGCTGAGCGCGGCCCTCGGTATTGACATAAGTAGCAGACTTCTCTGTGTAAGCTGCTCCGGGGAGAATAACATCAGCTATAGGAGCTCCAACATCACCATGATGTCCTGTGAAAAGACAGAAAATGACAAACAATATTTTAGTACAAAACTAATTTGGTACTATTACGTGAACATAGTAAACATTTTAAAAATTATAAAAGTGCTTTAAAAATTAAAACAATACTTAAATACTGGAATAAAGATTAAAACCAACCTTGCCTACAATTCAACTCCCTTCCCAAAGAAAATTACTGTTAAAGTATTTAATATGTATCTCCCCAGATTATTGTTTGCAAATACACAAATATGTACCTCATACACATATATAGTGGCAACTACATATATTATTTCTCTTGATGATTATAAAGTGGAAATGTTCAGACAAGAATAAGACAGTGCCCTAGCCAGCTTGGCTCAGTGGATAGAGCGTTGGCCTGCAAACTGAAGGGTCAGGGATTTGATTCTGGTCAAGGGCATATGCCTGAGTTGCAGGTTTGATCTCCACCCAGTAGGGGATGGGCAGGAGGAAGCCAATCAATGATTCTCACTCATCTCTCTCTCTCCCTCTCTCTTCCTCTCCAAAATCAATAAAAATACATCACACACACACACACACACACACACACACACACACACACACACACAACAACAACAACACCCTTTAAAAAAATAAGACAGTAATAATACTAAAAAGGGTATATACAGAAAATTACAAAAAATAGTATAGTGAATCACCAACAGTTTAACAAAACTTTTTTGGGGAAAAAAAAATTCGATGAGTTATAGCACGAGGTATAAACTTTGACCTCATTTGTGTACATGCTTGTATATGCATAGGAAAATGTATGAAGCATGCATATCAGAACCATCATCACCCTGGTTGGGTAGCTCAGCTGGTTAGAGCGTCATTCCCTTATGCCAAGGTTGTGAGTTTCATCCTGAATGTATAAATAAGTAGAGCAGCAAATCTTTCTTTCAAAATAATAAAAATTAAAAATAAATTACTTAATAAATAACAACAAACCACCATCAATAATTATCTCTGGATAGGACTAGAATTTGAGTTTATGCATTTTGGTTTAACTTTATCAAACTAAAAATACAAACTACTTCCATAAAAAGCCTATTGTAAATTTATGGTGTTTATGTGGAAAATTATGTAATACTTTTCTCTGTAAAATATCCAGAAAACTCTAGACTTCCATTTATTCCAGGGAAACTTGATTTCATTTACAATGAGTGAGAGTTCAAGAAAATGAGTCAAATATAAAAAGCTCAAGGAGCACTGTTAAATATGATGCATTGAACTCCTGTAACTGAGGACTCATGATTTTTAACGTTTTTACACTGTTTCTTTGAAAAGCTGATTTTTAATGTTAGTATTTGATATAATACTATATGTTATATAGTATCTCATTGTATAAATAAACCATAATTTAACCATTCCTGTTACTAGGAGCATTTAGGTTTGTTACTAAATCATATCAAGTAATAATTCTTAATAGCAATATCAACTATATAACAAATAAAACCTGTAACCTGGCTTTAAAAATATTAGGAGGGGTGTGTGGGCAACTCCTGAATGGAAAATACTCAATCCACTCTATATCGCCATACAGTTTCTAATACACACAGTGTACTATTCTCTTCTGTTTCTGGTGTCACAGATGGTACTTACCTTGATAAATAATGAAACAATCCTTTGGCAAATCCTGTCGAGTGATACAACCTCCATCTGCTCCCAGGAGAAATAACACTTTGGGAGGGTTCTTTCGAATTGCTTCCACCCCAGGTTTATAGCCAAGGTCTAAAGCAGCTACTTGGCTTGCAATCCTGTAGAATTAGGGATTTTTAACATAAGTACCATGTTTCACTATAAAAAATTAAATGACCATTGGCCAGTGTGGTTCAGTTGGTAGAAGCATGGTTCCATACACCAAAAGGTCAAAGGTCAAGGGTTCCATTCTTAGGTTGCCTTTTCTATCATTAGCCTGTCAGGGCTTAAACAGAAGGCAACTGATCAAAATTTCTTTCTCACATTGATGCTTTGCACTCTTCCCCCCCCCCCCCCCCTTAAAATCAATAAAAATGTCCTCAGGATTAAAAAATTTTTTTAATGTGATACCTAATCTCTTTTCTATTCATGCTGTCAAAAATCATCCCTCACCTTTTTTTATCCATTTAAAATAGATGTCAAAAGCAGAAATAATAGCCTTTTACTTTTAAGAATGGCAAAAACAAATAAGATGTCTAGGGACACTTTCTTCATTAGCTAATATTTAATGAAACAACTTTGGAAGCTTTCTGCCAATTGCAATTAGTTTAAGTTGATTCTTATCCTATACAAGTTATAAAACACATGATAAGCAAAACACAGTAAATTAAAGAAAAATTGGTGATTTTGAAAGCCAAAAGGGATCAATTTAAAGAAAACTATAATGAACATAGTGGTGTATGTCTTTACGGAATTTTTTTCCGTGAACATATATTACTCTTACTAGTATAAGCAAAAAATAATCTTTTAAAGATAGATGTTTCTCTCTCACACTGATGTTTCTCTTTTTCCCTCTCCATTCTTCTTTCTCTCCAATCTATGGAAACACAGCCTCTGGTAAAGATTAAAAAAAAAAAAAATCATAGTTGAATCCTTTGCAGAAACTGACCAGCTAATCCTAAAATTCATATGGAATGCAAAAGACCCAGAATAGCCAAACCTATCTTAAAAATGAAAGTGGTAAAAAAAAAAAAAAAGAAAGTGGTGCCCAGTCAGCATGGCTCAGTGGTTGAATGTTGACTTAGGAACCAGGAGGTTAACGGTTCAATTCCTGATCAGGACACATGCTGATAGAAAGTGTGTGGGCTCAAACCCCAGTGTGGAATGCACAGGAGGCAGCCAATCAATGATTCTCTCTAATCATGGAAGTTTCTATCTCTCTCTTCCTCTCCCTTCCTCTCTGAAATCAATAAAGAAACATTTTTTTTAATTATTTCTAATACCAGAAAGAAATTTTTATTTGGTAATAAAAATCGATCAAAATCAGGACACAAAATTGTATGCACAGTATGATTTTGACTATAGTGAAATGAAGATAATTTTTATTTCATATACTTTCTTCTCTTTCAAACTTTCTTAAACTTGTATTATTAATATAGTCACCAAAAAACTTCATATAGCCCTGACTGGTCTGGTTCACTGGATAGAGCACTGGCCTGTGGACAGAAGGGTCCCAGGTTCAATTCTGGTCAAGGGCATGTACCTCAGTTGCAGGCACATCCCCAATAGGGGGTGTACAGGAGGCAGCTGATAGTTGTTTCTCTCTTATCGATGTTTCTAACTCTCTCCACTCCCTTCCTCTCTGTAAAAAAAAATCAATAAAATATATTTTTAAAAAACTTTGTAAGATATATTCTCATTGGCTTACATTTTCATCATTTAAGATGTTGCAATTTTTGAAACAAGTTATACTGATTCAGATTTTTAAGATGTTCTCAGCACTTACTGCAATTTGGGATACTTTAAAATATTTTTTATTATCTTGGGTCTTTCTCACAAAGAAAGGAAATGTTTCTATTTCATACCAGCTGAGTTAATGTTGTTAAATATTAATTTGCAAATATAAATGTGACAATGTAATATACTTATACACAAAATTACTTGAATTTTACATTATGTAAAACAATACTCAACATACCTATGAAGGATATTCATAACTTTCCAATCACCAGCCACACCACTGCTCATCCGAATCTTTTGAGCAATGCTGGAAACAGCTGCAAGAATTGCTGCCCCATCATTTCTTTGGAGCGCAGAACTACCTAAAACCACCATAGGTTTTTTAGCTTCCTTTAGGACCTATTAAAAAAAATTTTTTTTTTAATTTTATTAAAAACACATGAAAACTAAACATAACCAAATTTGAATCTACAATATGTTGTCCCCAAGTTTAATCAACATATGGACATATATATAGCCACAATTAATCACATTACCAATGCTATGTGAAATGATTAAACAAAGTACCACAAAATAAAACAGCTTTTCTAAAAGTAAGCATTGGGAATCAAAAACCAAGCCAAACCATCTTTGGTCAGGAACACTATGAGTCAGAAAAACTGGGGAATGTTCTCTACTGAGATTCAGACGGTACTGTGTAACAAGAGAAACCATGCGGAGGTACCATGTCTACTGTCTTTTATCTATTCACTAGGTCCCAGACAGGGAGGAAGCCGTAGGGAAAGCAATGATCACTAGATCCCAATGCAGTTTGCTTTCAAACATAGCAACTTCCTGAATGCCAAAGACTAAGGGGGCAGTGCATTCCCAGAGGAAAGGAAACTACATATTTGGTAGAAGATGAAAAAATAAGAAGTAAAGCAGTGGACTACATAGCTCACTCTCCTGCCCATCCTCTGTATCATTCTTCAACAGACAGCTAGCCCTAGGCATAATTCTCATGCTGATTCTTTGATTTATTACACAGAGGAAGGGAGAGGGATAGGGAGTCAGAAACATCGATGAGAAATATCGATCAGCTGCCTCCTGCACACCTCCCACTGGGGATGTGCCCACAACCAAGGCATATGTCCCCAACTGGAATCGAACCTGGCATCCTTCAGTCCAAAGGCTGACGCTCTATCCACTGAGCCAAACCGGTCTTGGCCTTCTTCCTCTTTTTAAAGAATACCTTTCAGCATTTCATATAATATTGGGTTAGAAGTGATGAACTCTAGCTTTTTCTTATCTGTGAAAAGCTCTTTATCTGCCCTTCAATTCTGAGTGATAGCTTTGCTGGTGAGAGTAATCTTGGTTGTAGGTTCTTGATATTCATCACTTTGAATATTTCTTGCCACTCTCATCTGGCCTGCATAGTTTCTACTGAGAAATTAGCTCCCTTGTAGGTAACTAGCTGTTTTTCTCTTGCTGCTTTTAATATTCTCTTTGCCTTTTGCTCTTGGCATTTTAATTATGTATGTTGGTGTGGTCCTCTTCGCTTCCTAGAGTTGTAAGTCTATTTCTTCCACCAGGTGGAGGAAGTTTTTGGTCATATTTCTTCAAATAGGTTTTCAGTATCTTGCTCTCTCTTTTATTCTGGCACCCCATAATTCTGATGTTGGTACACTTGAAGTTGTCCCAGAGGCTCCTTACACTATCTTCATATCCAGTCGTTTGCTTCCCTCCATTTCTTTCATTTGTGATGTTTCTTTGTCTCTGCATTTTGGCTGCTTCCCTGAGTTGATAAGAGTGGCTTTGTGTGCTAGGTGTCCTATAGGGCCCAGTGGCTCAGCCTCCCCAGTTACCTGAGGTGGACACTCTGGGTACACTCCTTTGTAGGCTGTGTGCACAGTCTTGTTGTAGTTAAGCCTTGATTGTTGCTGGTGTCACTGGAAGAAATTGACTTCCAGGCTAATTGGCTATGAGGATCAGCTGTGTCTATACAGTGGTACCTCGAGATACGAGTGCCCTAACATACAAGATTTTTGAGATATGAGCCGTGGAGCAAGCGATTTTTGCTTTGAAATACGAGCAACATTTGAGATAGGAGTAATCGCGCAGATCGGCCGGCTGCATACGACCCACCAATTTACCGCGACTCAAGCTTCTCAAAATTTCCCACGCCTCAAGGTTACGGAACGAATTAAACTCGTATCTCGAGGTACTACTGTACTGGGAGAACTTCTGTCCATGAGAAACCCTTATGAGACAAGACTTGCAAAAGACTTTGTGCTCAGCTTGGATGGGGCGGAGTCTCAGGGGAGAGCAGACAACCTTGGCTTCGCATCAGCCCTGCCCTAATATGCCCCTGTGTCTCAGTGTCCCATCTTAATCGCTGCAAGCCCCTCTGGCACAAAGCAGCCCTCAAGTTCCGCCTGCTGCCAAGACAGTCCAATTTCTCCCTGAATGAGTCTGGGTCCTGAGTCTCGCCCAAAACTGGAGTTCAGTGCAGTTGGGAGCTTTTGTCTCCCTCTTGCTTGAGAAAGCCAGCTGTGTACTCAGTTCCCCATCTCTTCACATGCGCACACCTCGGTACCTCTGCCTTTCGCAGTTTCTGAGTCTCGGTGTGCTTTTCTCTTTCCTGACAGTCCAGTTCACCCCATATGAGTCTGGTCCCCAGGGTCTTCCCAGAACTGGAGTTCAGCGCAGTCGGGAACTTTTGTCTCCCTCCCACTTGAGAAAGCCAGCCACGCATTTAGTTGCCATTCTTCTCTGTGTGTGCGTCTCAGTACCTCTGCCTCCTGCAGCTCCTCTGAGTCTCAGTGTGCTTTTCTCTTCCCTTCTAGTTGTAGAATTTCTACTTAGCCAGTCTTCCTATGGTTCTGGATGATGTCTGTTTTGTCTTTTAGTTGTAGTTTTGAAATTGTTGTGCAAGATAGCAGTTTAGGTGTTAACCTATGCTGCCATCTTGGTTTCTCCATAACCCTAGAACTTTCTATCTATTAAGGCTCTCTTCAGGAATACTAGACATTCTCAAGGAAGCAAGAACTCAAGGAATAGTTCATCTATGAACCCTTCTTTAAAAAATAAGAAATAAACAAGTATAATCTACAGATAGCAATAAAATGAATATTTATAAAGAATCCAATAATGAAAAAGGTCATGTAAAAGAACTGGTGAACTTTCTTTTAGGCATAATGACTTGCAATAAAGACTTCATTGCCCTAGCCCAATGGTTGACAAACCATGGCTCGTGAGCCACATGCAATTCTTTGGCCCCTTGAGTGTGGCTCTTCCACAAAACACCACAGCCTGGGTGAGTCTATTTTGAAGAAGTTTAAGTTTAAAAAATTTGCTCTCAAAAGAAATTTCAATCATTGTACTGTTGATATTGGCTCTATTGACTAATGAGTTTGCAGACCACTGTCCTAGCTGGTTTGCTTGGTAGTTAACAGCATCAGCCTGTGGACCATGGGTTTGATTTCCAGTCAAGGGCACATACCTCCAGTCAGGGAGCATGTGTGAGGCATCCAGTCAATGTACCTCTCTGACAAGGATGTTTTTCTCTCCCCCCTCTCCTCTTCCCTTTCCATTTTCTCTCTCTCTAAAGATCAATGATCTTTAGAGAGAGAGAAAGAGAAACAAAGAAAGAATAAGAAAGAGTTCATTGAAGGTCAAGGTTTAATTCTTTCAGTTTCACTTCAATGTCTTTTCTGATAATTTCAAATAAAATTAAATGCTGGTAAATAAAAACAGCAATGTATGATATTACTTCATTTTAGTCTGCCTGTTATTCATCTATCTTGCTCTATATATGAACAGAGAGAGGATTATAATGTATTATCAATACTTGTTTGGGGTGGTAGGATTTTGAATGTTTTACTTCTATGATCTTGTCTATACTGCTGTAATTTTTAACAGTATTCACATATTACAAAAGCAAGAAATTTTAACAATACTTAAAAATCAGTAAGTGTAAATACATATAACTTGAGAGTACCTGGCTGAATGGATGGGTACCTGAAGCAATGTCTTGAAGAATTTTGGGAGAATCTCCCAGATGGTCATATCTGTAAGTGAGATCCACTTGGCTGCCTACAAGGGCCACTTTTAAGTCATTATGAAGCCAGCTGAAATAAAAACAGCAAAGTTTGTAGAGCTAAATTACTGAGCTATTGGTTTCATTAATGCTAGTGTTACATGTTATTTATATTACAAAATGTTAAAAGCACAAAAACATTAGCATAATATTGACTTAATGGATATAATTTACTTTGTGTCTTTCAAAATAAGTGTTGCAAAAATACACACAAAGTATTCAATTAATTTTCTGTGTAAGAATGCCAACTGTATAAGCAAGCTATAAGTAAAGACTAATTTTAAAGTAAATGGTCCGTATATTTTGCCATATTTACACAACAAAATTATCTCCTAATTATCCACTAAAGCCATTCAAATATAGTTCATCAAAGCCTTGCTGGGTGGCATCATCTGGTACACCTAAAAGGTTGCATGTTCAATTCCCGGTCAGGGAATATACCTAGGTTGCCGGTTTGATCCCATTGGGTCACATATGGGAGGCAACCAATCAATGTTTCTCTCTCACACCACTATTTCTCTCTCTCTCTCCCTCTCTAAAAATCAATAAACATATACTTGTGAGGAATATATACATTATATATATTTGTCATGAAAACAAACTACCTCATTCATGTTTACTCTCTCTGACATGCAAGTATGGATCCAGTTCCTCCAAAATAGTTATAAATGCGGTGAGCACATATTTTAATTTGTCTGAGATAGTGCTGGCTGTTATGTTATCCTGGAGTAATTAACAGCTCCTTATTTCACTCTCAACAGTGTCCCGATTTAGACAATAAATTTTATGACTGACCTATCCATAAGTCTCTAAGGTACAAAAAGATGGAGAGGCATTCTACAAAATAACTTCCCTGTGTTCTTAAAAAAAAAAAAAATGCCCTAAAAAAGGAACTGAGGAGTTATGACACTAATTACAATGTGTGACTCCAGACTATATTCTGGCAGGAAAAAAATTATTCTAAAACAATGAGAAAATTGGTAAAATCTGGACATAAGCTGTGGAATAAATAATACTGCATCAATACTAAATACTTGATTATTTAAGAGAATGTCCCTTATTCTTAGGAAATCCACATAGAAGCATTTAGGAGTAAAAGGGCATCATGTTTAAAATTTACTTTCAAATAATTCAGAAAATTACATTCACATATATCTAAATGGAATAAGAACAAAGCAAATATGACAAAATGTTAACATTGGTTAATCTGGGTAAACAGAATTACAAAATAGAGTGCATATAAAGATCATTTCAAGCATCTTGAATTATACTATATAATAGAGGTAATATGCAAATTAACTCTCATACCCTCCTCACAAGATGGCTGCCTACAATCAGACCTGCAGGGGGGTTAGTGAGGGATGACCAAACGACTAAACAAGCAAGCTGCATGGGGTGACCAGGTGGGCGGGAGGGGGACAGTTTGGGGCAACCAGGCTGGCAGGGATGGGGGGGCAGTTAGGGGCAACCAGGCAGGCAGACGAGCAAATAGGAGCCAGTGGTCCAGGATTTTGAGAGGGATCAGGCCTAAACCAGCAGTCAGACATCCCCTGAGGGGTCCTGGATTGGAGAGGGTGCAGGCTGGGCTGAGGGGACCCCCTCCCACATGCACAAATTTCATGCACCAGGCCTCTAGTTTAAAAATAAAAGATCATTAGGAGGAGAGCAGGATAGACCTGTTAGAAACTGTCCTCTAATAGTATTTTGAAGTTTCACTCTTACTAACACTCAGAAATCAGTTAAAATAATAATTTTTCATATATAAAACAAATTGTCACATAAACATATTTAAAACCTGAATACTATTTATTACTAACCTCTTTCGAATTCTAGCATTAAATAGTGGTGCCTCAAAACGTGGATTTGTACCAACCAGAAGGACAACATCTGCCTCTTCCACACCAGCAATTGTAGTATTAAGAAGATAATTGGAACGCAAATCTGTGCTAGAAATACAAAATTAAAAATACAAGTTTACTTTAAAACTAATATAAACTGACAATCCACAAATATCCGGTAACAAACTTATGGCAATCCCAGACAAAACATTTATATGAAGTATTCCTAAATTACATCAAAGTTTCAGACACTTATTTATAATTGGATTCTGCAATAGCTCCTGATTTAATGCTAATCTATATGTGAAAATCAATTGGTGGGCATGTTAGAGAATCCAAATTGTCACATTTCAGTCATAGATGCCAGTACTATAGATGTGTTGTGGGGGGTGGGGTGGGGGGGGGTGGGAGCAGGAAGAAAGGAAACCTAAATCCTAGCTTCATAATTCTCACCCAGCTCCTGCAGTGGGGAAGATCTCTTCAGTGCACAGGGTGTCAGAGTCCACTCTATTAAGCAAATCTTTGAGAGCTACTAGGGCTTCAGCATCCACCAAGCCACCCGCAATTGCTGCCACATCTTTGCCTTGGAAACTCTGCAACTGTAAATGAACGCAAAAGACACCACTAAGAAGTTTTTATTTAGCAAAGGCCACAATGAACAGTTCACAAAACAAAATAATCATTTTCAATTGTAACTAAAAAAAATAAATAAATAAATCATTTACAAGTAGGAAAAAAAGCAACAAACTAATAAAATTTCACACCAATGATTAATCAATCTACAGTGAATTGCAGAGGTATATTTGGGGCCAACCCTAATAACACCAATTTGGAAGGAAGCTGTTCGTTTTAAATTAGAAACAAAAGGGCCTTAAAACGAGGTCTAGATGATGAAGACTAGGAGTTAGGGTTACATATAACTTTTTCTCAAGTATATGTCATTCCCTCAAGCCCTTCCTGTTGAAAAGCATCCCCTCTACTTTTGATCTAGCAAACTAGTATTCATTATTCTTAAATTCTGCCTAAGGAGCCACCTTATCCAGGAAAGCATCCTTGATATGCTAGTCCTGGTTAAGCACCACTCATATATCATTTATATGTCATATACTAGAGGTCCAGTGCACAAAATTCGTGCGGGGGGTGTCCTTCAGCCCAGCTTGCTCCCTCTCAAATCTGGGACCCCTTTGAGGGATGTCCAACTGCCCAAGTAGGATCGGGCTTAAATGGGCAATGGAACATCCCTCTCACAATCTGGGACTGCTGGCTCCCAACTGCTCGCCTGCCTGCATTCCTGATTGCCCTAACTGCTTCTACCTGTCAGCCTGATCAGTCCCTAACCACTCTCCCTGCCAGCCTGATTGATGCCTAACTGCTCCACTGCCAGCCTGTTTGCCCCTTACTGCCCTCCCTTTTAGGCCTGGTCACCCCTAACTGCCCTTCCCTGCAGGCTTGGTCACCCCCAACTTCCCTCCTCTGCCGGCCTGATCACTCCCAACTGCCCTCCCTTGCAGGCCTGGTCCCTCCCAACTGCCCTCCTCTGCTGGCCATCTTGTGTCCATATGGGGGCAGTCATCTTGTGTGTTGGAGTGATGATGGTCAATCTGCATATTACTCTTTTATTAGATAGGATCATTTCTTGCACAACTACCCATAGCAGCATATGATGATTGCCTAATTAGGTATCTTTCCCTATAAGACTGTGGGAGTTATGTTAGTGATTTCTATATCCCTGCATTTAGCATTACATCTGGTATATAGTTCTCAATAAATGTTTGGTAAAGATAATCTTTGTAAAGAAAAAAAGTGAAGAAATATATATCCCTTCTTCACTACAAAGATGTCACTGAAAAATCATAAATACTATTTATTCTATATTTCAATGTTTTACCATTCCAGCTACACGAGACAGTGCATCCTCCCAGGAGGTATAGGTTAAAAGCCCTTTTTCATTTCTGACCATCGGCTCGGTAAGTCTTTGACGTTTTAACCCATCATAGGCAAATCTAGATAACAGAAATTACACCATTTGTGGAATCTTGATAAAGAGGCAACTATAATTTCCAAGTTTAAAACCAAAAAAAAATGTTATTTAAATTCAGTATCAAGTAAGTAATTGTTCTAGGTTTTTTTAGAGGTAAACTAATAAATATTTTTTGAATATTAGGTAAAAACTAAAACACCATCTATAAAGTTTGAATTCTTATTTTTAGCTAACTGAATAATCTTAAAATTACACAAACAATATGACAGCTGAAAAAGCTAATCATTTTTATTTATAAAACCTGAGTGCCTCTAGATATTTCATCAAAAAACTATGTTGCATAAACTCTAAGTTATATTTTGCTTATTTTCTACAATGAACAAACTGTCATATCTTTATCTACATCTACTTCAATTTCTCCATTTAGAAGGAAAAAAGATATATCTCAAAGTTAATATAAAAACCAGTAACATATCTAAAACTATTAATGTTAGTTTTGTCCAATTCTCTATATTAATAGTATAGAATTCAATAGTCTATAGTCACTAATTAATTTGCAACTATATAAAAGATAGTTCTTTTAAATTATTATAAAATTTCCTTTAAATCAATTGCAGAAGGAGAACAGTGTAGCATATACCTAGTTTTATCAGAGATCCACTCTTCATTAATGTCCTCATGCATTCTTGGCAAAATTCTCATCACCTCTCCAGTTCTTGTGCTTACCACAATATTACTTCCAACAGCATCCATTACATCAATGGATTCTGTCTTTCTGAGAAAATAAATACATATATTTGCTATGTTGATTTTATAAATAAGAATAAAGTTTCTGTATCTGGTTTTACCCGTAATTACTTTCCTTTATGAATTTCTAAAAATAGTGGAACTCAGAGAAAATGCTTTTAAAAAATTAAAAAACCCTCATATTTGAACACATCACATAAATTCCTAATGCAAAAATAAAGACTTTAAAATTATTATCTGATATAAAAGCCAACTGGAAGGGATCTAAATGGGCAAATCTGAAACAATCTGAGTATCAAAATAAACAAGAAGGGAGAGATTTCTGGCTTGGTTAGTTAAGGAGCTTAACAATTCCTTCTCCTCCAAAAAAAACAAAAATAAAACTGAACAAAATTTACAAAAACAGCTAATTCGACACTCTGGAAACCTACCAAAGGGAAACTCATGCGAAACTCTTATGCCTGGAAAAACTGCTTAACTTTGAATAAGACAGTGGCAATCAGTGTTATTCTGGCTTAGGGCAGTTCTTAGCCCTTCTCCCACCACTTTGAACTGGAGGTTTTGCCAGGATAGGGCAGGCTGTGAAGATGGGAGCTTCTTTTCTGCAGATAACAATCACTCCATTTGGAGCAATGAGCAAAGTTGCTTGGGGAAGTGTTATCATGGAGATTCTTGAGCTGAGGAGAGAGCGCCAAAGGTACTAGAGGCTGTAGTCACAGTTGGGACAAGCTCTCCTAGCAAAGGCTGTGTGTATATGTGCAGCTGAGACCACAGAGGACCCCAAGCTATTCACACTCCTAGACAACCCTGAGATTCAAAGTATCCACAGTTGGACCAACTAGAAAACACAGTTGGGCCAACTTGAAAACAGCCTGAACTTTGAATGTGCTCCATTATCCACACACAGATCTACTGGCAGAGTATGGAAGCCTTATTGGCTGAG
>JAAGEH010000022.1:6617853-6680167 GCA_011751065.1 Lasiurus cinereus
GGAGCGGCTCCGGGCCGTGGTTCTCAACCTTCCTGACGCCGGGAGGGGCCCTTGATTGTGGTGACCCCCCAGCCATCAGGTTATCTTCGTGGCTACTTCCTATAACAGTGATGTTGCTGCTGTTGTGAATCGTAGGGTAAAATATCTGTGTTTTCTGATGATGGTCTTAGGCGACCCCTGTGATGGGGTCGATGGACACACACACACACCCCCCCCCCCCCGCCCCGAAGGGGTCGCGACCCACAGGTTGAGAACCGCTGGCTCGGAGGGAAGAAGGGTCCAAAAGTTGCTTTTTTTGCTTTTTTTTTTTTTTTTTTTAATTTACTGGGTGTCAGCCAGCTTTTTCCGCGTGTTGGCTCAGTGAACCTGAGCCTGGGGAGGACTGCAGCCTCTGGGGTCTGCCCAGTGCCAGGCGTTCCTCTGGGGCTCAGGTGGTGCCTTTACCTGCGAGAGCTCCTTTGCCCAGAAATCCGAGGCCGCATGGGGGGCGGGGGGGGCCCGCTGGTGCACCTGGCAGGCCCGGCGCCGGTCTGCCCTCCCCGGGGCTTCTCCGTGGGCGTGGGCTGTGATTGATTGATTCCTTCTGTGTGCCCCTTCCCCCCCCCTCCCCGCAGGTACGTGCCGTCCCAAGCAGACGTGGCCGTGTTTGAGGCGGTGTCCGGCCCCCCGCCCGCCGACCTGTGCCATGCCCTCCGTTGGTACAACCACATCAAGTCCTACGAGAAGGAGAAGGCCAGGTAAAGCCGCCTCGGCGGGCACCGCCGCAAGCCCCGCGTGCCCTCCCAGCTTCTCCCTGCGCGGGCCCGGACCCCGGCGCCTGTCCTGGTGCTGCTCACTTTGTGACTTTATTTTGTTTTATATTTTATGACAGAGAAAAAAAAAGGGAGGAGAGGGAGAGAAAGTGAGAAACTTGGATCAGCTTGCCTCCTGCACACCCCCTACTGGGGATGTGCCCACAACCAAGGCACATGCCCCTGACCGGAACCGAACCTGGGACCCTTCAGTCTGCAGGCCGACGCTCTATCCACTGAGCCACACTGGTTAGGGCTAACTTTGTGACTTTATTTTTTAAATATACATATATATATTTTTTTTTAATGTGTTTTGTTGGTTTTTTACAGAGAAGAAGGGAGAGGGATAGAAAGTCAGAAACATCGATGAGAGAGAGAGACATCGATCAGCCGCCTCCTGCACGCCCCACACTGGAGATGTGCCCGCAACCAAGGTACATGCCCCCGACCAGAATCGAACCTGGGACCTTTCAGTCCACAGGCCGACTTTCTATCCACTGAGCCACACCGGTCTTGGCTTAACATATATTTTATTGATTTTTTTACAGACAGGAAGGGAGAGGGATAGAAAGTAAGAAACATCCATCAGCTGCCTCCTGCACACCTCCTCCTGGGGATGTGCCCGCAACCAAGGCACATGCCCCTGACCGGAACCGAACCTGGGACCCTCCAGTCTGCAGACTGATGGCTCTATCCATTGAGCCAAACTGGTTAGGGCTAACTTTGTGACTTTATTTTATTTTATTTTTTAAATATATTTTATTGATTTTTTTTTTTTTACAGAGAGGAAGGGAGAGGGATAGAAAGTTAGAAACATCCATCAGCTGCCTCCTGCACACCCCCTACTGGGGATGTTCCTGCAACCAAGGCACGTGCCCCTGCCCCAAACTGAACCTGGGACACCCCCTCTCCCCGCAGTCCGCAGGCTGACGCTCTATCCACTGAGCCACACTGGTTAGGGCTAACTGTGACTTAAAGAGACTGCAGCCCTCTGTTTTTCTGAAGCCCAGGTAGCCCATGGACAACAGCAGTTGAACTTTCCCACACTCTGCCCTGCCCTGGGGGCCCACCTCGGGGGTGAGAGGCTGGCTCCCGAGGTGGGTCCTGGGCCATTCTGAAGCTGCCAGCAAGGGTGGCAGTTTGGGGAAGTGGACCCCGTTCACTCAGAATGGAATTAGCATCCTTAATGAAATCTCAGAACAGAAATAATCATTGTGAAAGAGTAAATCCTAGTGAGTAGTGAATGTACTATCTCACCTGCTACCAGTGTTTGTTGGGTGAGGAGTTAAAAACCTAGGACAGTACTTAGCTGGGAGTGTTGAGTGGGTTCTGGTAAATGATGGAAACAAGTCCTGGTGTGTTTCCCGAGTAAAGAAGTTATATCCGCCTGATAGTTACATTTAATTATTATTTCTTTAAAGCCTGCCCGGAGTGAAGAAAGCTTTGGGCAAGTATGGGCCTGCTAATGTGGAAGACACCACAGGAAGCGGAGCCGCGGACAGTAAAGACGATGACGATGACATTGACCTCTTTGGGTCTGACGACGAGGAGGTATGGCATCCATTGGCATAAGTGCATCCTCGTGCTTAAGCACACACTCTGTAGCCTGACTGCCTGGATTTGAATCCTGGCTTCAGCGTATCACTGGCTTTTAAAACATTCTCACTGGTTACATGATGAGTAAAATCAAATCACCATCTTTCGGCTGAACTTGAGCTCATGATGGATTTGCTTTTTTCTGATGAAGCTGGTATTGTGATGACCTCGCTGTCGCTAACCTGAGGTACAACCAGCTTTGTGAAATACATTGGATTTTTTCTTTACAGGAAAGCGAAGAAGCAAAGAGGCTAAGAGAAGAACGCCTTGCACAGTACGAATCAAAGAAAGCCAAAAGTAGGTCTTTTTATAATTGTCTGTCTTCATTTCATAATAGTGCGAGTAAACTTTTTGGAAGGTAGTCCCCAAGGTAATTTCCTCATTGACGGAGTAGGTGAGTATCTGTAAACTTTGTGTAGGACTTCCACAGCTACTGGTCTGCAGCTGTTCTGATGGTGGCAGTTGTGGCATTCCTCTGTGGGAAAGAAATTGTTACATGATTCAATACCTCTTTCTTAGCAAAACGGAAAGTGGGCGTATGTGTGACAAACATGAGCTGTATCCCATAGTTTTGTGTGGCTTAGGAGATGGATTTTGAAAATCAAGTTTTATTGTGGTCCAGCCGGCTTGGCTCCGTGATTGAGCATTGACCTATAAACCAGCAGGTCATGGTTTAATTCCCAGTTAGGGCATATGCCCAGGTTGCAGGCTCGATCCCCACTATGGGATATGCAGGAGGCAGCCAATCAGTGATTCTCATCATTGATGTTTCTTACCTCTCTCGCCCTCTCCCTTCCTCTCTGAAATCAATAAAAATGTATTTTAAAAAGATTTGTTTCTGGACTAGGGTAAAAAAGACATAATTACTTAAATAATGCTGTTTCTTATTTTTTTTAGAACCTGCACTTGTTGCCAAGTCTTCCATCTTATTAGATGTGAAACCTTGGGATGATGAGACAGATATGGCAAAATTAGAGGAATGTGTCAGGAGCATTCAAGCAGATGGCTTGGTGTGGGGCTCTTGTGAGTTTAACCTTTCTTAATTGAAATTGGCATCAGAAATTGACATACTGTAATTTCAACCTTTGCCTATGAACAGAACTTCTCTAAGATTTTTCCTACTGTTCTTTTCAGCTAAATTGGTTCCAGTGGGGTATGGAATTAAAAAGCTTCAAATACAGTGTGTAGTGGAAGACGATAAAGTTGGAACAGACATGCTGGAGGAGCGGATCACTGCTTTTGAGGACTATGTGCAGTCCATGGACGTGGCTGCTTTCAACAAGATCTAAAATCCATCCTGAATCCGTGCCCTTAAATAAAAACTTGAAAGATAACCCTTGGCTCTTGACTCTACTAGGAGATTGTACAGTTGTCCCTTAGGAGACTGATGTGCTGAGCCCCCATGCGGCCAGAAGTTTGTGTTTAACTGTCCTTTTTAATATATATGTTTTTGTTAATTTTAGAGAGAGAAACATCAACATGAAAGCGAGACATGGATCAGCTGCCACCGCACTCCAATGGGATGGATCCCCACGCCCTCGGTATGTGCCCTGACCTGGAATGGAACCAGCAATCGGCATCTGATAGTGAACTCACTGAGCCACACCGGCCAGGGCTAACATTGTTCTTAATACTTAAGTTCCCAGGTAACCCTTGCGGATTGGTTCCATGGCTCCTTTATAAAATAGTGTGAGACGAGGCATGCTTTTGGCCTCCTGCATCCACAAATGCAAAACCCAGATGTACAGAGGACCTTTTTAGATTCTGCACATAAGTGGACCCACACAGTTCAATTCAAGCTCATGTTTAAGGGTCACTATATTCATTCCATTTTGAGAAATTCAGTGATTAGGTAATTCGTAATATAAATTTGGGTCAGCATTCTTAGTCCAAAAAAAGGAGAAACTACCTATTTTATACACTATCTAGGTAGGTATTGAGTAGGTTTTTATAAACGTATTTAAATGGCCTTAGTATAATTTCTGTACTCATTAGTGATGGCTTAAGTTTTCATATTTGCTTTATTTTTAAAAGAAATTGGGAGCTAAAAATTTCAGTTGTGGAAATTTGGGGTTAAGAAATTAGCCCCAGCCTGGTTGGTGTGGCTCAGTGGTCCAGCTATGACAAATGAACCAGGAGATCCTGGTTTCATTATGGTCAGGGTACGTGCCCAGGTTGCAGGCTCATTCCCCACCCCAGATGGGCATGCAGGAGGCAGCCAGTGAAATACTTTCTCTCATCATGGATCTCTCCTCTCTAAAAACAAACTTTTTTTTAGCCCTAGTGGGTTTGGCTCAGTGGATTGACTGTCAGCCTATGGACTCAAGGGTCAAAGGTTAGATTCTGGTCAGGCATTTACCTTGCTTTTGGGCATATCCCCGATAGGGGGTGTACAGGAGGCAGCTGATTGATGTTTCTCATGTTTCTAACTATTCCTCTCTGTAAAAAAATCAATAATATATAAAGAAATTAGCCCCAGTACTATCCAACTTGGCTCAGTGGTGAGAGCATCAGCCCTGGTCCAGAGTTTGATTCTGGTCATGGGCACAAACCTTGATTGCAGGCTGAATCCCCTTATCCCAGTCCCTTCCTACCCCTCCAGGGTGAGTTCATGGAATTGATGTTTCTCTTGGCCTCTCCCCAGGCTATGGTTTGTTCAAAAGTTTGGCTTGGGGGGATATGAAGGCATTATGTTAGGTCCTGTGGCTTTTCGGCCCCTTGAGTGTGACTCTTCCGCAAAAGACCACGGCCTGAGTGAGTCTATTTTGAAGAAGTGGCATTAGAAGTTTAAAAAATTAGGCTCTCAAAAGAAATTTCAGTCGTTGTACTGTTGATAATTTGGCTCTGTTGACTGAGTTTTCGGACCACTGTGTTAGGTGATTGTCCAATTCTGGTAACACAGTTCCATCTTAGCTAATTTGGGATGTATATAACATTTTATTTTTTATTTTTACAGTTTTTATAAAAAGTAGAGCTTGGAGATTGCTGACCTCCAAAGGTCCCTGTAGACCAAAGAGATTAATGATTTGAGATCAAAAGTTTCTTAGCAGAGGCCCTAACCGGTTTGGCTCAGTGGATAGAGCATTAGCCTGCAGACCCAAGGGTCCCAGGTTCGATTCCTGTCAAGGGCATGTACTTTGGTTGCGTGCACATCCCCAGTAGGGAGTGTGGAGCAGGCAGCTGATTGATGTTTCTGACTCACTATTCCTTTCCCTTCCTCTCTGTAAAAAAAATCAATAAAATATATTCTTTTTTAAAAAAGTTTCCTAGCAGAACCAGACAATGCTGTTATTTTCCCCCTTTCAATCTGATTTTATGTGTGACCAACTTGACTGGAAAATTGTTTAAATTCTAGAGAAAAATTATTTAATTGGGCATGTACATAATGATTAAAATCATCTTCACTGAGCAAGTCCAACAGACCAAGTCTGAAATCATGGGACAGGCAAGGGAACGGGAAGAGAATCAAAAAACCCATGGACACAGTGAATGAAGGCTTGGGGGTGTAGGGGCCTAATGGACGGGGAAGGGGACATCTGTAATGCTTTAAACAACAAAGATAAAAGAAGTGGCCTCCTAAATTGTATTTTCTACACCCTTCCATTGTTTTCTGCCCCAGTCCTTTCCTCCCTCTGCCCACCCCAGTGCTCAAGAGGGAACTGCTTGTGCCATGATCTGGGGAATCTTATTAGACCTGAGATGTTGGTATTTGGGCTGGAGAACGGCACTGGGGTTTCGTTTAGTTTAATCTTGTGCTCTATTCTGCAGGTGTGGTGGGAGGTGCCTTTAATGCAGTGATAAGCTGTATCCAAGGAGGTGTGGTGTGGAAAATTCCCAAGGTTACAATTGCTCAGAGCCCCACGCTCCTGGGATAACCATGGAGGAGCCAGTTGGAGCGAGACAGAACTGATGGAGAAGTGGGAGGGAAATTAAAAAAAAAAAAAAAAAAAGATCAATGCCGAAACCGGTTTGGCTCAGTGGATAGAGTGTCAGCCTGTGGACTGAAAGGTCCCAGGTTCGATTCCAGTTAAGGGCATGTACCTTGTTTGCGGGCACATCCCCAGTAGGGGTGTGCAGGAGGCAGCTGATCGATGTCTGTCTCTCATCAATGTTTCTAACTCTATCCCTCTCCCTTCCTCTCTGTAAAAAATCATGAAAATATATTTTAAAAAATTTAAAAAGATCAAGTTAGACATCTATAGAAAACAAATCAGCCAGAATTTTTTTAAAATATATTTTTATTGAATTTCTACAGAGAGGAAGGGAGAGGGATAGAAAGTCAGAAACATCGATGAGAGAGAGACATCGATCAGCCGCCTCCTGCACGCCCCCCTACTGGAGTTGTGCCTGCAAGCAAGGCACATGCCCCTGACCGGAATCGAACCTGGGACCTTTCAGTCCGCAGGCCGACGCTCTATCCACTGAGCCAAACCGGTCTCGGCCAGCCAGAATTTTTTTTAAAAAAAAGGAGGGAGGGTCAGTTGGGGTCTATTTGGTACTTTTGGTGAAGATTAGGAATTGATTTGGTGTAAGAAACTTAAGCTTCCTTGGGCATCCATCTCCCTTCATCTTAGTGGGCAAAACCACACCCTGTTTAAATCCACTTTTCTCTCTCCTGCATACATGCACTTGTGCAGCTGAATTCGGGGGAGCACAGCCACGTATGCCACCAGAATCCATCAAATTCCAAGTGGACCTCAATACTGGCAGGGATCAAATCATCTCACATTCCCTGAGACTTTGTCTTCAAACCTCCCCTACAAGCACCCTGAGTTTCCCCACAAACCAGCCCTTGCCTAGTCAATATTCGCACCCCTTTACCCAAGACAACCACTGGGTGAAGACAGACACATATTTCTTGCTCTGGAGTGGAATCAACCAGCATTGACTGGAGTCGGCTTCTTTTGTTCAACATAATGAATCTAATTCATAGTCCTGTACGTATGTGTTAATAGCTTATTACTTTTTCTTTCTTGAGTAGTAGTTCCTGTGTGACCATGTCACATTATGTAACTTGCCTCTTAATGGACATTCAGAATTATTTCCAATTGGGGGATTATGTTTGTATAGATTTAAACATAATAAAACCACTTGAGACATTTTCAGGTTGTCATTATCATGAGAACCAGCAGAGGGCAGTATTTCCTTTTCTGGAGACACATCCTATAGATCCTGAAACTGCTGCTTATGTAGAGATGTAACTAGTGAATAGCAGCCAAAAAATAATTTAGTCATTGATATATTCAAGGGATTGGTACTAAACAGCTTGACCAAAACATTAAGTTTTAACAAATAATGATAAACTAATGATGGCAAATTTGGTTAAAAGTAAAAGGGGGTTTAGAATGGTGAGTTGAAGCCGCAGCTGTCTTGTAAATCTTAAAAAGCTAACGGGTGAAATGTGACTAAAATCTGACTCCACAGCCTTAGGATAAGTGATATATTTAATAGTATCTTTGACTTTCATATTTTAAAAAATAGATAATACGTTAACATAGTTCAAAATTCAAGGGATTGTATATGAAATCTCCCATCCTCTAGGCCTCCCATTCACTTCCATAAAAGCAACCGGCATCACTAGGTTCTCAGGTCTTTCCAGAGCTAGTCTAAGCAAACTCATTTGGAGTGCCTGCAGCGTACAACCCAAACCACTGTGCACTTTGCATTTTGTCCATAGAAATAGGTATTTTGGAGCTCATCTTTATCTTGGATATTCATGTTGGAGCTCATCTGTACCTTGGATATTCATGTCAATACATAAAAATCATCTCCATTTTTTAAGTTACATAACCCATTGTTTCAGATCTTATGTAACCAGGCTATTTATTGAATTTTTAAATTGCTCTCAATTTTTTTTGATATTTATGAGCAATGCTCACATTTGCATGGGAGCCGGGATACTGAATGAATTGTTTTTGAACCCATTATTTTAGATGGCCTAGGTGTATGTAGACAAAGAGATATTTTTTTCCCCCTGTTTGTCTTTGGAGTGGAAGACAGGAAAAATTAGAGGTCACCTCTTTTTGCGTGCCCCATAGGTGATTACAATAACAAATCTTGTTATTGTGATCAGCATCCCCAGCGCAGGGCTGGGTGCAGTGTGGGAGGGAATTAAACATGATTCACTCAGCATCACGGCTAGCTGCTATAAAAATACAGAGAATTGAAGAAAATTACTATGGGGAGGTGGTTCAAACACATAACAATTTTAAAAAGTGTAAAAGTCACTTTGTGATTAAGCAAGTAATCCAAAAGTTCAGCAAGTCAGGGAAGGCTAGAATTAAGAAAACATTTTTAGAGAAATCGGGGCTTACACTGTATAGACTTTGATCAGTTTGTTAAACAGGAGAATGTTCCAGAGAGAGAGAGAGAGAGAGAGAGAGAGAGTGTGTGTGTGTTTCAGGAGGGTGTGAAAGGCAGAATGATAGACATCTGGGAGGCAAATTCAACCAGTTTGCCGGCGTTTTGCCGTGTGTGGAATTACAGGGGGTGGGGCCGGGTGGTAGAGGCATTTGTGTGAGATGCTGGCTCATTCATGGGAAGCCAGAGAATGACAAAGTAGTCAGAGCTCGGATATGGACACGGTGTGGAAGGAAGCAGGTACATAAAAGCACTGTTATAATCCTAACACAAATGGAAATGACTGCATGTGGCATATAGACACGGTGAAATACTCTATAAGCTTAATAGAATTACTTTTAAAAAATAATGGACGCTATAGCAGCATGAAAATCCTGCATTTTTCATGGACTATTTTTTATCAAAAGATAAGCCTGTAGACAAAGACCCAAATACAAAAAGAATTGCATTTGTGTTTTGAGACATATGTATAATTCCTCTGCCCCTTCTCCACCCACCCACCACCCCCCACACCCAGCAAAAAAAAAAAAAAAAGACAAAATTTGGCGATGGCAATTATTGTCCTTAGGATAAGAAGGCGAAACTAATAAATAAAAAACACATGCCTCATATGCATTGTGTCATTTGAACTTCATAATAAGCCTAGAAGATAAACAAGGCAGGCACTGTTATCAGCATTTACAGATTAGACTGAGTACTAAGAGACGACTTGCCTGATTACTCATTCTACTGAGAGGTCTTCAGAGTCCACTAATGTGTTGGTAATAAAATGGGAAAAGTTCTTCATCCGTGCTTTTACACAGTTTAATCCCATTTCATCAGCGTAACCCTTGCTTCATACCCTCAGGGAGAGTGAGAAGATATCACTTAAGGGTAAACTTAAATTGGAAATGGAGACTGGTAAACAGACATTCTCTCACTGCAGGCCCTGTGTGAGGAGAGGTGCATTCAGGAAATATCCCCAATGAGCCTCTCGTTCGGAATTTTATTGGCCTGAATAGTTCTCGGGAAAGTAAAAAAAAATCAAAGGAAGTGTCCGTAGACTGATACATATTCATTGCCCGTAGGTAAGCATAGTGAAGAACTGTGGGTTACTCTCCACGCCTGACACCAATTCCGAATCTCCCATCTCCGCTCTGTCCCCATAAAATGGGACCATTGTCTTTTCCGAACACAGCCCGTGTTTTCCCATCTCTGCACATTTGCTCTCGCTGCGCCATCCATCTAAAATGGCCTCTTTCCTCACCGCACTTTGTCAAATGGTAGTCATTTTTCAAAATGCACTTCCACCGCCTCTTGCAAGAAGTCTTTTCTTTTAAATGCGGTTCCTCCCTGCCCCTTGCAGCCTCCCGGCACATTAGTCTTCGGCAGTCCTTATGAACTGTCTTGTCTTAAAGTTGTCTGGGTCGTTCCCCGATTCTTCCTATGAAATTTTGAGGTTCGTGCCAGAGGAGAGGAGGAAGGGATCTAACACTTCCTCAGCAGTTGCGATGTCAGAACAGGCCAGGAATCTCACTAAGTAAAACACCAGCTAATTTTTATCGGGAATGTGGAGGGCCCGGTCCCACTGGAAGTGCTTTTAGGTGAAACCCTGTAGATACCTGCATCGACTCATGTAACTTTCCCAGCGGCCTTCTGTGGCAGAGACTGTTGTTAACTCCATTTCCCAGAGAGGGACAACTGAGGTCTGGGAGTGGGAAGTACTTTCGCCAAGCTCCCAGGGCTGGGATGTGTTGGAGCCATAATCCAAACCTAGAGATTCAGCCTCCGGAGGCCTTGGGACTTGCCCTCTCTTCCTAAGCTTCCTGGGGTTCTTTACCCTCCTGCCAATTAGGTACGGAGCCCCCTCACTTCCTCCCCAAATTGCTGCATGCCTGTCCAGCCTCCATTCATCCTCCTCTTGGTCATTAGACCCCTGGAGAGTCTCACTGACCCCGATCCCAACCACCGGGGAGGGGGCGTGGAGTCCCCAGTCCTCCGTCCCAGTGTGGGCCCTTCTATCTTCCTCCTTGGATTTCCCTTCAAACTGAGGATAAAAAATTATTCCGCTGGAAAGGACCTTCCGGCTTGCTGCGTTCACCTAGTGAGTCCTCATCAACATCCCCACTGGCAGCTATTTGAAAAGCGACTCAACCAGGATTCTTAGCCTGGGGTCTCAGGCCTCCCTGATATTTCATTTAAAGGCATTTTTCTGTAGCAAGAACCCATAACTTCCATTAGATTCTTAAATGAATTCCTCTAAGACCTTTGTGAACCTTTCTTAAAGCGTTTTCCTTGTTGGAAGCTCCACTCCTCACATCAAGAATGGAAACATAATGAAAGCCATGTTAAATGTATTTTTAGATAATTATTAAATACTCCCTTTGACCAAGTGACAGGAAGGTATATTTTATAGACATGGAATTACGTATTGGTTTTTCCTTTTTTCAGTGTTCTTTTGGTATCCTAGATCCAATAATGTTTTTTTAAGATCTCAAATATCGTCACAGGCCTGCGATCTGTGCCCTTTGAATCAAATTCGATAAACGGTTCTGCGTGGGTTTCACTCATGTTAGAAAGCACCGGCTTGAAATGTAACTTCCCAGAATACCACCTGCTCCATTGATTTCCTTCTGCTCTTGGCTGCTCAATCCTGTTCCTGCTCCTCAACCTTTCTTTCTCTCATATCCTGGAGTCTCCATTTGCTCAAAAAAGGAGACTAGGAAATGTTTCTTTTTCTTTCTTTTTTTTTTTTCTTGGATCCTCCAGCTTTTCTCCTGATCCTAGAAACCCAGGACCTGTCCCTCAGGGTCAAGGGGAACCCAGAGTGGGAAAATCTCAAACCTGGTGGTGGAGGGGTCAAGGGTAAAGGCTGCACAAAGAGCCTTTCTTTCCCAGCCTTTCCTTAACCTTCACTGGATAGGCCACAAACCATGAGGGCTAAGCTATGCCACACATTTTGGGGGGATCATTTCCAAAGCGAGATCTCATTGTTCCATGGGGCTAACAATAAAGAACACAGGCAATAAATGATCTGGTATTAGCAGTTCCAAAACTAAGAGGTGAGATAAAAAAGGATGTTAAATCAAGAAATAACATAGCTCCCCCAATAACTTTCAAAATAGAGAGATTCTGTATAATTATACATATATTTATTTAAATATATTTTATTGAGTTCTTTACAGAGGAAGGGAGAGAGAGTTAGAAACATCAACGAGAGAGAAACATCGATCAGCTGCCTCCTGCACACCCCCTACTGGGGATGTGCCTCAACCAAGGTACATGCCCTTGACCGGAATCGAACCGGGGACCCTTCAGTCCGCACGCCCACACTCTATCCACTGTGCCAAACCGGTTAGCGCACATTTTTTTTTTTTAAAAGCTGCAGTGAATAGCAGAATCTATATTCATAAAAGATGAGGATGTCAGCAGGGACAAAAGATAGGAGCAGAATCTTTAGGGAACCCCCAGGCAAGGACCTAGAATTCCAATGTCTCTTTACCTCGATGCCATTTCCTTTCCCGCCTCTCTTTATGGCCCTTATTGCTCTCTGCCTGGTTCTGCGATGGTTTTTATGCAATTTTAATCCCGCTTTCTAAACGGAAGGGACCTCATGATTCTTGGCATCCTCACAAAGTCTCTGCACCATGGTTCTGCGTAGCTCTTCGGTACCTGCTATTTGCTAAAGGAATACACGAGTATAGGTCACAACGTTATTGCAGGCTATAAGGCAACAGATTTTCATCTGACTTAGAGGTGGCTTTATTGGTGTCTATGTAAAGCTCATTGTAGAAACGCAGGGTTCCGTCTGCTTTGGCCAATAGAATACAGGGCGGTGATGCTGTGTTGGTGCAGGGCACAGCTTTTGGGGGGACGGGGAAATGTCCACTTTGGTCTCTCAGAGCTCTCAATTGCCATTGAAGAAGTCTGGCTACCCTGAGGTGGCATCCGGGAGCAGCAGTGTGAAGAAGGGAGGGGGAGCGAAGAGAGGAGGAGCAGTAGGGGGGGAGAGAGGTTGAAGGGAGGGCAGGGAGGGGGAGAGAAGAGGGATGGGGAGAGAGCTGCGCAGCCAGCCCCCAGCTGTTGGAAACTCAGCCGTTTGGGTACTCCCGGTCCAGCTGAGGCTGCAGGCACTGCGAGGCACAGAGAGGACCCTCTCTTCTGTGCTTTGTTCGGATTCCTGGCTCTGAGTGGTGAGATGTGATACCGCGAAAGGGTTGTTTTCGGCAACTAGATGTGGGGGCAGTTGACGAAGCATTAATAACCCACTGGCTGGGCGGGGAGGGGACATCTGTAATACTTTCCACAATAAAGATAATAATTACTAAAAATAATAACCAGCTGGAAGAACTAGTATAACCAACTATTAGCTTCATTCATAAGTCTATATACAAAGATGGCATGACATAAAGAAGCACACGCTGTGTTTTAGGAATTTGCCTAAGAGGTGCAAGTGAACTTCAGCAACCTTACTTTTCCATGTTTTTCAAACCAGGCGATCACATATTTAATATGAAGATTTAGGACTTAGAGAAAGTTATTAAGGTTTTTTAAAATAATAACTGATCTCGCCTCCACAGTGGCGACGAACCCACTATGGTAGAATGAGCAAGAATGAAAAATATATTTAATAATAAAAAAAAAGAATGAAAAAAAACTTTTTTAAAAAAAGAATGACACATAAAATAAGTTGCAGGTGAAAAAACAAACTGAGATCTTTCCTTCGTTTCATACCCCCACAAAAATGTGACAAACCGACCCCCCAAGCCACAAAAAGCCCCGGCCCGCTCTGTCCGTATCTTGGAACCAAACAGTCTGAAAGCACCTGCCAGGGGACCCGCTCGGACGCCTCGCCCTGGTTTGGGGGGACAGGAGGCGGCTTTCACGGGGCGGTGGTTTCCTGGAGGCCCGAGGTCTTGGTTTCGGAGCCCCTGAGCTGCTCGCCTACCCCGCCGGAGCAGCTGACTTCCCACAGCGTGAACTTCAGGATCTCGGCCACCGAGGCCCGAAAGCGCGCCTGGAACCTCTTGCTGATGAGGACGTACAGGAGGGGGTTCAGGCAGCTGTTGAGGAAGGCCAGCGCCGTGGCCAGCGGGAGGCCGGCCCGCAGCACCTGCTGGACGGAGCCGCCCTGGTGGGCCAGGAGCTCCCAGAGGCTGAAGACGTGGTAGGGCGTCCAGCAGGCCAGGAAGGCCAGCACCAGCGCCAGGGCGGTCAGGGAATAGCCGCTGGAGGCCAGCCCGCCCTGCTGCCGCTTCACCTTGGCGAGGAGGCGCGCGTAGCACACGCTCATGGTCAGGAGCGGGGCCAGGTAGCCGATCACAAACTTGGCCCAGGCCAGCGCGTGGTGCCTCAGCACGGCCAGCGAGTAGTCGTGCTCGTGGAAGTTGTGGTAGCACACCGTGTGGTTGCCCACCTGCACCGTGTCCCGGAAATACAGCGAAGGGCCCCCCAGGAGCGACGCCAGGAGCCAGATGCACGCGGTGACCCGCTGGGAGCTCCTGAGCGTGCGGTGCCGCTGGGCCAAGACGGGGTGCGCCAGCTGCAGGCAGCGGTCCAGGCTGATCACCGTCAGGAAGAAAACGCTCGCAAACATGTTCAGCTGGGCCATGAAGGAGTTGGCCTTGCACAGCCAGCGGCCGAAGGGCCAGTGGAAATTCATGGCCACGTAGGAGATGTACAGGGGCAGGAAGAGGAGGAACACGAAGTCCGCCACGGCCAGGTTGAGGAACCAGAAAGTGCTCACCGTCTTCTTCCACTTGAAGCCCGTGAACCAGATGACGGTGGCGTTGCCCGGGATGCCCAGGGCGAAGGCCACGCAGTACAGCGCCAGGCACACCCAGTGCACCGCCTCCAGCGGGGGTCTCTCTTCCAAGGAAGACGCCGGGGAAGAATAGTCCAGGACATAGGAGTAGTTCTCAAAGTCTTCAAACGTCTCCTCCAGGTCTTCCATGACCTCGACAAGGGGAGAGGGAGGAAATCAATAGCAGCCAATTAAAAAGAACAAGAAACAAGAAGGGAAAAAAACAAAACCATTTTCTGAAAGAACAAGACAGGTTCAGTGAATAGGAACATAAGGAGGAAATAATATTGCATCTTACGAGCTGGAGAGAGTGTGCATTTCTTAGCAGAATTTGTGATTATGCTCTCGATGTCCAAGGGTCGGTGGACCGTAGCTTCGTTCTGATTGTCCTCAGACCGGGGGGAGTTCGTTTTTTGTTTTTTTTGTTTTTTTAATATATTTTTTTGATTTTTTACAGAGAGGAAGGGAGAGGGATAGAGAGTTAGAAACATCGATGAGAGAGAGACATCGATCAGCCGCCTCCTGCACTTCCCCCACTGGGGATGTGCCTGCAACCAAGGTACATGCCCTTGACCGGAATTGAACCTGGGACCTCTCAGGCCACAGGCTGACGCTCTATCCAAACTGGTTTCGGCGAGAGTTCGTTTTTTTTTTATAAAGTATTCAGTAAGGGCTCCATTAAAATGACTGACTCTACAGGTGCAAATCCTCAGCTCATGCTTGTGGGGCTGACATTCCGGACATTTATTAGGTTATTCCTAGGTATTATTTATGGAAGATGCAAAAAAAAAAAATCCACACCAAAAAACACAAAAACTAGATTAATACTTATTTGGTGATGATTTTGAAAATCTCTATTTGTAACATGATTTATTAAGTTCTAGACAGAGTTTCAACTGCCTCCTCAACCCATCCACCCGGATGTCATAAACAAGCACTGGAGACTTTTAGCCACTATAGTGCACCCATGGATGGTTTGATGTGACGTTTGTGAATGCAAACATGTTTATCAGTGTCATATCCATAGAGGAAAGCTTTTCAACCAAAAGGAGCCTTTTGGAGTAAACTTGTCTCTGGACATTTAATTTCTCCATTAATTGCCTAGAGAGTACCATTAAGCTTTATTGAATTTTTATTTTACTGAAATTCCTTTGTTTTGAATGAGTTTCAAGTAATTCCTTTCTATATTTACAGCAAAGATTGGATGTGTTAATTGGCGTTATTTTATTTTTGTCCATACCAAATTTTATCTATTGTAATTTTGCCCCAAGTTAAAGGTGTTTTGTTTTTGTTTTGTTTTGTTTTTTTCCTTGCAAGGCCTGTTTTCCTGGGTTGAGACTTAAATGTCAATATTTCAATCAAAACAAAGTTTACTGGGTAAAATTTTAGCGTAGCCCATTTTATTTTGTGTTTTTTTCTAATAGTACTCAAAAATCAAGTAGGAAAATAATTGACAGTTGTATTCATTTCCTGGAGCTACAACCGTTAATGAGGCAAATATGTAAGATTATAACAGGGTTAGAAATGAAGAGTGAAAACATCTTGTGTTGCTTGCTCACCGGAATCTAACTCTCAATTGACTAACTCTGAATTCATCATCCTACCTAAAAATCATTCGAGGAGCTTAGCAGGGCACAATTAAAAAACAAATTCAACTCATTAATGTCTTCCCAAACCAAGACCCCGCCAACTTCTCTTTATTTTTCAATATTCAGCTCAAATGCCACCTTTTCTTGTAAACATTTCTGATATTAGCTTCCCCTGATAATTATAAGAATAACTTTTTATTACAAATAATAGTTAATGTTATTGTGAATTTACTAACTACCGGGCAAAAAAAAAAATTGATCATCGAAAGATTCTTATACAGTAGGTAAATACTATTATTTTTTAAAAATATATTTTATTGACTTTTTACAGAGAGGAAGGGAGAGGGATTGAGAGTTAGAAACATCGATGAGAAACATCGATCAGCTGCCTCCTGCCCACCTCCTCCTGAGGATATGCCCACAACCAAGGTACATGCCCTTGACTGGAATCGAACCTGGGACCTTTCAGGCCGCAGGCTGACGCTCTATCTACTGAGCCAAACCGGTTTTGGAGTACTATTATTATTTGCGTTTATAAGAAAGGATACTGAAGCTTGGAGAAGCCTGGTGACTTGCCTAGAATCATGCAACCTGTAATTGGAGGATTGGGATCTAAACTCAGATCTGTTGGACCCAGAGCCCAAGTGGTTACCACCTGTCTTAACCACTACGACATTCCCTTCCCTGTCATACTATTCTTAACATATCTGACACACTATTATCATTTATTTAACTTCAACTTTGCCCTCCCAAACTGTGAACCCCTTTGAGAAACAATGTCATCTCTGTACCCCACAGTGCCTAGTAAAAGTCTTCACCTATCACAGGTACTTAACATGTGCTTAATACATAATTAGCTCCCTATAAATCCTGTTCAGAACCAATGGAATTTTGAGGACTCAGGTTAGAGTTTGTGAGTTCACCTCTAAGTCAATGTTGCTGCCAGAATCTCTCTGTCCGTGACCCACAGCTCTATCCCCAGGATCTCGCTTTGTTCCTTAACATCAAGTTCTTTCCTTCACGTGTCCTACCTACTCCGGTGAGCAAGAATGGGCTTCTTTCTTGCTAGCCTATTCTTTCAGGCCTGAGGTCTTACTGCACTCTCCCTGCTCCTTCTGATGGCTGGCCTTCCCCAGTGTCAAATCCTTTCTAGCCTAGCCTCCAACGACCTGTTCTGTTTTTCTGCCTGTATATTAGGACACCCTTACCTTCCTGGTGCGAAGGACCTGTACTTAGGCTATTAGCAATTCTACACCAAATGGCCCAGGTGGTGGACTAAATCACCTTATCAAACCCCAAGCATTAAGTAGAAGAAAGCTCATTCACCAAGCATGGAAAAGCCCATGGAAGACCCCTAATTGCACCCAACCACTATTCTCTCCAAAAGCCAGGAGCCTCCCACTTCCAATGTCATTACTGACCCTGCTGAGCCCAAATGATCGCAGGGCCTGACGAAGGACACCACCACCCCTCTTCACACTTCTCTTGGGGTGAGGCCGTACCTTGAGGATGAGCGATCTATCTGAACAGAAGCTCTTCAAACAGAAAACTGTCCCAGAGAGATTCCTAACCTTCTGGAAGGCAGATTAGCCGATTAGGTGCCAAAACCAGTTTAGACTTGGAAAAAGGTCTTCAGGAGGAGCTGAATGCTGCCCAGCTAGCTGAATTGTTCATGGGAAATATAGGCTCGGAGTCCCCCACGACTGAGAGCAGATGTTTTTGTGTGGAGGTGATGGTAAAGGTAGGGGTGAGATAGAGAAAGGTGCAAAGTAAGGCCGAATTTAACACCTGTCCCACCCAGGTGAGGGAGCCAGTCAGGTGGATCTTTTCAGGCCAGTTTTCAAGGCAGAGGAAACAGCCAGTGCATTTGAGGAGCAAGCTCTCTCTCTCTCTTTTTAAAAAATATGTTTCATTGATTTTTTACAGAGAGGAAGGGAGAGGGATAGAGAGTTAGAAACACTGACAAGAGACATCGATCAGCTGCCTCCTGCACGCCCCCTCCTGGGGATGTGCCCGAAACCAGGATACATGCCATTGACTAGAATCGAACCTGGGACCCTTCAGTCCGCAGGCCGGCACTCTGTCCTCTGAGCCACACCGGTTTCAGCAGGAGCTCTCTTTTTTAACCAGGGAGACTGAGTATGGGGGTTTTTGCCATTGACTATGGTTGGCTGCTATGTCGCCTGCATTAGAAGAAACGGAGGGGCAGATCTCGAGTTGTGATGCTACTGGACCTGTCCTGTGTTGACAGAGTTAACGCCCCCCGCCCTTTACTGCATCATCTGAATGTCCCAGGAGCAGGTGGTGGCTGTAATGGGCGCAGTAGTCCAGATCCGGAGATAATGGGATTTGGGTGGACTGAAGAGCAGTGGACTCGCTTTCTGTGAACAGCAGCTCCTCAGCGCTGGCCAACTGTTTCCATGTGGAAAATGAGCGCTTCGTGTTGCCAGAGTTTTTGAAGACTAGCTGAATATTTATGTTTTTAATGTGAAAAGTTTCCAAATTCTAAATTACTGTTTTAAACAAAATAGCTATGGGCCACATTCAGTCCAGCTGCAAGTCTGTGACCCCTGAGGCAGGCATATTTGTAAAAAAAAGTCTTGAGCTTTGGAAAGGGCAAATCTATACATTAAAACAGCAGGGCCAAACTATACATTAAAACAGAAGTAGCCCCATCTTAAGAAAAGTTAGGCTTTAATCTGCTTTGAACAGAGAAGGATGCAAAGTGGTTGACCTTCGGGTATGTGGATTGACCGTGTAGGGTTCCCTCCAGAAAACCTGGTAAAAAAAGTAGCTCAGCCGAAACCGGTTTGGCTCAGTGGATAGAGCGTCAGCCTGTGGACTGAAAGGTCCCAGGTTCGATTTCGGTCAAGGGCATGTATCTTAGTTGTGGGCACATCCCCAATAGGGGGCATACAGGAGGCAGCTGACCGATGTCTCTCTCTCATCGATGTTTCTAACTCTGTATCCCTCTTCCTTCCTCTCTGTAAAAAAACAATAAAAAATTAAAAAAAAAAAAGTTGGTTAGTGTGTCATCCTGATACACCAAGGTTACAGTTTGATGCCCGGTCAGGGCACATATAAGAATCAACCAATGAATGCAGGAATAAATGTGACAACAAATCAATGTTTCTCTCTCTCTCTCTTCATCTCTCTCTCTTAAATAAAAATATCCTCTAGTGAGGATAAAAAAACAAAAACAACTGAACACATAGGAGAATGCAAGTGAAGTGTGTGAAAATGCAATTTCAAAATAATATCTGCAACCTCAAAGTAAAAAAATATGATCTACAGAAAATCTACTTTCTGAAGTTCTGCCAATTTAAACTTAAGGCCTACACCTAAAGACATGTGTTTTCAAACTTTTAAAAATCGATTATTTTGCTGTGTCATTGGTCATGTGATCTTACTCTTTACCTGTTCATTCTTAGTGAGATAAGAAAGGGCAAAAAGAGGTACAGAAAGAAAATATGGCGGAAATCATCCTCAGTTGTGGCACGTGCATGTGTGCTTTGGAGAAGTGATGGGGGGATGTGAGTGCAGACTCAGGTGAAACTGGAGGCATTTCTGGGCAATGGGAAGGAGCCTTGTTGGGTAGTAACTAGAAGGAGGATGGATAGCAGCCGAAGTAGGTCTTTTAAAAAAAATTTTTTTTAATGTATTTTATTGGTTTTTTACAGAGAGGATGGGAGAGGGATAGAGTGTTAGAAACATCGATGAGAGAGAAACATAGATCAGCTGCCTCCTGCACACCTCCCATCAGGGATGTGCTCTCAAACAAGGTACATGCCCTTGGCCAGAATCGAACCTGGGACCTTCCAGTCTGTAGGCTGATGTTCTATCAACTGAGCCAAACCGGTTTGGGCTAAAGTAGGTCTTTAAATGCAGATTTGAAGGGAAACATTGCCATTTATTTAAAATATGGTTGTTGGTTTTTTTTTAATTGATTTTGGAAAGAAAGCGAGAGGGATAGAGAGATCAGTCAGCTGCCTCCTGCATGCCCCTTTTGGGGACTGAGCCTGCAACCCGGGCATATGTCCCCATCGGGAATCAAACCTGCAAGCCCTTGGTTCATGGGTTGACCTTCAAGCACTGGCCCACACCAGCTAAGCACATTGTCGTTTGTTAAACAGTCAAACCGTGTTGGCTGGCAGTGACTTTCCATCGGGATGTTGTACGGTTTTATCAATTTGGAAGCACTTGGAGGAACACAGTAACAATGCCAGGATGCAGTTTTCAGGCTTGACTGAAAAGAGGAAATAGCTACTGTATTTGCCTTAAACCATATGTGCTGCTGAAAGGCAAATAAATAATTCTGACCGAAATAAAGACGAATAAAGGTCTACACGATCATAAAATACTTTGAGTGGCTACGTTAGTAAGTGGCAGGGTGCACTGTGAACATGAATATATGCAGATCCACCCAAGACCGTTAGGAATGTGTAAGACATGTTTGGTGTGGACCAAAGTTCAGGGAAGCATCCCTGAAACCTGTGGTTTTGGCTTCCAGAGAATGTGAAGAGGCATGTTTACTGCAGGGATTCGGCAGCCGTGAGGACCCGAGTTTTCCCTTTCTTGGGCCACATTTACGCAGATGCTTCCATGGCAAATGTCTAATTCGGGAGCGCAGGCTTGCTTATTGAATTAAACAAGTTGGTTTGGGGTCCATTCCGATTTATACTCGATGGTGACGCTGAAACCCTTTTCTGAGCAAATAGATTTCAGTGCAAGAGTTCTGGCAGAAAGCGCAGTGATAAATAGTCTAAGAAATCCAGATGACTTGGGGAAAGGACATCTGGTAGAAATGTGTATCATTAAACTTTTCAGTGTGGTTTTAAACGAGGCTTGGCTTTAGAGGGAAGCGTTTTGTTTATCTACCTTGACGAACACAAAGATGCCTTCTGGCAGAACATTTGGTGAGTGCAGGGAGGTTTAATTTAGTTCCATAATGTTGAGTCAGATAGGTTTCCAGGGACCATGGCTAAAATGTATACCTAACAGAATCTTAAGAAAATGTAGGCTTGAATCTGCTTTGAACAGAGAAGGATTCAATGTGGTTGACCTTTGGGTACGTGGATTGACCGTGTAGGGTTGCCCTCCCCCCGCCTCCCACCCCCCCCCCCCAACACCTTGGTTTAAAAAAAAAAAAAGAAGAAGAAGAAGCACTCAAGAGCTGAATATGTTTCCTGTGAAAACCATAAGGGTCCTTGAGGGAGCCTGTATTTTGCTTCTGATTGATGACAGGAATGAGTTGAATGAATCAGTGGACATGAGAGAGCAACTCTGGTGCAAACCACAGATCCATGACCCAGAAAACATATGTGGTAAGCAAGCTTAATTTCTCAAGGGCTATCTTCCCAGGGAAGAGACAGTTTTTGAAAAGCATATATATATATGTATATATATATATATATATGAGAGGGGGATAAGGGTTATTTTTTCGAGGCATTGTTCAGTGTTTTCCACTAGCTATCAAATATAAACTGTACACCACACTCCAGATTGCTCTCAGTATGTTTGGCACCAGCAAAATGTTTGGCGGTCCTTTGGGTGAACAATCTCAGCTTGGAAGGTGTTGAGGCATGGCAGTGTTTTTATGAAGATGCCAACGGAAGCCAAGGAGGTTTAAATGGAAACTGAAGGCTGGGTGTGATACTGACAGCGACTGCTGCTTCGGAAGAGGTAGAGAACCGTGATTACAGATCGTACCCTCTCGCCCCAACCCAAGGCGCAGTCTGAACTTTCATAGCGAAGCCTGTGGCCTCTCTGTAGCGCCCATGTCCTTTATTGCTTAATGTTCGGACATTAAAACAAATGACAATATTCCTTGGCACATTAGGGAGAATGGAAATTGTTTCTGGTTTGGCTGGAAGAGAGACAACAAGAAAGGGGAGTGGTCTGGTAATGAATCCTTTGAAAATCATGCTTCGGCGCTTGGGTTTTACTTCATCGCCAGTTGGGAGCAAATAAAACGGTTTGTAGGAGGGAGTGACATCATCACATCTTTTGTTTTTGTCAATATCATCTGGTAGCAGTTTGGGAGGATGTTGTCACCACGGAGGTCAAAGATGGAAGGGCCCTAGGCCGTGTGAGAGTGAGAATGGAAATGAGGGATATTTGAGAGACATTCACTTAGGAAATGAGCAGGTGTTTTTCCGGAAGCTTCAGTCTATCCTTCACAATAACTTTGTTTTTATTGGGTTGGCATTGAACACCAACCACAAATAGAAAAGCTAATTAATTTTAGACATACAGTTGTTTTATTCACTTGTAAAGGCAGCGAGGTGGAGAGAGTTTTTTCCTTGCTGAACAGAAAGTTAGAACAACTGAATCCAGTGGAAATGAAATGATACCTATTTTCACCCTTTGGGGACCAAGGTCTTTTCCTAAAAGGCACTTGGAGGCTGACCTGCATGTCTCACCCCCGTGCTTCCCTTGGACAGTTTAAGGACACACAACACACATTTGAGGAGCCAACGCCTAGTTAAGTTCCAGCTGTTCTAAGGCTCCACCCAGACGTGAGTGTCCCCACTTGACAGTTGGGATGACTCTGTTGATTGCTGGGAGAAAACAGAGTGAATGACTAACCTCAGACCAGGGAGAAACTTTCAGGCTTTCTTCCTTTTCAAGACTGTCAGATAATCAACACAGATAGAATATAAATGTCAGGCAATAAAGAGGTTTATGGGCTCTGGAATCACAATAGCTTGCCTGCAAATCCCAGTCTTCGGCTCTTCCTGGCTGTGGAACCTTAGACAAACCACTTGCTACCTTGAAACCTCCGTTTCCTGAGAATAGTCCCAGCACTCTCGCTACTGTAATATGGGAATAGTAGTAGTACGAAGTCATAGAGTTACTGGGATGATCACATAAGGAAACCCTCAAAGAGTGGTGGTCAGCTCAAGATCAGGTAAATAAAGTATGCTCAACAATTGTAGCTATTGCCCTGGTCGGTATGGCTCAGTTGGTTAAGCATCATCCCAGACTCTGAGAGGCCACAGGTTTGGTTCCCAGTCAGGGCACAGGCTGGAGTTGTGGGTTCGAGCCACCCCCCCCCCCGGGGGGGCTATGCAGGAGGCAGCCAATGGATGTTTCTCTCAGATTGATGTTTCTCTCTCTCTCTCTGAAATCAATTTAAAATAACACATATGTGCCTGCTTTCTGAAGGTGGACCCCTGTGCCTAGCTCCCAAATGCCATTATCATTCCCATATCTGGCCAAGATTGGTGAGAAAATAGAATACTGCATTATATTTCTTATACTTCTTTCTTTTATTTAATACTTCCCCCACAGCATCTTCCTATTTTAAAAAATACATATATGTATTTTTTTATTGCTTTCAGAAAGGAAGGGAGAGGGAGAGATATCCATTATGAGAGAGAATCATTGATTGGCTGCCTCCTACATGCCCTCCCCTGGGGATCAAGCCCATAACCTGGGCATGTGCCTTTAGACTGGAATTGAACCCGAGACCCTTCAGCCCGCAGGCTGACACTCTATCCACTGAGCCAAACTGGCTAGGCTAGGGCTACTTCTCTCTTTTAAAAGGGCTATTTACTCACCTTTGATTAAAGGATAGAGTTTAGTCCTGTCTAGTAGTTCAGTTCTTTGGAGCGTCGTCCCAATACTGCACACCAAAGTTTCAGGTTCAATCCTAGGTCAGGGCACATACAAGAATCAACCAATGAATGCATAAATAAGTGAAACAACAAATTGATCTCTCTCTCTCAAATCAATAAATAAAAAGGAAATTTCATCTTTAAAAAAATAAATAAAGGATATCGTCAAGGTCATTATCTCACTCCTCTCTACATATTATCTTGAGTCTGGGGAAGAATCACCATCATTGACGATACGTTTCAAAGCCTTGCTTATTGCAACAAGAAACCCCCGAATCAGTATTTCCATGAAAAAGGATTTCTATGTGACGGGTAATTTTTTAGCAGGAAGAATGTGGGCACTGACTGTGAAAACCTTGATGGCACAGGACTTCTGGAACTTTATTTTTGTAGGGCATGACTTGATAGCTTCTGGAGACCTCAATTGATATTTTTGATCTTTTCATTCACACCATCAACATTAAAGCGTCAATCCTTTTCAACGGACCTCTGGGCAGTGTTAGGACACTCATGAAGAACTGATTTTGGAAGCAGCAGTCAGAACAGGGTCCCTAACAGTTCACAAAACATCTCATAGAGAAACACCACCATGGCTTAAACATTTTTTAAAGGTTGACCATGACTATGTCCGTGTAAGTCGAGAATCCTTACCATGACCTGAAATCTCTGCAGTCAGAGATATGCCTCAGAAAAGTCAGGGGCACACGGTGGAAGTTCGGGCCTCCATCACAATATACACCTTTGTTTTCTATTTCACCATTACTTGGCACTAAAAGATGTTTTGGTTCTCAATCACACATTGTCAGTGACATTTACAGAAGTCTTGGGGCAAGGTATTTCCTTTCTTAAAGAAAGAGAAGGCTCTTGTTCTGAAGGAAAAGGAACAATAGTCAAGGAACTGACAGAACATACTGAAGTTGTAGCCACTTCACAAAACAATACTGTTCATCATTCAAAGAAGGAGTAAGTGAATTTGGTGAGGGGGCGGATGGGAAACTTGTTTTGATAGCAACAGCAATGTTTATTCAACAGGGCAGCAAAAAAAAAAAAAAAAAAGTGGAGGGAGGAGGGAACAGCCACATTTCTAGAGCTCCCTCCCATTCACACAAGAATTGTGACTGAAAATACCGTTGCCTTTTTCTCCCCTAGGAGGAGATAGAAGGGAGCACAGGATGAAAGGTAGAAGTGGAAAATAAACTTAAACCAAATTGAAAGGTAATAATCAAACAAGTAGGCCCCAGAATTACCACTGTGATCGTTTCGAAGACGTCTAGAGGTTGTCATCATGAACACTTTTGGTTGTTTATGGTCATGAAAACAAAGCGAGCAACCTCAGCCCTCCACTTGGTCATGGACAGTCTTATATTTGGACCTGCTTGTTGAGGTCTGCAGAACTGGTTTTGAGAAGACCCCTGAAAAACGAAAGCAGCGAGGAAGACAGGAGTAAAGAGGCTGCAGGCGCTGGAGGTGGTGGCTTCGTTGGAATGTTGAAGGAATCAGTGAAAAAGGAAGACTGGAGGACCCTGATAGCCATTTGCAGACACTTGAAGATAAGGAAAAAGTAAGGTGTTTATTCTGCGTGTTTTCAACGTTGGAGCTGGGGCCAAAAATGTTGGCTTAATAGGCAGGGTAATGTTGGCTTATTAGAAGCAAGAACTGTTCAAATGAGAGAATGTTAAAAATCTACAGCACAACAAACCAAACAGACAGATTGCATTGCGTGGGCCCTCTGGGGGTTCAGGCACAGCCTGAACGGTTGCTGAATGAGGATACTACAGAAGGCACTGATGCATGTGTGAACGGGACCTTTAACGTAATCCTGAAAGGACAAGAATCTGTGACAACAGATATTATTTTTGAGTCCTTATTCCCTACTGATTAGAACACCGAAGGTGAGGGAAATGAAGGAACTTGCAAAAGCCACTTAATTGGCAAGGTGGCGTGGTTAGCATTCTTATCCAAGTTTCTCAATGCTCAGGGTCTTAACTGTGTTAAGCACCCAGAGCATAGAAATCCTCTCTGATACTGACTTAGAGTATATTTCTGCTGTGTTTCCCCCCCCCCCACACACACACTCGAGCTGTCCCTGTGGCTTAATGAAGAAAAACCTGAAACAAAAAAACTAACCACTCTTCCCTGCAAATGAGGAAGATTCGATAGGAGAAAGCTGAGAATCGTCCAAGAAAGAGAAAGCTACTTGGTTTTTTCCTTCAACTCCTTACTCCCAGGCCCACTGCAGCCAGTGCTCCTGTCACACCTGTGTCAGAGGCCCACACTCACCCCGACTCTCCTACTAAAGTCACTGCCAAATGTGGGAACGTGAAGAACCCAATTGCCAGACCAGGAACCGAAACCAACTTCCATCTTGCCCACAGCGGCTGGATGCTAAAGAGGTTCAGGCACATGCATATTCTTTACTGCTCAAGAGCGGGTTAAAACCCAAGTCTCCTTTCGGTTTCTCGTGATGAACTCTACTCAACATGAACCTGCAGGCCTGCCTTTGCCCAAACACCTCTCCTTGCCTCTCAGAACCCACGGTGACTTCTTCTTGGCCTTCAAAGGGCAAGGGTACTTGCACATGGTGTGTATCCAGGTCCTGGCTTACCACGTCAGGCACAGGACATGGATGAGAGTGAGGAAAATAAAAAAAGTGGAATAAACAACAACTTAAAACTCAATTTCTAGTTTCGGTCAAAGCCCTCCAATCAAACCCCACTGTGAGGCTCTGGGTTCATTATGGGAAACGTGTTCTTTAGTGGTTGGCATGACCCACTGTCACATCTTGAGATTTCCCCCATGCTCTTCAGTTTCAGTTTCTTCTTAAAATAAAATAAATGAGCCCTAGCCAGTTAGAGCATCATCCCAATGCACCAATGTTGTAGGTTCAACCTCAGGTTAGGGCACATACAGCAGGCATCGATAAATGCATATACATGGGAGCAACAACAAATCGATGCTTCTCTCTCTCTCTCTCTCTCTCTCTCTCTCTCTCTCAAATCAACAAATAAAAATGTAAAACAAAACAAAATGAGCTATTTTGTCTCAAAATACTACCGTGGGTAATTTGTGGTCCATCTGAAAATCTGAACACCTCACTCTATACCAGTGGTAGGCAAACTCCTTAGTCCACAGAACCAAATATCAACAGTACAGCGATTGACATTTCTTTTGAGAGCCAAATTTTTTAAACTTAAACTTCTTCTAACTCCACTTCTTCAGAATCGACTCGCCCAGGCCGTGGTATTTTGTGGAAGAGCCACACTCAAGGGGCCGAAGAGCCGCAGGTGGCTCAAGAGCCGCAGTTTGCTGACCACGGCTCTACACATTCAGGAATGCCTTTACAATTTTCCCAGCTGTGGGAATATTTTCTTGTTAGTTTTCCCCTTGATCCACCCAGAAGTTCAGATTGCATGACATGGGACCAAGATGAGGGTGAGGCGAGTGAGGTTGGGTCATGCAAATAGTCTGATCCTGACTTCACTGAAGATTCTGATCTATTGTTCAGCATGGACTTCTTTTGCAGTAAGTGTGATTACTAAGCGTTTGGGCACCTGTGAAAATGTTGCCTTGATCTCCTCACCCTAGTTCTTGACCTGCCATGACACTTGACCCATGTATGTCCACGGGTACGAGGTAGCCTGCTATGTGGAAAGGACATTGGACCTCAGGAGAGATGGTTCTGAGTTTTAGCTCTGAATGTCACTAGCTGCATGACTTTGGATGAGTCACCTTCCTACAAGGGACCCCAGGTGCCTCATCTGAAAAAGACAGGTTGACGTGCAGTTTTAAGCATTTATGAGAAGCTCAAGGGTGAAAGGTCAATGTATTCTAGCTCTTTTACTACTCTCCTAGCACTAAATCCAGTACTTGGCACAGAGTGGGCATTCAAAAAACATCTTCTATTATTATTATTATTATTATTATTATTATTATTATTATTATTATTTTGCACATTGGATCCAAAATATGGACCAAGGTCCAAAACAAAAGGCTTACACAGATTAAAAACATTCTGCAAATGAAAACAAAACCTCCCCAAACAATAATATTGTCCCTCCCTCATTCCTCCCAGAGAAAGGAGTGGATTTTAGGTCACTGCTCTATCTAATTCATTTAAGTATGGCTGCCTTTTCCCCGCTCCAGAATATGTTCTATTCAAATACTTCAGGTTATGAGCAAATCTGACTTGTGTAATCACTCAGTCCTCTGGGCTTTCTTTTCATTTAAAGATACCAGTACCACACCCATGAGTCACATTTCATAAAATGTAACATCTGTGCGAAAAGGTTACAAACATGCTGCAGTGCCCAAAAAGCAGCCGTAGAACTGCAGAAGCAACAGAACCTCCACTTCTTAACTAGTTCTTCTTACTGAAGTCTGCACAACTAGGAAGTAAGGGGAGAGAGCATTTGTGCATATAGCTCAAACCCCTTTTATTTTCTCCTCTTCCTTTCTTTTTTTTTCTTTTTAATATATTTTATTGATTTTTTACAGAGAGGAAGGGAGAGGGACAGAGAGTTAGAAACATCGATGAGAGAGAGATATCGATCAGCCGCCTCTTGCATGCCCCCTACTGGGGATGTGGCCGCAATCGAGGTACATGCCCTTGACCGGAATCGAACCTGGGACCTTTCAGTCCGCAGGCCGAGGCTCTATCCACTGAGCCAAACCGGTTTTGGCCCTCTTCCTTTCTTGACTGTCAAAGAAAGGGAGGGAGGGAGTAAGAGAGTAAACGGAGGGAAGGAAGGAGGGAAGAAGAGAGGGAGGAAGGAAGGTAGTGAGCCAGAGATACTGGTTCCATGGTGAAACATGTGACTGTATTTTAAGAGCTCATTTTACTTTTGTCATCTTTCCCATTTACTTACCCTCTGACCAGAGGCAGACATTCAAGGGAAGAACCACTTCCAAGACCCCTTCACTATATTATTTTGCAACTTGGTTGTGGACACGGTACGTGTGCAGTAAATAATATTAATTTATTTAATGTCTCTGTTCCCCATTTGATATCACACAGCCTTGTCTCAGAAATAGAGGTCTGGTACTTGAGGAAAAGAAAAGTGACTTTCAAAGGTCACTAGAGTGGTTTCTAAGACAGAATGGATGTAGGCATGTGTCCGTACTGTCCCAATGGTCTCAGTGCTTTGAATAAGACAAAGCCAAGGGATTCTCCAGGTATTCGAGTCCAAGAAAGTAATCAGAAAATATCTTGGCGCCTGCACAAGTAATATAATATTCCTTCACTGCAGCACAGGTTGTAAGCAGTTTTGTTCCTGATAGGACGATTGGAAGGAACTGGGTCACAATCCACTTGATACAATAAAATTGCTTTTTAAGAATTCTACTTTTAAAGTTCCTATAGCTTTTCACAGATCTTTCTTTTAACAAGGCAAAGTCAGACAAACCATTGCAACCTCAAGTCTGATTCCCCAAAACGGTGTTCAATAACTTGTCTGGCTAGTTATTAAAAAGCAAAAAAGCTTGGCAAATCTAAGCTCATCTTTAAAACCACCTAAGAAGGGTCAGATTAATAAACACAGACATCTTGAGTTGAAGACACTTTAGTTTAGCCTGCTTTCAAGATAATGTTCTGAAGGTTCTGAAAAGAGACATTCACAATGGCCAGTCTAAGACTTCTAAAAAAAATCCAATTCTCCCCTACTGACCTGGAGCATGGGACAGGAAGGCAATGTCCAGAGTGTTCTTTAGAAATCACGCGTCTTTCCACTTCAAAAGTCACTTGTTAAGCAACACTTCTACTGAACTTTACGCCAGTTACAGTACTAAGCAAATCATCTTCTCCGACAGGTTTTCCGAGCTGACGATATGCTTAGGCAACAGTTACAGGCCCTGAGTTATTTTGCTAAAATGGATTTGGTAAACCTATATTAAAGAGATCGGTAATAAGGACTAATGGCTTATTTGGTGCCTTTCAAACATCCATGCATGAGAAGGAAGTCAATGTGATTTGCCCAAACAGCCTGCCAATCAACCGCCTTCACTTGTGTTTCCATGGGATGTACACTACTACTCATGGAAGGCAAAGATTAGTGTCTCTGGTGACCTGTTCTGCCAGAAGACATGCTAAATTTTTGCCCAAATACAAGCTTTCTCCTTGACCATGAATGAGTTCAATGTGAGTTAAGAAAGAGATGTGACAGCTTAAATCATAATCAAAATCATAATCATAAGTAAATTTAGCCCTAGCTGGTTTTTCTCGGCCCCGGGATCGAAGGGTGGAGGGTTTGATTCCCGGTTAAGGGCAGATACCCTGGGTGCAGGTTCAATTCCCGACCCAATCAGGGCACATGTGGGAAGCAATCAATCAATTGACGTGTTTCGCTCTTCAATGCTTCTCTCTCTTCTCCTCCTCCTTCCTTTCCACTCTCTCTAAAAATCAATGGAAAAAAATATCATCTGGTGAGGATTCAAAGAAAAAGTAAATTTCCTTTGAGCTTTTTAATAAAATTGGGGAAGCATTTCTCCAACTCTACTGGATCTGGTAAGACTGCACCTGGGGATATTGTATTCTCTTCTGGGAATTGTAAGTTGAGAGGAACAATGATAAACTGGAGCATGTCCGGCAGAGAGGGAACATGGTGGAGAGAAAGCTTTAAACTGCATCATGTGGGGAGCGTTGAATGAACTGGTGGAAGCTACTATCCTGGAAAAGAAAGGGCAGGGTAACTTTTTCAAATGTTTCAAGGGCTAGCATGGAGAGCATGGTTTCATCTGCCAGAGAATAAAACTAAAGAAGCCGTTAGCTCAATGGAAGGCAAAACTTTCTAAAGATTATAGTTGTTTCAAATGGGCATTTATTCATTTAATAAATATTCACTGAGCATCTACTATGTGTTCTAGGCCTTAGAGATATAGTAGTAGTAAAAAGAACAGTAAAAAGAACCCATTCTCAGACAAAACTGTGTCAGCTAATAGCACATTTCTCATAACTGGAGCTGTTTAAAGAGGCAACTATAAATTGAGGATTTTGTAACAGGAAATGAGGAATTAAACATGACTAGACTTCATGATGTCTAACGTTCTGCCAACCCTGAAACTCTTACGTTGTGGTTACTCTAATGTTATAGTGATAAAGTTTGATGGCTCTTCTGGCTATTGGTCAGGATGTACAGTTCTGTTATGTGGCTTAGCCAGTCTTCTATCAATCAATGCATATGCACAGTGATGCCTCTGCTAAGTTTCTTAAGAGAGATTGGGTGGCATGGAGGCTAAAGAGAGAGACACTATAAAATGTCTTCCCTATGTAATGAGCAAAGAAGGAAAACAATTTTCCTCACATCCAATATTTAGCCCCAAAGAACTGGTTGCCACTTCTGTTACTGTTATTCTTTTTCTTTTCACTGCAATTATTTTTAAAAAATTTTATTGATTGATTGATTGCTAGAAAGACAGAGGAAGAGAAAGAGAAATATCAATTTGTTGTTCCATCTATTTATACATTCATTGGTTACTTCTTGCATGTGCCCTGACTGGAGGTCGACCCTTCAACTTTGGTACATTGGGATGACAATGGAGCCACCTGGCCAGGGCTGTTTTCATTCTTTTCCAACTTACCATTATTAGTCATGGAATGTGAGTTCTCCCTTTACAAGTCAATTTCCATTCTGTAATCTCTTTGAAAGAGGGTGGACTCAGCATAGCTAAAGATCATAGATTGATAGTCTGTTAAACTGGATGAGATGTTAAGAGATACATGAGAAAACAGAAAGTCAGCAGGACACTTTAAAAGACCTGAATACTAAAGACAGAAGCACTAATAACTACTGGAATTTTAGGCAGAATATCTACTTTGGAACAGCAAACTTTTATACAGAATGAAGTAGAACGTCTAGAAATTATAAAGTTAATATTGAAGTTTAATTTAATGGATGCACAAAATAGTAGACCCAGATAAAGGAAGAATATAAACTGGAAGATTTATCTGAAGAGGTTACCCAAAGTGTAACATGGAGAGACAATGATATAGAAAATATGAAATAAAAAAAAGCTAAAAATTGAGGAGTAGGAAATAAGAAAGTCTAACATATCAAATCAAAGCTTCAAAAGGGCCGTGGTTAACCAGGAGGTTAAAATGAGTCCACAATCAGAAGCTGCTGGAGGCTAATTCCAGAAGGTCATAAATGCAAGAAGTTCATCAAAAGGTTGATGAAACGTAAGGCTTCAGCAGGGCTGAATCATATGACCTGCTGCTGGAATAGCTGAAAGCATTTCTCCAAACCTGAAAATCTACATATATTATTGCCTGCTGCCAGACAGTGTAGGGCAGTTCTCCCAACCTGATAACCAAACTTTACCTTTGATATGAATATCTGCTTTGCTATAGGGGAAAATGTGGGAATAAAAAGCCTTCGGCCCCACTGAAGCTAAGCCTTCACTAGCTCCCCTGAAAAATGCCTTCCAAATTTATATTTCATGTCTAGTCTCTTTATTAATTTATGTCACAGCCCTTCTTCAGATTCCTGAACCCTAGTAGATGCAAGATAACATCCCGGCAAGAAATTTATACTTAGGTATTTTGATCATCTAACAATAGAGAATTATAAAATAATGCCCATAATATTCTTGATCAAGACAGAGAAGGACTGATTTGGGTTTCTTCAATCTGGTAATTCTAAGAGTTGTCAAAATGTCCTCTGGAATACAGAAGGGCACACTGTTATGTCATAATAGCATCCAGAGGCTGGTCACATCTTTGGTTTGGGAAGAACAGTCATCTTAAAAACAAGGTCTCTCTGGTCTTCACCTAAATATGGAGCAACTCACACCTTAAGAGAATATAATTGGAAGACAGAACTCATCTTGGAATGAAATTATGACCATAATTATGAGACCTTGTACAGAATTATGAAATGCTTATAAAGATCTCATATCAATCATGTTTCTAGTATTGACTCTTCCCTAATGATTTATAATAAAGGCCTTAAGATAAAAATACATATTCTTTGTGAAGCAAAGAATAGGGAAGTTGGGCCCTCGCCAGTATGGCTAAGTGGATGGAGCGTCAACCTGTGGACTGAAGGGTTCTGGGTTTTATTCTGGTCAAAGGCATGTACCTCAGTTGCAGGCTCCCAGGCCTGGTCAGGGCCTTGCAGCAGGCAACCAATCAATGTGTCTCTCTCACATCGGTGTTTCTCTCTGTCTCTCCCTCTCCTTCCACTCCCTCTGGAAATCAATGGAAAAAATATCCTTGGGTAAAGATTAAAAAACAAAAAAGAATATGGAAGTCAGAGAGATTTGTGAGCAGAGAAGTGGGTAGGAGAGTCAGCTTCCTAGGGAGAGGGAAGTGTCTTGAGTTCCTGGGTCCCCCGCTCCCACGCCCCCCGACCCCCATAAGAAGACAATGGAAGCTGGTTGAAGCCTGCTCTGAGGCTGAATAGAAAGAGACAAGTGGGATTCCCCAACCACACAGTCACGGCAGTCTGCACAACTCCGCTCCTTACTACATTCAGGTATCCAATGAGAGTACAGGTAGATCCTTCTTAAAGACGAAGATAGGAAAGTAATAGCTCAAAAGCTGGGCGAAGTTACATTTCTTACACTATGGTTATCTAGATACTCTTTTTTTAAAAATATATTTTATTGATTTTTCACAGAGAGGAATGGAGAGAGATAGAAAGTCAGAAACATCGATGAGAAAGAGAGACATCAATCAGCCGCCTCCTGCACACCCCACAGTGGAGATGTGCCCACAAGCAAGGTACATGCCCCCAACCGGAATCGAACCCAGGACCCTTCAGTCCGCAAGCCGACGCTCTGTCCACTGAGCCAAACCGGTCTCGGCTATCTAGATACTCTTTAAAAACTCTACTAGTTGCCCTAACTGGTTTGGCTCAGTGGATGGAGCGTCAGCCTGTGGACTGAAGGGTCCCCGGTTCGATTCCGGTCAAGGGCATGTGCCTTGGTTGCGGGCACATCCCCAAGTGGGAGGTGTGCAAGGGACAGCTGATTAATATTTCTCTCTCATGGATCTTTCTAACTCTCTATCCCTCTCCCTCTCTGTAAGAAATCAATAAAAAATAGTTTAAAACAAACAAACAAACAAACAAAAACCTCCACTAGCAGTGGGAAAGAAGTAAAAACCATCTTTCTAAATGTACCTGGTACACCTGACCTAGCAAGAAAGGAAGCAAAATCCTTAGTGGCCTGAACTGAAATGGGAACAAGAATCCAGAGAGAGAGACCAAAGCCACTGGCTGTCCTGTGGCCCGTGTGGCCTTTCCTTTGTTGTTACCACCATGCGAAGTGCAGAGGGTAAAATGCTGGACCTGGAGATTTCCTGAAATGCTAGGAACCAATAACTCTCCAAGCGTTGGGGGAAGGGCTCATGTGCATGTTAGGGTCCCAATTCCAACGTGGCCTCAGCCATCACTTTCTACTCGCACAGAGTCACAAGTTACCCGGAGATGAGGGCCTTTTCAGGTCTTTGCAAAGCACAGAGTCCCGGACATGGGCACAACCCTGTCCACAGGAAAGCGGCCTTCTTGATTCCAGAGCTTTGCAAAGCCCCCTCTGTAGGTCTCATCCTCCCATTTTCCTTTTTAAGCTTTTGGTTAGTTTAATGCCTTCCCCCAACTGGTATCCGTCACCTCAGGCAGCTGCAAAGTTAAGTAATTGCCTGTAATTATTTTTGACAAATGCTTACGGCTAAAAAGCTTTTCACACCGGTTAAGCTCTGTGTCGGGTCAAATACAGAGAGAGCTTGCGAGGGAGGTTTCTCAGAGAGCCACCAGACGGAGCATCTCGTAATTCTCCGGAAAGGACGTTTTGATGGAGCTCTAGCTCCTTTCTGTTGTTTTCCCTGGCTGCCAGGCTGCTGGTTGTCACCTAGAATGCAGGCTGGTAGTTTTAAAGAATGTCCCAAAGCAGCCCGGCCAGCATGGCTCAGTGGTTGATTTTTAACCTATGAACCAGGAGGTCACGGTTCGATTCTGGTCAGGGCACACACCGGGGCTGCAGGCTCGAATCCCATTGTGGGGCATGCAGGAGGCAGCTGATCAGTGATTCTCTCTCATCATTGATGTTTCTCTCTGTCTCCCTTTCCTCTGAAATATATATATATATATTTCCTTCCTTCCTGCCTTCCTCCCCTCCCTCCTTCCCTTCCTTCCTTCCCTCATTTTTTAAATAAACACTCCTCGATTATAGCTAGCTGTGAGCAATTTCCAGAGTTCTGATTCCGATTGTTTTGCCGATTTCTTTTGTGGAGGAAATAATTTTTTGAGGTCCTTACTTTGCTATTTACACTAATGTCACCCCCATAGGGAGTTTGAATAGGCATACTTTGTGCATCTGAAAACCACTCGGCCCAAGTAGCATGGTGTTCTTTTAAAAAATTAGGTTTATAAAATTTAAGAAGAGGAATAGGGCCCACCTCATAGTTAAACTCCTGTGGAAAATGTACATTACTCTACCACTTCCTTCTCCTTCCAAAACTTGCTCTTTAACTCTAGAGATTAGAAAAATGAATGAATGAATGAATGAATGAATGAATGAATTCATGGGCCAATAAATCAACTGCGTGTGTGGCTCATTAAAATGTCCAGTGCAGGGATTTACAGGGAAAGGGTACTCAAGCAATAGATTGGCTCAAAATAGGCAACATTTTTCTCTTCTCTATCATATCTTATCCTGCTCATAACATTAAATCTCCAGTTTTCTATTTATCCCATATAAAACTGCATACTCTTTTATCATGAATATTTCCCACTTAATTTGTATGGGGTATATCTTAGCTTGGGTAGAAAATGAGCCCTGTAATACAGTTTTAACAGTAAATTTCTCCATCCAAGAAGAAAAAAAAAAGGAACCAGGAGGGAAAGAAGAAAGGGAAGAAGGAAAGAAGATATTCTTCCCAGTTGTCAAGGTGGCGCCACTGACAAATAGCAAAAGTATGTTGACTAACATGCAGCAGAGAGATAATTATTTTCCATCAGAAAACTCTTAACTAGCTCAATTGAAGGACAGTAGTTAAAGAGGCCTGTTTGGAAATGATCCAAAAAGATTGTTGTGTCTTTCTTAATTTGTTTTAATGAATGAGTCATAATATTTTAAGAGGATTAAAGCTGCTTATAATAAGAGTGCTACATTTAAAGGACTAAGGAAGCTTTAGGAACAATGTAATATGATTGTAATACAATATAATATGATGGGATACGATAGCGTGAGTCTCTCAGTTCTTGTTCTTACAAGCAAATTACAAAACAAAATACTAAGTGGCTTTTAATTTTGTTTCATTCTTTGTCAGAAGATGTGAAGATGAAATAGAACCTGGTTACACACACACACACACACACACACACACATTAACTCAATTTTATGCAATAAATTGCTATAATAAATCATTTTATATCCTTACTTCTCTAACGATTCTATTTAATTAATAATGAATATAAAAGCAGGACTTCAATTAGTACTCTAGCAAACATAGCCTACATCTTTTAAAATTGGTTTATCTTCATTAAGTACTTATCATCTAAGAAAAGGCAAATGGTATTTTTCTCAGTTCTTACGACATCATCGTATGACTTTCCAATTTGGGAAAGAAACTCTGAAAAGCAGGAAGGATCTTCAAGACATGAGGCTTGGTCTCTTTAGAAAATCTTTGTCACAGAAAAACAAATAGAGGGGTTATTCCAGATTAAAAGAGAAAAGATACAAAAACTGAATGTAATATGTAACCACTAATTAGACACTGATTTTAAAAAGCTATGAAAGATATTTTGAGATCAACTGTGGAAATTTGATATGAGTTGGATATCGTTAAGAACATATGTTTTCAGCCCTGGCCAGGTGGCTCTGTTGGTTGGAGTGTCATCCCCTACACTAAAATGTCGCAGGTTCGATCCCTGTCAGGGAATACACAGGAGACAACAGACTACTGATCGGTGTTTCTCTCTCTCTAAGAAAAAAAATGTATTTTTCAGCTCTGGATGGGCAGCTCAGTTAAGAGTCTGATCTCTCGTTGCACATACAAGAATCAATAAACAAAAATTTTAAGTATTTTCTTAGGTGTGTTAAAGATATTGTTTTGCAGAACATTCTTTTTTAGGGAAGCGTATGCTGAAGTTTTTAGGGCTGAGTCTACAACTTGCTTTCAAAGGATTCAGAAAAAAAAAATGTATATTGCCAAAATCGGTTTGGCTCAGTGGATAGAATGTCGACCTGGGGATTGAAAGGTCCCAGGTTCCATTCCGGTCAAGGGCATGTATCTTCGTTGCGGGCACATCCCCAGTGGGGGACGTGCAGGAGGCAGCTGATCGATGTCTCTCTCTCTCATCGATGTTTCTAACTCTCTATCCCTCTCCTTTCCTCTCTGTAAAAAAATCAATAAAATATATATTAAAAAATACATATCATAGTTGCCAAGCTGGGAATGTATAACCTGGTTTTTATCACGAAATGTAGTGAATGGAAATATATTTCCTCCGTCAAGGAAAAATTTGTTGCCCTGAGTCCTGGGAGAACACTCAAGAGAGAGCCTCCAGCTAGCAGCTCTCAGGGGTCAGCTGCTATTACATATAGTGCCCCTACCCTTGTCCAAGGCCATGCCCTTCAATGATTATTGAAATGGAAGTACCAAGGCCTCGCCATTTTGGCTCAATGGGAGACAATTTTGAGGGGTCCATTTTAGCTTTAGAATTGGCTATGGCTGTCAGTCCTGCCTTGCAGCTCAGTTTCTCCCCCTGCCCAGTTATCCCCCACCCACTCACCTTCTTCTTCTTTTTTTTTTTTTAATATATTTTATTGATTTTTTACAGAGAGGAAGGGAGAGGGATAGAAAGTCAGAAACATCAATGAGAGAGAGACATCGATCAGCCGCCTCCTGCACGCCCCACCGTGGAAATGTGCCCGCAACCGAGGTACATGCCCCCGACCAGAATCGAACCCGGGACCTTTCAGTCCGCAGGCCGATGCTCTATCCACTGAGCCAAACCGGTCTCGGCTCACCTTCTTTTCAGGTATGGACCCGAAGGGCACCATCTAATAAATATTCGATCATTAGACTCTGTCCCAGAGTCTTCTAGGATAACTCAACCTGGAACCCGGATGGACATCAAATAAACTTCAAATGAGGAATTTGTTTTTTAAAGTTTGGTTTCCCTAAAAAAAAAACAAAACACCAATGCCACAAAGAAAGGCTGTGGAAATGTTCCAGATTACACTAAAGAGACATGACAACTAAATGCAACAGATGATGCTGGACTGCATCCTGTACTGAAGACAAATTAAATGCCCAAAGAGCATTATTGGATCAGTTGACAAATTGGAATATGGATTCTAGTTTAGATAAAAAAAAACATGGAATCAAATTTAAATTTCCTGTAATTGATAAGTATACAGTGGTTATGTAAGAGAACGTCCTTGTTTTCACAAATAGACACGGAAATATATAGAGGAAAAGGGGCATGATATTTTCAAACCATTCCTCTGAAATGGTTCTGAAAAACTTCACACAGAGAAAATATAAAAAAAGCAAATGGGGCAAAATTTTAACCATTGAAGAGTCTGCGTAGAGGGGATATGAGAGAACCCTCTGTATTTTACTTGTAACTTTTCTGTCATCTTGAAATTATTTTCAAGTAAGAAGTATATATTTATATGTTACATAGAAAGAATTACATATCAACCAGATATAGCCAAATGTTAACAACTGATCCAGATGATAGGGATACGGTTTGTTCTCGGCACTATTCTTTCAACGTCTATCATGTTTGAGTTTGTTCGTAAGAAAAGTTGTTGGGGGGATAGGGCCCAGGATGCTTGTTATGCAAGACTATACCCTCTGGAGCGCTACGTCCTTATTTCAAGCTGCTGTTCCACGTTTAATGGTTACTCTGTCTGTGATTAACTGAGAGAACGTAGATTAGCATATCAATTAGACTCTTCAAGTTTGCTCCTCTAGAAAGTAGCCCTCTTTAAGTCATTAATTATTTACTTCCTCATTATAAGAAACCCAATTAGATGTACCGCGTCCACGCTCGGCGCCAAAACTCGCTTTTTATTCTCTGCTGCACCCTGAGTGGCTAGAACAATTCCTAGAACATGGAGCGTGCTCCATAAATATCCAGGAAGACAGCAAGTGAGGAAATAAAATAAAAGAACACGTGAGAAAGACCTAAAATAAATACGATTTTGGGGGTCTAAAAGTGAATCGTTTTTACCTACTGAACATCAGCGCCCTATTTGACTTTTGCTTGCTTTCTCTCTCTGACGGCAAGCGGGGAGGATCTGAATGCTGGAATTCTTGTAGCAATCATGTTGTTAATTTGGTTGGACCCGAGCCAGGAAGTGGTTGGAGAAAGGGCTGCTGGGCTCCAGGAGGGAGCGGCAGAGAGCTTTTTGAATGCAAGCCCTTCAGGGCACTTAGGTATGGAGTGACCTTGAGGACAGAGGCGCAGCTGCAGCTGAGGGGCCTGGGAGGGGGGGTCTCACCAAACACAGGACCAAGCTCACTTGCAACCCGGAGAACCCAGGCCCTACCACCCTGGAAGGAAGCAGAGCATACGGCTGCACGAAGCGCTGTGTCGGAAAGCATCGCTTATTTCTTAGCCAAGTGTCAGTACTGGGGGGAAGGAGGGGCTGGAGATGAGTCCAGCTGCAGGAGACGAGCCAGGAGTCGGCATGCAGAAATCAGAATGGGAGCGAGAAACGGAGAGGGCCCTGCAGAGAGGCGGAAAGGCGGTGCATTCGTTTCGACCTCAGGGATGTGTGTGTTAACCAGAGAACAGCAGCCTTCCCGGGATCGTGACCTCCCGGCAAACACGGGGGGCTTGCCCACGGGTGCTGGTGGCGGATCCGTCTCAGTCCTAACGGCAAGTGTCGTCCTAAGACACACTCCGCTGTCATTCCAGGCCATCCTTTATATTCTGCCTTTTCACACTCATTACTTCCACTCCCAGCTCGGAATCAGAGAAAGCTGAACAAAGCATAACCAAGAGGCCTTCGATTTTTTTTTTTTTTTTTAGAATATATTTTTATGGACTTCAGAGAGGAAGGAAGAGGGAGGGAGATAGAAACATCATGAGGAGAGAGCTGCCTCCTGCACGCCCCCTCCACCACCCCGCCCCCGTGAGACCGAGCCTGCAAGCTGAGCATGTGCCCTAGAGGGGCATCAAACCTGGGACGCTTCAGGCCGATGCTCTATCCACTGAGCTAAACCGGCCGGGGCCTGAGGCCTTCGGTTTTTCATGTTTATCCTCTTGTCTGGCCCTCGCCTCACTTTCTTTTTTTTTAAAAAAAAATATTTTTATTGATTTCAGACAGGAAGAGAAGGAAAGAAAGATAGAAACACTAACACTGAGAGAGAGTCATTGATCAGCTGCCTCCTGCACGCCCCACACTGGGGATTGAGCCCGCAACCTGGACATGTGCCCTTGACCGGAATCGGGCCTGGGACCCTTCAGTCTGCCAGCTGAAGCTCTACCCACTGAGCCAAACTGATTAGGGCTCGCCTCATTTTCAAATCTAGAGAATTGCTTGCTCCCTAGGCAACTTTTATTTTAAATAATTTGTTTAGATTTATAATTAGTTATTTTGTATAGAATGATAAAAATTATCTTTTTAACTAATAACACCCAACAAACCTCTGCAGTGTTTTTAAGGTGGCATCTTAAATCTCCTTAAAAAGGACCATATTGCCCAACCTCTTGACACATTGTAGTGAAACATTAGAACTAAAATCAGTACCGTGGTCTTACACTGTGAGACATGATTTATGATATGCAGGTGCTCTGAGAAATATGATTAATGGTTGGGTTTTATTTCAGATATTTTCCCCATTTATAGTGAGAGCACTATATAATGTTTCTCCATTTTCTTCTTAGAATTATTTCATTAATACTCAGCTGTTGGCCTGTCATAAGGGTTGGCCTCTAAGAGAACATTACTGCAGATGTCACCAGTGTAGCCAATAACTAAGTTGACGGGTAGGGAGTAGAATGATTCTAAAAGCAGACTGAGGTGGTACAGGGAAACAGAAGCAGTTAAACATTAACTTCCATAGATTCACCTAAAAATTTGCAATAAGGAATTCTGGAAAGAAGCTGTTTTTACTTTCATTATGAAATTTGTGAGTTTTGGTTTAGTATTTATTCTATACTGAATTACATATGCAGAAAGATAACTATTCTTCTGCCGAAACCGGTTTGGCTCAGTGGATAAGGGCGTCGGCCTGTGGACTGAAAGATCCCAGGTTCGATTCCAATCAAGGGCATGTACCTTGGTTGCGGGCACATCCCCAGTAGGGGGCGTGCAGGAGGCGGCTGACTGATGTCTTTCTCTCATCGATGTTTCTAACTCTCTGTCCCTCTCCCTTCCTCTCTGTAAAAAATAAATAATATATATATTTTTAAAGATAACTATTTTTCCAGTATTTTTTAGGGTTTGTCAGTAAATGTAGTAAAGGACTTCACAATGTGCAAAAAGATCTCTGGGTGCTCTCTGCCGGTCCTTGTCTCCGAGGTATTTTACAGTTGTTTATATACGTTGTCGACAACTTTTATTTCTGCAAATGATCTTTGCCCACAGAAATACAAATGGATTGTACCTACTGGAACGCAATTCATTATTGCCCTGTGAGTCTCGGCCAGTTTTGCAACTGTTAATACATTCACTTCAACATTCCTGATGGCCTATAGATGGCTGAGACTTTGAATTCTCCTTTTAATCCGTGTAATATTTTTACTGCTTCTCTCGTGTACTATAATGAGTTCATTAAAACCCTTGAAAACATATTAATTTCATATTTGCATGAGTCATGGCTTACCTGTTTAAAATGATCTTTTGTCTATGGGGGAAAAAACTGAGGCCCCATAAGCAAGAGTAATGTAGTTGTTTTGCAGTTACAGTATTTAACACAGTACTGAGATATATTCAGCTTTCCTTCTCTCTCTCTCTCTCTCTCTCTCTCTCTCTCTCTCTCTCTCTCTCTCTCTGCAGTCAGACTGAGGCCACTTTAATGCCTGCTGCAGCTTCTCAAACAGAGGAAGGGAGCTGAGCCGAGGTTCCAGCCAGCCCCACACAACAAAATAATTGGTTAGATGTGGTGCTTTGGCCGAGTGCAATCTGAGAACACAGAAAGCCTTCCCTGGCCCGAGGACACTATCTGCCTCAGCACCGTGGGACAGAGAGAATTCACAGCCGCCCCGAAGAAAGTTGCAATTATATCTAATCTGTGACCGTCCTTGCCTCATCTCTCCCCTGGGATATCTAAATATTTCCAGAGTGTTTATGTAGACTGGAGGCTCACTTCCACCCAGCCCTCTGCAGTCCGCCATCCTCCTCCTCCTCCTCCTCTGCGGTCCGCCTGGTCTCTCCCGTTGTGCGACCCCCCCCCCTCTCCCACCAGTCCCTGCTCGCCAAAGTGTTTGGATGTGAACGCTCCCAAGCATTTCCGGGCAGGGTTTCACAGCAGTGAAGAGCGAGAGGAGAGAGAGAGAGCGCCCTGGAGTCAGACAGGCCTTGCTTTCTAATCGCTGTGCCACTTTTTTCACCTGTGTGGCCTCGGGGAAACGCGGTAAAAGAGCGCCAGGCGTCAATTTCCCCATCTGTAAAATAGGGATAACACTATCTGCTTTATGGGGCAGCTGTGGCGACGAGATGAGGCCATTAAGGGAAGCCCCAGGCTTGGTACAGTCATCCGTTACGGCGGCAATTTCCATCTCTGTCTCCTGTTTCCTGTTCTATTTCCATGTGTCGTGTTCTCCTGTTTACCACCGTTTTCTGCCCTGAAGTCGGTCCCCAGCTTTCCCCTCAACCCAACTGGGAGGCTCCCAGGTTCCAGGTGCCCCAAATAAGGAAGGCCCCTTGGCCTGTTAAGTATTTGACATGCGGGAAGGAATCTGAGAAACCGTCTAGAGAGGCCTTTTTGATTGCCCAGAAGCAGGTCATAAACCCCCTCTGTGAGAGGTGCCTCTCCCATAGCCAGAGGAAAGGAGTGTCCTCATCTCAGAAGCCCAGGGACCAGGAATCTGAAAAAACAGGCCTTGCTACATTCCCCCCCACCCGCACCTGCCCGCACCACCACCACCACCCACATACTACCCTCAGCCCGCAGCCCTTTGTCCCACCACATTTTTCCATGCCTCTCCACTTTTCATCAAACACTCACCTTTAACTGTTTTTTTTCGGGTCTTTCTTCTAAAGCCCTCTCTTGGACGGCCTCCCGGACATTTACCATTAATATTAATTGTGTGTGCTTTTCTGCCTTTTAAGTGAAAATTAATAGGCACACTATACATAATTATATCTGCATTAGGTGATTTATATGTATTTAATGTTTTTCGTTAATATAAATACATAAAAATTAAACCTGTTCCATCTGCCTTTTGTTACAGGCGCTCTGGCTGAGAATTTAGAAGGAGAGGAGGAGAAGATTTTCAATACATCAAAGGCTAGTAGTCACATGTACTGCATCATTTTTTTAAAACTATAATTGAGCCGAGACCGGTTTGGCTCAGTGGATAGAGCATCAGCCTGCGGACTGAAAGGTCCCAGGTTTGATTCCGGTCGGGGGGCATATACCTTGCTTGCGGGCACATCTCCAGTGTGGGGCGTGCAGGAGGCGGCTGATCGATGTCTCTCTCTCATCGATGTTTCTGGCTTTCTATCCCTCTCCCTTCCTCTCTGTAAAAAATCAATAAAATATATTTAAAAGAAAAACAAAACTATAATCGATTTAGTTTTTTCATCTGGGACCTGGGGAGAAAACCCATCAGCAAACCATTGGCAGTGCCGGCCTCAGGATAAGGCCTGAAGCAGGGTGAGAGGCTGTGGTCTCCCTTTGTCAGTCCTTTTGTTAGGATGGCTTATGAAGTAATTCGCATCACCAACACAGGACTGTTGAAAGGTAGCACATTCTTGGGTTTCTAGCTAATTTGATGACTCACGGCTCTGGTCCGAGGGCTGGTGGGATGATATTATTTGTGATGACTTCGGAGAGCGTTTTGGATTCACGCGTCCTCCTCAGAGAAAACATCAGCCGAAAAGACACCACCGTGAGCAGCAAACCGGCGGTCTCCTGCGGGTTCGGGTAGAGCCGCCCGGCGCCCACTGCTCCCTGTCCCAGCGCGGGACATTCTGATCCTGTGATCATGTTCCCCTAAAGGAGTTTGCTTGTTTTTGGATCAGACCGTGTGTGTCAGTGAGTTCATTTCTGGGGAGGAAGATCAGTACAACGTGCCTGGGCCCCTCGATGTACTCTCGCTGTCAGCTCACGGGCCGGCCCGAGAGCACAGCCATTGTCTGCCTTCGCAAGAAAAACACCGGCCCTTCCAAACGTTTTTTTCTGTTGGAGCGTTCTCTCTTCAATTGGATAAATAAATTGTTTACCCATGGCTTGAGAAAAACATAAAAAGGGGGAAATGGTCGTTTTTATTTTTGTTTATAATGAAATCACTGAACGCCAGCCAGAGCTTTTAAGCCGGTTCCGTTTGCCGTGGCTAGAAAAGAGAGCTGATTTGTTCTAAACCAAGCTTCTGTGTAGGTAAGGTCGAAACAAATGACGGATGTTTCTGTAAACACTCCCATGTAAAATTAAAATGGAGGAATACTATCTACAGTCATTTCCCCCGCTCTCTGTATTCTGGGAGATGTAATCCATTTCTGAGAAAATCGGAAAATACCACGTTCATAGAGCGGTGCATTATAACCTCTCTTACCAGACAAGCAATTTCATGCGTGTGTGTGTGTGTGCTGACATTCCCTGCCTCGTGCAGACTCTCACAACAAAAGGCAAACAAAAGAGAAATGCCATATTTACCCCTGAAATATCGTTCCAGAGCTAAGCATCCCTCTCTGACAAGGTAATGAAGAGCTTAGAGCCATTTTACTACATTTCCCCCATCTTCTTGGTCAGAGCATGCAAAGAACGGTAATTAAGTATATGTTTTGTGTGTTGATTATGTAAAATAATTCCAGAGGCGACTGCTTTTATTTTGAATAGAGTTAATGAAATGAAAGCTTGTAGGAGGGGGAATGACAATCAAGCAGAAGAGACTTGTTTAATATTATCTTTGCACCTGGGCAACATAATGCATAATTTACATCAACTTAGTACTTTTCATAAGGTAACCAAATAACTGATTTGACTAAGCTTTAATTTTCTGAATTTGTCAGAGCTTTGGGAATTAAGCAGAAAATCACCCAGGCTTTTAAAGTGTACGCTGTTGTTTTCGCATGTTGCTTTCCTAACCTCCTCCAGCCTGTCCCACATTTTATATCTGGATCCCTATTCTTTGCTCTCCGCTTACAATTTTTAGGTAGATGCTTAAATGCTTATTAGATGAATGTCTCTCTCCCTCGGATCCCATGTATAAGCTAGTCTATACGAACTAGACATTCGTGCGGGGGTCCTAGGCCTGGCCGGCGATCAGGGCTGACCAGGGCCTTCCAGCTGCTGGCCGGAGCCTCCCTTACCCAGCTGCCAGCTGCTGGCCAGGGCCTTCCCTCCTTCCACACTGCCCCCTGGTAGTCAGCGCACACTATAGCCAGTGATTATGTAAAATAATTCTCCTGGTCTCCCGGTCGAACTCCCGAGGGGACAATTTATATACAGTGGTACCTCAAGATACGAGTGCCCTAACATATGAGATTTTTGAGATACGAGCCGTCGAGCGAGCGATTTTTGCTTTGAAATACAAGCAACATTTGAGATAGGAGTCATCGCATGGATCAGCCGGCTGCATAAGACCCACCAGTTTACCGCGACTCGAGCGTCTCATAGTTTCCCACGCCTCAAGGTTATGGAACGAATTAAACTCGTATCTCGAGGTACCACTGTATTAGACTTTTATATATATAGATAATAGCCTAGGTGGCGTCAGGCCCTCACATCGTCACAAGATGGCGGTCACAAGATGGTTGTGTGCACAGCAGAGGCGAGGCCCAGGAGCTGTTCTGCGCAGTGAGGCCTGGGGGGTCCCGCGGCTCTGCGTGGCGCAGAGGAGGTGGGTCCTGGTGGAGGTGGCAGTCACAGCAGAGGAGGCGGGTCATGGCAAGGGAGGGCAGTTGTGGGTGATCAGGCTGGCAGGGGAGGGCAGTTGGGGGCCATCAGGCCAGCAGGGGAGCAGTTAGGGGGCAATCAAACTGGCAGGCAGAAGTGGTTAGGGACAATCAGGCAGGAAGGTAGGTGAGTGGTTAGGAGCCAGTAGTCCTGAATTGTGAGAGGGGTGTCTAACTGCCGGTTTAGGCCCCATCCTTGTAGGGTCAAGCCTAAACCAGCAGTCAGACATCCCTTCAGGGGTCCCAGATTGGAGAGGGTGCAGGCCAGGTTGAGGGAGAAACCCTTTCCCCCCGCCCCCGCATGCATTTTGTGCACCAGGCCTCTGGTTATTGATAAAAGGAAAGGAGCAACAGGAAGGCCAGACATGATAGGCACGTCATTTGGGCAGCTCCACCAGGGGGTACTGGCCCATTTTCAGCAAATCATGGGAGGATGGGGAAGAAGGGGTCCAACAAAAGGAAGATAGACACGTGCCCAGTGAAGCTGGGGTGACACAGGACAGGCACTTGCTTGCACATCACTCCGGGGGTTAGGAATGGTTGGCCAGAATGGGTATAGCCACTGCAAGTGCTCAGACATTTGGGAATACATAATCCCCTAAACCTCTGGTCGGCAGACTGCGGCTCGCGAGCCACATGTGGCTCTTTGGCCCCTTGAGTGTGGCTCTTCCACAAAATACAATGGCCTGGGCGAGTCTATTTTGAAGTGGCGTTAGAAGAAGTTTAAGTTTAAAACATGTGGCTCTCAAAAGGAATTTCAGTCGTCGTCCTGTTGATGCTTGGCTCTGTGGACTAAGGAGTTTGCCGGCCACTGCCCTGAACAAAGCACTTGGGCTCTTGTTGCACTTTACTCCTGGCTTGTGGGGCCCTTTTGCTCCTGCTTCTTTGCATTCACCCCTACGGCCCATCACCAGGTGGACCCCACACGCAACGGACTAATGGGCTACAGATGGGAAACACAAGCTAAGCTGGCCTGGTGCGGGACTGGACCTGGCTTCCACATGGAAGGAAACTCTGGATACTCTGAGCTTAGCTCTCCTGAAGCTCCAGCTCCACTTCTTCTCTGACTGGACAAAGGGAAATGGGACTTGGAAACCAAAGAACATAATTCCACGAAATAAAGCTTTCTATTCTATCTCCTCCTCCTCTAGGGGCCTCCAGAAATGCTTACCCGGCGGTACTCTGATAACCCCAATTCCACAGGCAACCAGGGAAGATCAGCCCCTCTAACATCCACCACGCTGCTGTGTAGCTTACTTCTGTACTCCAGAGCCTTCCACAGTTTCTGGCACCGAGCAGACCTCAGTCACGTCCACTGACTGGTGGAAAGACAGCTCAGTGGGTTTTGATAAAAGACATTCATGCTGATGGCATTGCAACCATAACCAATATTTCATTCTGTCTGAGAAGGCCCAGATGAGTTCGAGAAGTTCTTAATTATCATCCATTCCATTCATTCCTGTGTCCAGAACCCCTTTTTATGAAAGGTGTTAAAAGAATGCAGAGGAGCTGGGAAAGCTCACTCCTGAGAGGTGTTACATTTGTCCAGCCATTTCATGACACCAGGATTTTTGATTGACAGGGAAGATGATGGAGAATTTTCTTTCAAACTGTTAGTAAGGGCAAACGAGTTTCCTGTGAACCACATGGTTGTCTAGTCATGTATTGCTTCTCATGAAAACCAGTTCACCCATCCACGTTCAAAAGGAAGCAAATACCAACCTCACCTCATTACATAATATCATTTAACACATTACGGTACCACCTAACATTTCCTGAGGACTTGCTAAGTGCCTAAGCAACTTTACGTGCATTTTTCACAGCGCATTCTCAGAACAATCCTGGGAGGTACTATTATTTTCTATTCTCCTTCTCAGAGGGTAAGAGCAGGTGGGCAATTAGTAGACGTGGTCAGGTCCAGACATGGCTTCTGGGCCTGTCTGACTTCAGACACTTCTTTCTTAACCTTTGTTCACAACCTCCCTGCTAATGCGTTTATCTCCCTCGCTAACCTGCGAGAGCCTCAAAGGCAGGGACTGTTTTACTCTCCCTCATATCTCAACTACAGAGCCGAGTACAGGAAATGCAATAGATGCTCAATAAAATTGTCCTGCATGACGGAGGAAGTGCTTTCTCAATGGCAAAACTATATGCTTGCTATGGTTTAATGTTAAATAGAGGTAACTGTACGATGTGTACAAACGAAATACACACGCCAAACAAATATTTATGTAAGAAGACAATTACAGTTGAGCCTATCTCACTACTTTTATTAAATCAGTAATCTATGTTTTATGTTAAAGCATGAGAAATTGTCATTCTATTAGGTCAAAATTGGTGAAAGACAAATAACATTCGTTTTATATGGTACAAGCTAGGGAAAAGAAATTTTTATGTCAACTTTTAGTGGTATAATATTTAGTCAGGATGTTCCACTACCAGGTTTTTCCTACTCAAGAAGAGGTATGTCATTATAAACCACCACAGAAAACTTTCTTATGAGAATTAAAGACATCATATCTGTAAGAACTTCCTTCTAGGTCCAATGGCCTGAGTTTATATACAAATTATTCTTCATGTATTTATCACGGTGAGGATAATTGGGTCCTAGGACAATTCAGCCCCACACATATGGATTCTCTTTTGCAGGCTGCCAAGTTGCACACATCTCCTTCCAAAGTCTATCTCCATGAAGCCCTCCCTTCTCCCCAGCCCCCCGTATTAAAAAAAAAAGTGTTCAGTAAAAGGTATTTCTGGAGCCTCCAGAAGATGAATTATAATTTGCTCCTCTTGGGCACCAAGACCATATGCTGTATGCTAGAGCACTGGCTACTTGCCTTGAGCTGGGTAGAACTTTGGGACGAAGTGAAGATAGTGGACTAGAGAATTCTCTTTTTTTTTTTTAAAGATGTTTTGAAGACCCAGTTCTTTCATATACATATATATATATATATATATATATATATATACACATATATATTTTATTGATTTTTCACAGAGAGGAAGGGAGAGGGATAGAAAGTCAGAAACATTGATGAGAGATATCGGTCAGCCGCCTCCTGCACGCCCCCCACTGGAGATGTGCCCAAAAGCAAGGTACATGCCCCTGACCGGAATCGAACCCAGGACCTTTCAGTCCACAGGCCAACGCTCTATCCACTGAGCCAAACCGGTCTCAGCTGGAGAATTCTCTTGTTATGATTTTCTTTGTTATGGGAAACCCAAAATACCGGGCTGTTTGGGCCTCGATGTTTCAGTGGAAGCAATGCTTTCCATTTGCACTTGCATGCTGTTCTTACCCCCCTTGTCCTATCAGGGGTCAAAGGCTGTTCTGGGCTTCGCAGGCCAAGAAGGACTTCTCCTGGGTACACCCTATCCGTTGCTCCGTCAAGTCCAGATCTTTTCATCTCACTTGACTTATGATGGGACACCAACACCCACTTTTCTCCCTGTCTCACCTCCTCCAGGAACTGTTAACTTGTGCACTTCTGTCCTCTCTTTCCTGAACCCCATATTCTGTAGGAACTGCACGTTTCTAAATCTTTTTAGTGTGATAGCTTAATTCTGTCCCCCACCCAGCACAACTCTAAGCTCACTTAGAACAAGAATCTCCCACGAAAACTCACCGTTCTTCCCTCCAAAAAAACGGAAAAGAACAGACTTCCCAACCAGGAACCATATATCCCAACGGCCCTCTGCCTTTGCTTAAACGTGGAGGTGAACGCTGAGATTTGTGAAACAGGACAAAATGGAATGTCAACCATACAGAAGCTCCAAGATGCCTTATTTCTTTGATTTCAGAAATCCCTGCATCACAAGCCAGGTCTTTGGGTGCATCTGTCCTACAGAAAACAGCGGATGAACGCAGGTTCACAGGGGCCCACCTGATTGTGTTTGCTGAACAAGGGGCCACTGAGACCCAGGCTGAATGTTGGCCCCTCTGGGGTCAGTTCCCTTCACACAATAAGAAACCCACAGGCAAAGCCAGGCCTCCTTTAACCCCTGCCCTCCCACCCTCCAATTCATCACTGACCAGTAATATTCTCTGGCCTGAAAGGAAGACTGCATCATTTCCAGTAAAATGGGATGGCCGGACCATGTGCATTTGTTCCTACTGACACCATTTCTTTAACAATGAAGAGATTTCCACCCCCATCTTATTTGAGGAGCAGTGGCATAGTCAGAGCATACTGTGATAATTGAATATAAAAAAAATAAAGTATGAGTAAAAGTGTGTCTCACTAAACATTTATTAGGTGCCCAGGGTATTTGCTAAGTACCCATTACCTAGTTCACAGTGAGCATTGACTTCATAAGCAGTGATTAAAAAGATGGTAGGGGGGCCGAAACCCGTGTGGCTCAGTGGATAGAGCGTCGGTCTGCAGATGGAAAGACCCCAGGTTCGATTGCAGTCAAGGGCATGTACCTTGGTTGCGGGCACATCCCCAGTGGGGGGCATGCAGGAGGCGGCTGATCGATGTTTCTCTCTCATCAATGTTTCTAACTCTCTATCCCTCTCCCTTCTTCTCTGTAAAAAAATCAATAAAATATATTAAAAAAAAAAAAAGATGGTAGGGGAAATGAAAAGCTGCAAGAAATCTAACCTATTGGATTTTTTTAAGAGGTAAGGAAACTGAGGTCCCGGGAATTTATTTGTTCCTTTTTCAGGCATGAAACAAGTTCGAGGCAGCACTGCATCAGAGCTCCGGAGACAGATAAAATCAAAACAGCAACTCTACAATATTGTGCAACCACAGATTTGAGACATAGTTGGCAACTGTCCAATATCAAAGAAGGTTATGTTAGTAATCTTCATGTAACTAGTCTTCTTTTTTTTAACCTTTAAATTTTTTATACTATTAGCTTTTATTGTTGCCTTGGCTTTTTATTAATTTCATTTAAAGTTTTATTTGAGGTATAAACCTTTACTAAAGTTAACATCACCAAAGAAACCAGGTGAATTAGAACTGGAGTCCAGACCAGGTTGAAAGATTTAACTTTATGTGGTCTATATGAAAATTGAGACCAGAAGAAAAATAATAGATGGAAGTTTTTAATATTATAAAGTTTCTGATTTATAAAAGTAATGGACTATTAGAGAAAGTTTGGGGAGGGGAAAGAAAGGACATATCACCTGAAGAGATCCAGCATATACCACTGGGGCATGAAAATTATTATTATTTTTTTTTATATTTTATTACAGAGAGGAAGAGAGAGGGATAGAGAGTTAGAAACATTGATGAGAGAGGAACTACCATCAGCTGCCTCCTGCACGCCCCCTACTGGGGGATGTGCCAGCCACCAAAGTACATGCCCCTGACGGGAATCAAACCTGGGACCTTTCAGTCCACAGGCTGACGCTCTATCCACTGAGCCAAACCGTTTTCGGCTGAAAATTATTTTGAGCAGAAAGCGTTTGAGGTCCCAGAGGAACTCCGCTGTCATAAGTCTCTTCCCTGGGAGGAACCAGGAAGACTGGCTCGGATCACCAGAGATAAGCTGTACCTCACCTAAACAGACGTGTCACAAAACTTGCCCACCTATTCTAAGGATTCATTTAACTTTTATTAAGAAGTCAGAGCTCTGGAGTTTTGTTTCCCCATGAATACGCCTTCTCCCCTCCCCTTTTCTTTTGAAGAAGTCACTTGTTTTCCTATAAGTGCCTTTTCCCCCTTTCCATTCTGCTATTAAGATGGTTTATAAGGCCCGAATTCTAACTCACCCTTTAGTCATATTTTTTCTGTGAACTCATCTAAGTACATTAATAAAACTATGCATCCCTATGTTCATAGCAGCACAATTTACAATAGCTAAGATTTGGAAAGAGCCTAAGTGCCCATCAGCAGAGGAGTAGATGAAAAAACTTTGGTACATCTACCCAATGGAATACTATGCTGCCTTAAAAAAGGAAAAACTTTTACCATTTGCAACAGCATAGATGGAACTGGAGAGCATTATACTAAGCAAAATAAGCCAGTTGGAGAAAGATAAATATCACATAATCTCACTCGTATGTGGGAAATAATGATCAACATGAATAGATCCAGAGACAAAAGGCAGGGGAAGGGAGGCCGGTTAGAGAGCAACCAAAGGACTTGTACACATGTATATTAGCATAACCAATGAACACAAACATTGGGGCTGTGGGGGCTTGCCTAGGGTAGGAATGGCTGGAGGTGTGTGTGTGTGTGGGGGGGGTCAATTGGGAAAAAATGGAGACTTATGTAGAACTTTAGACAATAAAAAATAAAATAAATAAAACTATGTGATTAAATTTGTGTTTTCTCTTATGAATCCATCTTTGTCAATTTAATTCACAGGACCTCAGGAACTGCACCTAAGAGGATAGAGGAAAAGTTTTCCTTCCTGACACAACATCAGTTCAACACAACTATTTTCAATTTTGCCTATTTCCTACAATTGTTTCAACTGTGTTTATTTTTTCCATCATTACAATCATCATAAAATAAAGAGGCAATATGCAAATTAGCCAGGACACTTAACGGGCGCAAAAGGAAGCTGCACTGGGGTTATGGGGGCTTGCCTGGTGCAGGAATGGGCAGGAGGGAACAGTGTGCTGCCCCCAGCCCCAGCAGCTGGTCCTGGGGGTGGGCCCAGAGCAGAGACACAACACACAGGGGGGCCTGCCCCTGCTGGGAGACAGTGCGCCAGCAGTCCCGCCTCTGTGTGTGAGCTGCAGAGGAAACACCTTTCCTTACTGCTCACTAGCTACGCTCCCTGGCTACACTCGCAGTGTTCTTGGTAACTTGGGTAAGAAGAATCCAAGAAGGTGTTCTAGGGTTTTTCCACCGCACTCCTGGAGGAAAAAAACAAAGGTCTGCTGCTGGAGGACAAATAAATGTCATATCCTGTCCTAGCCGGTTTAGCTCGGTGGGTAATGCCTCAGCCTGCAGACCGCAGGGTTTGGGCTTGATTGTGATCAAGGGCATGTTACCTAGGTTGCAGGCTCCTCCTTGGCCAGGGCCCAGATCAGGGCTCATGCAGGAGGCAACCAATCGAAGTGTCCCTCTCTCTGATATTTCTCTCTATCTTTCCCTCTCTCTTCCACACTCTCTAAAAATCAATGGAAAAATATCCTCAGGTGAGGATAAAAAAAAAAGAAAAGAAAAGAAAAGAAAGAAAGAAAGAAATGTCATATCCTATGAAAGAGACATCTTGAAATGCCTAAAGAAAGTTGTCATTTTTTTTCGTGGTGAAGGGACTAGAGTCCATGTTGATGAAAACACCTTGGTGGCTGCGGCTGCTGGCAGTGGCAGCAGCTGTGGGGTGAAGGGGGTGGCACTTTCACCTGATCAGCTGGTTGCCTCCGCAGAGGGAGGCCAGACTGTGGCTAAGTGAGCCTAAGCCATCAGTAAGACGTCCCCTGAGGATTCCCAGACTATGAGAGGGGGCAGGCTGAGCCGAGGGACCTCCCCCCCACCCCACACCTTGCACAAATTTAGTGCACTGGGCCTCTAGTTATAATATAAGCACCCATCCACAATGCCACATAACCCTTCAAATTATGATTTCCTAATGACTGCAACACACCTCTTTGAGAGCATACATAAAAAGTTCCTCAACGAGCCTTCTACTGTTGGATATTTAGGTTACTTCTAATTTTTTAAAGTTACAAACAACTTGGGGAAAAAAATCTTTGAACGTAAGCTTTCCTCCTTTTAACATTATTCTATACGCTAGCCCCCAGTGCTGTGGTCTTTGAAAAGGGAATGTTGGCCATTAGCGGTCAAGTAACGAAGGAAATGTAGGACCTTTTATAAACTAAGTATGTCTCAGGTAAAAATCATAAAGAAAGGCCACGAAAAAAAACACACACAAAAAAAACAACAAAAACCATTTTGTGTCTGGAAGATGTGCAAACATGATGAGGTAATCGAAACCCAGGGCAAGGTCCCTTGGCCTTTTTCCCCACAAAACAAATAAAAAATAATAATAGGGGATTAATTTAGCAACAAGTTTGTGGAAAACTGGGTGAATGGGTTTGCTTTAAAGTGAAAGGGGCCGATTGAAGAGTTATTGCTGATGAAAGTTCCATTATCAGCCCTTCATTTGGTTTTCATTAGCTTTCATTGGAAGAAAATGATAAACCATTAGACAGAAGGCAATTGCTGCTCGCAGTTATCTGACCACCAGAGGAACAATCGAGTTAGCCGAACCTTTCCCCCCAGCTACTTCTCTGCACTGAGCCATTAGTCCTCCATTAGGAGGGCCCAGGTACCAGCCATTCGAACGGGCAATCGATTAGGAGACTTCAAGTAGCAACAACAAAGAAAAGTTTGTTGTGAAGAACCATAAGCGTATTCATCTTTGAAAAGAGTGGGGGGGTGGTGGGAGGGGCGCGCGCACACACACACACACACACACACACGCACACACACACGCACACACACAGCCCAACTACATTACAACTCAATTTAGAACTTTTTCTTACCTTGTGATCTGAGAGGAGGGAAAATCAATTTTCATCTCAGAGCACCATTTTCTCCTATTAGATTTCTCTACAGTTGGGCTTTCCAGAAATGATGCTTGATTATTTCTGAGTCACAACTACTTAAAGCCCACCTTTATGAACCATTTCCGAGGTAAAAAGCGGAGGAAATTACAGCAAGTTCTTTGTACCCTTATGTTCTCTCTCTTTTTAGGAGTTTAGATCTAATCAGCAGCTGTAGCAACGCCTGTTATGATCTTCCCTCCACACTTTTATCAGGACCAGGAATCTGAACCTTCACCTAAAGTGTTTCATAAACTATCAGGAGTCCATCTCTCTTTACTTTTTTTTTTTCTTTTCTTTCTCTTTCTTTTCTTTCCTTTTATTCTTTCTTTCTTCTTCTTTTTTTTTTTTGCCAGCTGATAATTAATCCAAATACTGTTTTAGACATAAATTGTCTGCAGGAATCCTCATCTGGCCAGCTGCAAGTGCGTCCCCTGACAAACAAACAAGAAGCACTTACCAGTGAATTTTCTGAAAGCAGAGGAGCTATTGTGATGCCTGGGTGTGACCTCCCCGCTGCAGACTGGAGAGCAGGGTGGTTTTGCAGAACTGCTACGCTGTGTACTCTTTGCCTGCCTCCTCATGTGGCTTTTATCTGGCTTTTGGAAATGACACTGTGGAGGAGAATGATGCTGGGTTTCCTCTGAATGTGGTTCTTCCCTTCCTCCTCCACCCTCCCTAAAAATGCACCCTGCTTTCCTGGAGGAAAGTAAGCAAGGAGCATACTGGCCCAATTAATTCTTTTTGCTCAGGCTATGTGTGTGTGTGTGTGTGTGTGCGTGTGTGTGTGTGTCACTGAGATTTGTTTTTTTCAATGGGATCATTGCTATTGGCTGCAGTGCCGCAGGCTGAGGAACGAGGGGGCTGGGGGGGGGGCACCCGGGCCTCCTTTGTCTGGGTGGGCTGGAGACTAGGAAAAGTCAAATTAAATCTCATTTCCACAATGGAATGAAAAGGACCTTAGAAATGTCAAAGGGGAGCTCTTCAGATGCCCTGGATTTCAGTGTGTTTCTGAGAAGGAAGAGAATTGGAATCACATTGTCAGTGAGGGGAGCATTTTAGTTGTGTGTGTGGTGTGTGTGGTGTGTGTGGGGTGTGTGTGTGTGTGTGTGTGTGTGTGTGTGTGTGTGTGTGTGTGATTTCTTCTTCTTTTTTTTTTTTTTACTGAGGCAAGTTGAGAGACAGCTTGCCAGGCTCTGAGGAAATTAAAGGTTGGATTTTTATCTCTCATCTCCCTCGTGGGCCCGGCAGATACGGGCTCGTCTGTGTATCTGAAACAGGACTCATAATTCAGAAACTCGCAGGGGGAGCTTCAGGGCGGGGGGGCGGTGGTGGTGGGGGGTTGGGGGGTGAAGGTGAGCAGGGCTTGATGTGGTTAGCGTCCCTCTGCAGGGCTAACGTGATTATTTGGGGAAAGTCTCACCTCGGCCTGGCCATGTGATATTGGAAATCGAATGTTATTAGGTCCTGAGACATGGGTGGGCCGCCTAATTGGACCTGGTTGGAGGAGCACACGGCTTGGCGTCGGACCGCTGTGCCAGACCGCTGGGAGGGCCGGGTGCCACCCCGAGGATGGCCTCTTTGGCACGAGGATGATTGCCAGCTGATGATTTTTGAAGGAACTGCGGACCCGCCAGAAGCTCTGAAAACGGGCAGGAGTTGTTGTGACCCTTTTGTGAGGGGGGAAAAAAAATCTACATGTAGAGGAGACATTTACATGAGAAAGGGGGCCTGTGTCAGGAAGAGAGCTACGCTGGAGATGATTTTTTTTCATCCCCGAGGCTTATCTGCCTGTTTAGGGCGACCTTTGTTTCCCAAACATTTCCTCTTCTCACCTTCCCGTGAATTACCTTCGTCTCCTTTAAATCCCAGGCCCAGATCCCCTTTCCTCAGCTCGGGATCCTATATAATCCTCAATCTTCTGGCCACCATGTGAGGCTGCCATCTCGGTGGGTCCCCTGAAAGCACGTAATTAAAGTTGTTTTGTGTCTCTTTCCCCCCTCCTGTTCATGTCTTTTTACACGGGGGCTTAGCCAAGAACAATGAAAGGTAGAGGGGAAAATGCTCTCCCCTCCTCTCCAAGACCAAGTCCAGAAAATGTAAAGCAGTATTTTCTCTGTGGAGTGGGGTCAGGGTGGAGTGGGAGCAAATGGGAATAATAACCCTGGAGGATGCTTTTTTTCAAACGACAGATTTCGTCCCTGCCTCTAAGGATGCACTCCCTCACATTTTCTCTGGATTCCCAGCCCCTGGATTCCACAGAAGTAACCACTCTGAATAATCCTGGCATCTCTTTTCAGGGTGACCCCAGCATAGAGGCGCTGGTTGAAGGAGGTAGCAAAAAGGAGAGCGCTCTGCCGGAAACCCCTACCTCGTCACCAGCTCCTACCACTTGGCCTCAGCAATGTCAGTATTTACTACCAGTTAGTGATACGCTACCTGCTGTCATCACACAGAAGCACCATGTCAACCATGAAAGACATTTTTGAGGAGAATTTTAAGTTTTGGTTACTTTGCCTGGCTTCAGATTTATTTTTTGGAGGGAGAGCAGCAAGCATTGAGGAGCAAAGGAAGATGAGACACGACATTTGGCAAACTGTTACTAGGTGCCAGGCATAGTTTAAGCACAGTACACATGGAGACTCACAAGGAAGTGTGCACATTTTTATGTTTTCGCTGCCACCTACAACAATAGAGTTGAAACAGGATCACTTACCTTTGAAATTGGTCCGAAAAACTCAGGAACAGTAAATAAAATGTCTGAGGAGCTCCCTAAGATGTGTGCGCATATACTATATGTGTATATATATGTGCCTGACAGTTGGTCCGTTGTGCAAAAGTAGTTGAAGCTGAAGTGCCATCCTTCGTGCAGTGCGTGCAGTGGACATCAGCCAGGCTATTGGGTGGTGCATTGGTTACTCTGGTGAGTCAGTTCCTTGGAGATCTAGGAAGATGATCTGCACTGTACGGCACAGAGTTGGAGTTCAGTCCCAGCCACTCCTGATTCCACACACCACATTTATAGCGCAGAGAGATGCTATTCAGGGCAGGAGCTAACAACAAGGGGTCCTGTTTGATCTTGTGCTGTGTGCAGTGGGTGTGCCCTGAGGGGTCCAGTAAAGGAGATGATGCTGACATTTCAAATGTGATGTTACCTTGGATACAAAAAAAGGCAATAGACGGGCGCCCTTAAGGTAGAGACTGACCTTTGTAAGGTCTGGGACGAGACTTGACTACCACCATAATTCACTTTCAGTTAAAAATTATGTTCCGCTTGGCTGGTGTGGTTCAGTGGTTGGGCATCCACCTATGAACCAGGTAGTTATGGTTTGATTCCTGATCAGGGGTTTTGGGGTTGATGATCCCCATTAGGGGGCATGCAGGAGTCAGACAATCAATGATTCTTTCTTATCATTGATGTTTCCATCTCTCTCCCTCTCTGAAATCAATAAAAAAATATTTTTTAAAAAGATACAGTATCTGTATCAAAATAATAATAATAATGATAACTCTATGTAATAAAGAGGTAATATGCAAATTGACCATCACATCCTCACAAGATAGCTGCCTACGTCTAGGCCAGCAGGGGGGTTAGTGAGGGATGACCAAATGACTGAACAAGCAGGCAGGGAGGGGGAAGTTGGGGGCTACCTGGCCAGCAGGAGGGGGCAGTTAGAGGCAACCAGACAGGCAGGCAGGTAGGTGAGCAATTAGGAGCCAGCGGTCCAGGATTGTGAGAGGGATGTTGGGGATCAGGCCTAAACCGGCAGTCAGACATTCCCCAAGGGGTCCTGAGTTGGAGAGGGTGCAGGCTGGGCTGAGGGGACCCTCCCACCATGCACGAATTTTGTGCACTGGCCTCTAGTAATAATAATAATTGTGCTCAGATGCTCCTGTTGGTTACTTTCAGTCTCTGCGTTTGTGTGGCCCACCATGCTGGCTTCCCTTGAACTTGTCAGATTTAGTATGTGGTCCCTCTTCATCCCCACTGCCCCCCCTTTTGGTCACAAATCATCCAAAGGATGCATTAACATCCGACCCTCTTGATTGGATAATGTGGCCACATGGTACTAGGAAGGCTTATTCTTAGGAAGTTTCTCTGCCCCCACCCCTTCATTAGTTGTTTGTTCTTTCCATTGTTTCACCATTTTCCCAACCAGGCCCCCAATTTTTTTTTTTAAATATATTTTACTAATTTTTTACAGAGAGGAAGGAAGAGGGATAGAGAGTTAGAAAACATCAATGAGAGACATCGATCAGCCACCTTCTGCACACTTCCTACTGGAGATGTGCCCGCAACCAATGTGCATGCCCTTGACCGGAATCAAACCTGGGACCTTTCAGTCCCCAGGGTGACGCTCTATCCACTGAGCCAAACGGGTCTCGGCAGCCTTTGAGTTTGACAGGCTTGATCCACAGTGTCTTCTTGCTCTCCCACATATCTATTCTGCAAGTTGTGTCCCTCCTAGAAGGCCCTTTGCTTTTCTCAGCGAAGTACAGAATGGGGGACATCTGTCTGTCTCCCCCTTCCCTGGGATGGGTGTGCAAACTGTACAGCCTGGAAAGGCCTTAAAGCACCGGGCCTGCTGCAGGGCACGGAAACTATGCTGGCTCTTCAAAGGACATCTTCTCAAGCCACCTCCGGGTGTCTAAAAGAACTCCCTTCTCCTCCCCAATTGAAACCCATAGTGAGGTGTGACAGGGGCAGGTCCTCAGGAGAATTAATTCTTGTCACAGCCTCTGAGGCAGCGGTTCTCAACCTGTGGGTCGCGACCCCTTTGGGGGTCGAACGACCCCTTCACAGGGGTCGCCTAAAACCATCGGAAAATGCAGATACAGTATTTACATCACGATGCATAACAGTAGCAACATTTCATGGTTGGGGGTCACCACCACATGAGGAGCTGTATGCAAGGGTTGCGGCCTTAGGAAGGTTGAGAACCACTGCTCTGAGGGGTAGGAATGCCACGCCCACCTTTCTTCGTAGAAGGCTATGACAGCCTCGGGGCACCTGACATTGGCTTCCTTTGCAGGGCCCAGATCAACCTCCTTAGAGTTTTCCCATTTCATCCTGAACACGAGTTCCCCAATGGAGCCTGTCTCTCCAACCATCCGCTCTGCTCCCAACACCGGGAAAGCCTCCTGGCTTTCATGCACTTCTTTCTTCTACTTTGCTTTGCTCTCCTCTCCCTTAGCTTCAGAATCAGAATCAGGTGTGTGTGTGCGTGTGTGTGTGCGTGCACGCGCGCGCGCCATGCTTCTAATTTATCTGTCTCGTGTGTGGTTTTCTGTGACAGTAGAAACTCGGCAATAAGGTCGGGGAATTCAGGTTGCATTCCTAGAAGTCTTAGTGTCATCATCTGTCTTGCTGAAATGGTGGACCACTGGGATGGGGCAAGATCAGAACGTTAGAGGGAAAAGTCAGACGTGTCTGTTGTCTTTTGGCATCTAAGATAACAGACCTTTGAAATGTCAGAGTCATCTCATTTTCCTGAAGGCTCCGGGCACACCCACTGCCCCAGAGCCTGAGATCTCACAGAACCCCTCAAGGTTATCTTGTTCCCCGAATTCCACCTCTCTGTGCTGTCCGTTATTAACCGTTCCGTACCCACCCATGTGACATGAGTACATGGCTCTTTGTTTTACGTTGCGTCCAGTCCTAGAGATCCTACCCTTTGCTTCCTCCTGCCCCCCCCTGCCCCCTTAATCTACTGAGGAGACAGAAGAAAACTAAATAGACGGGGGCGGCATTGGGGCAGAGGAAATAGAACCCAGGAACCAACTGGGGAGAGTTACTAAGGCAACCCAGCTGGTCAGGGAAAGAAGGGCACACAGGAGACATAAACTTTAAAATGTATGTATGTTGCTAAGACAAGCAGCTTCCAGAGATAACTAATCACAAGGCAGGGAGGCGTCTCCCAAGAATGTTACTAAGGCAAAATTCTTTGACAGAACCAATCAGGAGCTAGCAAAGCATGTGTCTGCCCCTAGACAAAAAAGTGCATCCCCCCCACCTCCGCCCCGCGCGGGGGCAGGGGCCGCCGCGCCCGCCCGGGGCCCCCCCCCCCCATTCAGGCTGCAACAGAGAATGGAAGCTCTGGACACTGGGCTGCTTTTGAGACCCCGGCTGCACCTTTTCCAGGACCGGCTTCTCTCTCAATAAGCGTGGCTTCTGCTCACTGTTTTTGTCTGCAGATTCAGGATTTTGCGAGGCAAAGACCTCAGACCCGATCCCCACCTTTTGGTTTCGCCACCACCAATGGATGTCATGTAACCCTCCTTGGATCTCCTCCTTTTTTTTTTTAATATATATTTTATTGATTTTTTTTTTTTCACAGAGAGGAAGGAAGAGGGATAGAGAGCTAGAAACATCGATGAGAGAGAGACATCGATCAGCCGCCTCCTGCACGCCCCCCACTGGGGATGTGCCCGAAACCAGGATACATGCCCTTGACCGGAATCGAACCTGGGACCTTTCAGTCTGAAGGCCGACGCTCTATCCACTGAGCCAAACCGGTTTCGGCGGGTCTCCTCCTTTTCCTTCTAATGTATACAATAAGCTGTGAAACTGACATTCTTTCGGTGCGTGTTCTCCTGTCCACTGAGAATTTGCCTCTGAGGTTGGCATGTGCCTTGCATGTCAACATACTCATTTTTGCTAATGGTCATTTCTAATCTTGTTGTTGTTGGTACAAAAAAAAATAAGAAAGAAAGAAAAATCATCCCAGAACATAACCATGGGCAAAGGGACAGCACACAAATGGACAGCTTGTCAAAGGAAAGAGGCCGCTTTGTGAAAAGTGGAAAGACCTCCCGCTCTCCACTTGTTTCCTCTCGCCCGTCCCCTTGTGTACGTGCCTTTCTCAGGGCTGTTTCTTCAGGGGGAGCAGGGGTGCAGATCAGACTGCGGGGCCTTGATGGGGTGGAACAGCGAGGCCGGACCCGAGCAAAGCTTTTCCTAGGCAGTGCAACTGGACGCCCGAGAGGAGACTCAGTGGCCCTGGGAGGTCACATGGAGGAGCCATGCCAACCTGGCCATAAAGGGCAGCATTCATGCCTTTTAAACCAGAGGCTTCTTAAAGGCCACCGAGGACAAAGCCCTTTCCACATTCTTGCCTTTAATTCTGTATGGCCCCTGCAGGAACTCAGCCTTGAGGATGCTGAGTAAATATGCTGGAGGATTTAGCTCTACATCTTTTTAATTAAGATACACAAAGCTCTAATTACCTGCAGAAATGTCGGGAACAGCTTCTATTGTTATCTCTAATTTGAATAAACCTTCCCTTTTAATATGCCAAATGCCAAATCAAATGAGGTCCAAATAGGAGGATTTAGCCCGGTTTTCTTAGCTAAATCTCAGATGCTCAAGGCCCGGAAGCTTTTGGAAGGCAAAGAAAACACTCACCTCTGGAAAGGTGCCTGTGGCGGCGGCGGTGGCCACCGGGAGGGACGTGGGCAGACGCGGCGGACTCTGTTCCCTGGATCTTGGTGGCTAAGTAACTTCTCTGGGAGAACTGGTCGCAGCTTCCCTGAGTCTTGGAAAAATTATTTCCCCCTTTTTTTTTTTTGTATCCAAGGGAGGCCGGTAATCTGTTAATTTACTGCTCTAGGAGAAGAAATGCAGTTTGCCAGTGGTTAAATAAATCTGGGGTGTATCACTTAGTCGACAGGCATCTGGGTGACACCACCCTTGGCCTTCACTCAAGAGAAAGGCTTGCACTGGGAGTTCAGGCCGCTCCCAACTATTTATTCTAATTATGCTACTTTTCTGGTTAAGCCGCACTTTATGGTTATGATGTAAGTGTATCTGGATCTTCCTAAAATGTCACATTTTGGGAGAGGAAGAGGTTTGGGGAAGAAAGCCGCATTTGCTTGACTTCTTTCACTGGTTCAAGCACCGCTTGCATTTTTCATTAGCAAAGTGGTAGCCTGGGGCATCCCGCAGCTGCCGATGTGTTTCTGTTGGTGCTGTGCGGTGTTTTTTTGTGTTTGAATTAATTTCCATCATTTAAAAATCAGGAGATCCCGATTATCAGCTCCTGAAACGC
>JAAGEH010000022.1:6680567-6703339 GCA_011751065.1 Lasiurus cinereus
ACACACACACACAGCCATCCTCCCCCACACACACAGCCACCACCACCCACCCCCACACACATACCCCCAACACCCTCCCACACACACCCCCACACACACCCCCACACACAGCCAGATCTGGTAGCCATAGGCCTGTGTCCCACAAGGAGGCTGGGTACCTCTGGCAGGTATTACGTCTAGTTCCTCACCTTTCTCCCCTGCTCCCACCCCTCACCCACCACATCCCTCTGGCCCTTCCGGGATTCTGCACCTTCAGCCCCCGGTGTCCCTTTTTAATTATTTTCTTGTTTTTTTCAATTTAGGAAAATTGAGCACACAGAAAGCTAAGTCATCAAGCACTCATTTTTAATGCATAAGGAGTTTTATGTTTGCTCATTTAAAAAATATGAATCCCCTAGTAAAGTCTCGATGCATTATACAATATGAGGAAATTGACAAAACCAACCTAACCAGCTTAACGGTGGATCAGCAGTGTGCCAATGCAGGTGCAGTGGGCAGGAGTCTGCCCACTGCCGGCAAAAGAGGCGGGCACTGTCTGCAGGGAATTTAAAAGCAATAATGAAAAAGCAGGGTCCTTCTGCTTTTATGTGTCAGCAATTCTTAACAAGGTCAGTGATGAAATACTCCTCCCCTCCGAAAGCCTTCTGTTGGCCAGGTGGTTCCGTTGATTAGAGCATTGTCCTCACACACCAAGGTTGTGGGTTTGATCCATAGTCAAAGCACATACAGTAATCAACCAATGAATACATAAATAACTAATCAACCAATGAATATATTTTGTAGGCTTACATTCTAAAAATATTGCTGTGCCCGGCTGATGTCACTCAGTGGTTGAGTGTTGAACTATACATCAGGAGGTCAAGGTTTGATGCCCACTCAGGGCACATGCTCTGGTTGTGGGCTTGATCCCCAGTGTGGGGCATGTAAGAGGCAACCACCGATGGCTGATTGTCACTCATCATTGATGTTTCTATCTCTCTCCCTGCTTCTCTGAAATCAATAAAAATATATTTAAAAAATAATAAGATAAAAACATTGCCATGATAACGATGCATTTTGATCACATAGATACTTCTATATGTAAATTCTATTTTTAATAGACAGTGTGGATTACATAAGAGCTAATTCCTTATTCTTATTTTAATCTTTATTACTTATTTCTTAATAAACAATGTGCTTTACAGGGAAGGTCGCTGAAAAAAATACCATTTACAGAGTCACCCCCATGCCACACAGGGGCTAGGTTTATCTTTCGAGATTAAGATGGTAAAATTCCAAGCAGTTGGTGTTGCCCTACACTTAAATGATAGATTTGAAACACAGAGTGATAGCCCAATCATGGTAGAGATGAAGAAACAGAACTTGCCCTGGCCGGTTTAGCTCAATGGTTAGAGTAGCACCCTGTGGACTGAAGAGTTGCGGGTCCGATTCCAGTACAAGGGCATGTACTTTGGTTGCAGGCTCAGTCCCCTGGCCTGTGTGGGAGTGGATATTTTTCTCTCTGCATCTCTCCCTCTTCCTTCCATTCTTTCTCTCAAAAAAAAAAAATCAATGGAAAAAAATATCCTTGGGCCCTAGCTAGTTTAGCTCAGTGGATAGAGCTTTGGCCTGTGGACCAAAGGATCCTGCGTTCGATTCCGGCCAAGGGCACCTGCCTTGGTTGCAGGCTCCTCCGTGGCCTAGGGGCCCTGGTCAGCTCGTGTAGGAGGCAATCAATTAATGTGTTTCTCTCGCATCAATATTTCTCTTCCACAGTTTCTACAAGAAATCAATGGAAAAATAAGTAAGTAAATAAAAATAAAGTAAATTTCTTGGGTGAGGATTCACAAAACACACTCCTCCTTCTCCCCCGCCCCCCCAAAAAAAACAAACAAAAGAAACAGAACTAAAGGCCTTTCAGCCTTTTTATACTTAAAATGTAGAACGGTGAAAGCAAGGGGGGAGATGATGCCAGGTGTACTGCCTTTGGTTTGGCAAAGGTATATTTAGCCCACCACCTTCTAAACACTGCATTTGGATATTACTTTTAAAAATTAAACTTCATTTAAAAAATGGTTTTACAGCGAAAGACTAACTCAAGAAGTAAAACCATCGTAGCAACGATGTGTCTTAATAGCTGCCTAAATGGTATATTCTTGCAGACTTATCAGTTTGATGAAAATCCAGTTATTGAGTGCTGATGCAGAAGGGGAAAGAGGATCTTTTCCCCTGGCATCTAAGCGGGGGCCTGGTAACAAAGATGCAGAGGAACATGAGAGTAGCACACACATTTATTCAACGTACATTTCCCATGGCACAGGGGCCTTCCTAAGGACATGAAGACCCGAGGAAGCAGTGAACCCCGAGTGTCGCTACGCTAGGTCTGCTGGTGCGTGGCAAGTCATGGGAAACTGTGATAGGACAAAAAAGGGGTTGAGCTCAGGAGAGCAAATTGGAGGAAACAGGCAGGCCTGTCCATTCACATTCCTCGGGGTATCTTGGGGGTGAAGAGGTCCTTTTCTCTGCACAGGTAGGGCGCCCCTCACATGCCAGTAAGGCATCTGCTTGGGCAGAAGGGCAGTAGGTTCTGCCTGCACCTGCTGCTTCTGAGATTCCTTCGGCTTAAAATACTCCATAGGCCCAGGCGCCATGTTTTGGGGTAGTGTGTCTGGAGCGCTGTCGCTGGACAATTTGTTTGCATGAGGTACTACATCAGACTGCAACCAAGGGAGCTACAAATTGTTCGATATAAAAAACTGATGAGCTGAAACCGATCTGGCTCAGTGGATAGAGAGTCAGCCTGTGGACTGAAAGGTCCCAGGTTCGCTTCCGGTCAAGGGCATGTACCTTGGTTGTAGGCACATCCCCAGGAGGCGGCTGATCGATGTTTTTCTCTCATCCATGTTTCTAACTCTCTATCCCTTTCCCTTCCTCTCTGTAAAAAAAAAAAAATCAATAAAATACGTTTTTAAAAATAAATGAAAAAGTAGTTGGTCATGTCCCTCTTGCTATGCTACATTATTTAGTTGTGTTTTTTTTTTCTTTTCATTTTGTTTCCTGGTGTATTATATAGACAAAGGCTCAGTCAATTTTTAAAAAAATCACCAACTGGCCAAAACCGGTTTGGCTGAGTGGAGAGTGCGTCGGCCTGCGGACTGAGGGGTCCCAGGTTCGATTCCGGTCAAGGGCATGTATCCTGGTTGCAGGCACATCCCCTGTAGGGGGCGTGCAGGAGGCGGCTGATCGATATGTCTCTCTCTCATTGATGTTTCTAACTCTCTATCCATCTCCATTCCTCTCTGTAAAAATTCAATAAAATATATTTTAAAAAAATCACCAACTGCATTTCTTTTTATTTCATTTCCTGATAGTGTTGAAAATAATCGGATCACAATTATTTAGTATCTCTCCTTTGAGGAGGGGAGATACTAAAGGTTGATCTGTTCCAGATGTCAATCTATAAGTGTGCCTACTGTCAGGGCACACAGGGACCGTCAAGGTTATGTAGGAGAGGAAAAACGTTTCCTCCATCTTCTTAGATTCTGTCGCTGGGGCCTGTGAATTCAACTGGACACAGGTAAACAGGAGAAGAGGTTTATTTCCCATGTACACAGGAATTTCACAAAAGAAAAAAAAAAAGGAAGTTAAAATCCAAAGAAGCAGTCACGTCTGGGAGCTTACCAGCAGTGTTGACAAAGGACAATAAATTGTGGAGAAGTGACTGGACAAAAGGAAGCGCTGTTTGTGCTTATAGGGATGATATATGGTGGGAAGCTAACAACTAGGAAATGCATGACACAATGACACATCCACATTTCCAGGAGGGGCTATGGTTGCAAGAGAAACCAGTGGGTGGGGATGGGTGGCTCTTGTGATGTCTTGGGAAAACCACGTTTCCAAGACTCGCTTGGGAGGGTGAATGGTTTCTACCGGCGTGGAATTACATTTCTCGGGGTTGTAAAGTCCCAGGCCCCTGAACCCGGTCCTGCAAAAGGCGGAGCTGGGGCTCCAGTAGAGCTAAGAGGAGGGCCAGGGTCCTGAGGCCTGTGCCGTGGGGGAACTCAATCCCGGACAGCATGAGCGAACCACAGTCCGTTTGTCCACGTGGCCGTGAGGCACGTGCGCTCAGGGGAGTGTGCCCCCTACAGCAGGAATCAGGTAGGAGCCTCAAGAAAGAGAGAGGCTCCTTTGTGCAGGAGTGAAGTAGCTTAGATTTTTGCACCCATTCTGGCCACTGACTCGCTCCCAGATGGGACTTGACAAGTAAGCAGACCTTACTGGACATGCGTCTATTGTCCAGTCCCATCACACAGAGATTTGCGGGGAACAGACTTGGAGGATGTTAACGGCAGCTTTCTGGCAAAGCTTTGTAAATGGTGTGCCTATATCATTTAGAGTCCCTTTATTTCTTTCCTGTTATACCGGGTTGCTGTCACGGTATCACTGTGGTCTGAATGTGTGTGTTCCTTCCTAATTTCCACGTTAAATCCTGACCCTCAAACAGGAGGACAGAGAATTCCTCCTATGTCTGCCTTTTCTTTTTTTAAAAAAATATATTTTATTAATTTTTTACAGAGAGGAAGGGAGAGAGATAGAAAGTCAGAAACATCGATGAGAGAGACATCGATCAGCCGCCTCCTACACGCCCCACAGTGGAGATGTGCCCACAAGCAAGGTACATGCCCCTGACCGGAATCGAACCTGGGACCTTTCAGTCCGCAAGCCAATGATGCTCTATCCACTGAGCCAAACCGCTCTCGGCTGCCTTTTCTTAAAGTACCTTCAGCTCAAAATAATCCTTATGCCAAATATGCATCTTTTGGGGATGGCATATTCTGATTCCTTTGAGGAGACTCCCGAACTCAGCAAGATATGTTTATGTCCACTGGGTTTATTCGGCTGGGTTGGAGCCCTCTGTACTGAATTCTTAAATTTCTTTCTTTCTTTCTTTCTTTCTTTCTTTCTTTTTTTTTAAATTGTGGTAAAAACAACCACCATATATCAATATATCATCTTCATCATTTTTAAGTATAGTAGTTCAGTATTTCCATGGTCACAAAACAGATTTCCAGAACTTTCTAAATCTTCTAAATGTGCAACTCTATACCCATTACACAAGAACTCCCGCTCTTGTACCGAATTTTTGAGAGGAATGTCAACTGGCACATTAGTCAAGGAAGGACACGAAGCTCAGTATCCAGCAAGAACAAGGGCGGCGTGAAGAGTAAGAAGGCCAACTGCACGGCGGAGAGAAAGGACAGTACCAGCTGGGCCTGACAGGGACAGCCCAGTTTGCCAGCATGGCACAAGTCCAGGGGGAGTTCCCGCAGAGGCTAGCGAGGGGCCCGGCCACTATTTTTACCAGTCCTTAAAGATGCTTGGCATCCTCGCCCCGAAACTCTCCATGGAATGAGGCGTCAGCTGTTTGTTTAGCTTTGTTGCTCCCAAGTCAATGCCATGCCATCATGTCTTCCACCCACACATTCAAAGGAACTTCAAAATAACTATTTTTTTTCCCCACAATGTAAAAAAGAGGATTTTGATCCTAGGACACTCTTCAGAACACACCAAAGCGCGTCAAATGAGAATTAAAATCACCCCGAACGGAGCCATTTGGAGCAACCCAAAATCCTTTGGCATCTTGGCATATTTCTATGTTTTAAGAACATTTGTGTGAGTTTCTGTTGTGGCTGCAATTTCATAACTTGCCCGTTTTGCTTAAACCATGAGCAATTTTCCGTGTCATTATATATTATTCAAAAACATGTTTTTCATGACTGCATAATATCAGCCGACAGCTGTTCTCTGAGGCATTTTAAGAAGCAGTAACCTTATTGCTCTCCTAGAACACAACAGTGCAGTGCGGTCACACCTGTTTTCGAAAAACAATTCCTGGAACATCTTCTACAGAAATAAAACATTATCAGACTGGATCCCAGAGATAAGCATATTTTTAAGAAAATGTTAAAGTGAAACATAAAACCCCTAGCACAGGCTGCCATTTAGGCAAATACAACCAGAACGTGGCATTATCTGTCAACAAACAACTTAGAAAGCTTTTCCATAAAATTAAGTAATGATATGATGTGTTATCCACTACATTTGTAGCGGCATAATTACAATAATGAGACATATTTAAAATAATGAGACTCTGTATTTTAAAAATGTCAAGTCATGCCAAGCATGCTATTTGGTGTTGCTCAGCTATTAAGCCATTTTATCTTTTCCATTTCCATTTTATGAGGCCCAGGAAGCAAAGTGAGGAGAAATGTTTGTTGCATGATAAACATATTGAAATGGAAAAATGAAATCTCCCCTTGCATCCTCCGGATCAGTTAGCAACAGAGTTGCGAGTTTATAGCTTCAGTTATAGTCCACCGGCCCTCTCCAAGGGACACACATTTATGGCATTTTAAGGCCTAATAAAAAGAGCATACTTAATATTTTATTTTCTTTCCTGTAATTTCAGCTATCAAAACATTGTAATGAATGTCACACTTGGAAAATTACCTGAAACACACCACACACACACACACACACACACACACACGCACGCACGCACGCACACACACCACCCAGGTCATTATGGTACCAATGCACATAAGGATGATAAATGCAAACAGCAGAAAATGGAAATGGCGCTGAAGGAATTACTCATGGGGAGAAAAAGCGGAGTCAGATTGATTAGCATCACACGTGCACATGTGGCCAAGGGCCCAGGCCAGATCTTCCCAGGACATCTTCCCAGGACAGATCTTTCCTCTCTAGGCCAGAGACGCCCCATGTTGTGACTCGTCCGTGGTTTCAGAGGGGAAATCACACAGATGAACGGCAAAGTCTTGGCTGTGGGAGAACCGGGAATCCTCATTCCGGCTGCTCCCCGACGGGTTTTCCGAAAAACTTTAAATGAATTTCTGAAATGCTCCCAGTCCAGGTTCTCTTATCTGGAGAAAGGGAATAATAATTTCACCCACAGCATCGTGTTGCTGTGAGGTATCAGTGAGACGGTATAAAAAGGAAAAAAAAAAAAAGAAAAAAGACACATACTCTTTTATGTGAAGTACACAAAGAGTAAGGTCTCAATAAATAATTCTGTTATGATTACGTGCCGCGGTTCACCCAAGGTGCTTTCCAGTTGGTACTACCTATTAATGAAGAACTCGTCTGGCTATTGTCATAATTGGCTAATTAATATTAATAAAGAAAAGAGAACAAAGGGAACTCAGACGCGGTTAGCCTGGTCATCTGGGAAGCCTCGCCGGGTATTGCTCCTCCAAGGGGATTAGCACCCTCCCCTCCCCCATCCAGTGCTGGATTGCTGGGGGAGAGGAGGGAGATTGGCACATGCACAGTAGAATTCGGGGTGGTGCCGGGGCGGGGCTTGCCTGTCAGACTAGCCTGGCGAACAATGGGTCCGCTGGGCAGTGGACCCCATCAGAAATCTTGGGAGGTTAATGGGTCAGTGTGAAGAGGTGGGTGGGGAAAATCCCCAGACAAAGACATCCCTCTCTGACTCTCTTCTGCTCCGTGGCCCGCTCTAGCCCCTGTGTTTGCATGTCCACATGGCCTGAGCAGCCACAGGATGCTGGGCTGGGCTGGGCTGGGCTGGACTTTAATAAGGAGCAGAGCCAAAACTGGTTTGGCTCAGTGGATAGAGCGTCGGCCTGCAGACTGAAGGGTCCCAGGTTCAATTCCAATCAGGGGCATGTACCTTGGTTGCAGGCACATGCCTAGTATGTGCAGGAGGCAGCTGATCAATGTTTCTCTCTCATCGATGTTTCTGGCTCTCTATCCCTCTCCCTTCCTCTCTGTGAAAAATCAATAAAATATATTTAAAAAGCCGAGACCGGTTTGGCTCAGTGGATAGAGCATCGGCCTGCGGACTGAAAGGTCCCGGGTTCGATTCTGGTCAGGGGCATGTACCTTGATTGCAGGCACATCTCTAGTGTGGGGTGTGCAGGAGGCAGCTGATCGATGTCTCTCTCTCATCGATGTTTCTGACTTTCTATCCCTCTCCCTTCCTCTCTGTGAAAAATCAATAAAATATATTTTTAAAAAATTAAAGAAAAAAAAATATATATTAAAAAAACACAAGGAGCAGAAACTATGGGCAGTGGCCTTTACTCTGGCCCTGCTGAAGACAAGATTGGACTTTTCCATGGGGAGCCGTACAGGGATGGGGCACAGGGAAGCCAGGGGTTTATCGTCTCCACGCTAGTAAACACGCCTCATCTGACTAGGTGAGTCTCAGGAGATGCCTTTCCTCACGGCATTGCCAGAACTTCACTTCCACCCACCGCAGTATCACCGATCCCCTTTGTGGCAGGGACGACTGCCTATGCAGAATCTATGCCGTCCTTCTTCCACATCATCAGAGCCACGCTCCAAGGAAAGCTGGCGATGCCTCGGTGGTATGTCTTGGGAGGTTGACGAGGCAACAGACATTTCAGCAGCTCGTTTGGAACTACATGGAGAAGTTACAAAACAGAATCCTGGTGACCTCAGCCTTGAAATTCTTTTTTGTTTTTTAAATATATTTTATTGATTATTTTACTGAGAGGAAGGGAGAGAGATAGAGAGTTTGAAACATCGATCAGCTGCCTCCTGCACACCCCACACTGGGTATGTGCCCGCAACCAAGGTACATGCCCCTGACCGGAATCGAACCTGGGACCTTTCAGTCTGTAGGCCGACGCTCTACCCACTGAGCCAAACCGGCTTCGGCAGCCTTGAAATCCTTAAGTCAACTGAAGTAATGTCAACAACCTTCTACCTCTAATTTACTGTTCCTTTCTTTTTTTAATCCTCGCCCGCTGATATGTTGTTATTGATATGAAAGAGAGAGGAGGGAGAGCGAAACGTCCATCGGTTGCCTCCCTCCTGTATGTGCCCTTACCAGATATGGAACCTACAGCCTAGATATGTGCCCTGATGGGGAATTGAACCTGCAACCTTTGGGTGCACAGGACAATGCTCTAACGGTGCACCCACAGGTAGCAGGTTCAAAAAAGTTGGTTAGAGTCTTACCAACTGAGCCACCCCCAGCCAGGGCCCTCCAGCTCACTGTTTCTGGAGGGAGAGAGGCCTTTCTGTGTTTAGGTTGCTATTACTTTGAGTCTGTCGTTATCGTACATTGCCAACCCAAATTATAGCTCACATATACCACGCCGTATTAAAATCCTTGAAAAATAATGACAACTTCATTATTCAAGGTATCTTTATAATACTGTCTCATTATGTGTGGCAAACTGGGTACGTTTATGTTGAATCAGACAATAAAACTGACTGAGAATCCACCTCACAGTGTTGCTATGAGGCTGGAATGAAAAGAAAGCAAGCACATATCCAACTTGCCTAATACAGTCCCCAGCATGTAATGATTTTTTTGCTTTACAGTGGCTAACATTATGAGACTATCACAAAGAGAAGCAAGCTGGAGAAAACCTCGTCTTGTCCTTGGGGTAGAAACCAGGGACAATCATTTTTATAGCTTACCATTGACATTCTGTATTATTATTATTTTCCTAAACTCACCGATGAATGCATTACTCGGGAGGGTTTCAGCTCAAAAGTGCTTGAGAAGGCCAGGCATAAAGGAAAGTCAATAAGCCTCACGAAACGGGAAGCACAAAAGGAGTGGCCTTCAACTCAAAGAGAGAATGCCAGGCAACAATTTGCAATCTCCCGATGCTGTGTTTCTGGGGTATGAGAGAACTCTAAGTTCCAAGTTCAATGTGCAGGTGAGATGTACACTCAGAGAAATGCAGCTGGACCTAGCTGGCTTGGTTCAGTGGATAGAGCATATGCCTGCGAACTAAAGGGTCCCAGGTTCCATTCCTGTCAAGGGCACATGCCCGGGTTGTGGGCTTGATCCCCAGTGCGGGGTGCAGGAGAGAGCCGATCAGTGATTCTCTCTCATCATGGATGTTTCTATCTCTCTCTTTAAAAAAATTTTTTTTTTTTACTGATGGTTTACAGAGAGGAAGGGAGAGGGATAGAGAGTTAGAAACATCGATGAGAGAGAGACATGGATCAGCCGCCTCCTGCACGCCCCCTACTGGGGATGTGCCCACAACCAGGATACATGCCCTTGACCGGAATCGAACCTGGGACCTTTTAGTCCGCAGGCCGAGGCTCTATCTCTTCTCCCTCTCCCTTCCTCTCTGAAATCAATAAAATATATTAAAAAGAAAGAGGAGGAGGAGAAGGAGGAGGAGGAGGAGGAGGAGGAGGAGGAGAAGGAGGAGAGGAAGAGGAAGAGGAAGAGGAAGAAGAAAGAAGAAGAAGAAGAAGAAGAAGAAGAAGAAGAAGAAGAAGAAGAAGAAATGCAGCTGTTCCTAATCTTCAGAACTCAACTCATCATTTCCTGACTCTCTACTCTTATTTGCAGGTGATAAACCAATATACCAAAACCCGGAATAGGAATGGACTCAGTGGCTCTCTGTGAAGTTTTTAAGGGATGGAAACATCTACAAGGAACTTCATCCCAACCTATGGTGGTCCATGGGACAAATGGGTGGCTCTGAAATTGTCACATGGACAGTCACTGCCAAATGTCCCGAGTGAAGTCGCAGTTCACATGCTGAGGAGAATTTTTTTTTATTGGATTAGTCTGCTTTAGCATCGCACTGTTTTTAATTAAGCTGTAAAAGAGCAATAACATGTCAGGGACAGCTCTCAGGCAATGTATGTTTATCTCATCTTAAATTTATCCTCATTGGATTTAGGAAGAGAGGCTAATCTCAAAATTGTTGGCAGTATTCTGCGACATCTTATTGTACAGCTACAGTATCCAAAGCGATGTGCAAAACACATAAAAGATAAGATGACTGCTTTCCCAGCATTCCTCCTGGCTTATCCAAACTATGACCTAATTTAAATGGAAGAAAACATTTTTCTATGGCAGCCATTTATAAATGTCATACATATAGAGCGTAGAATTGGTAACTACATTATAAAATTATAAATCATTTCATGACATGAAAAAATAAGCTAACTAAATGTTATGATATATATAAGAGACACACCTAAATCAAACAACTTATGGTAACTCCATATAATGGGGTCTTCTGAAGATGAAAAAGGAATCAAGATTCTATCTATATACTGGTGTGGAGTGTTCAACAAGATATATTTTAGTTAAAAAAAATATAGGCCCAACACCCTAGCTGGTTTGGCTCAGTGGATAGAGCCTTGGCCCATGGACGGAGGGGCCCCGGGTTTGATTCTGATCAAGGGCATGCACTTCGGTTGCAGGCTTGTCCCTCCCACACAGTTGGGATGTGTGTGGGAGGCAGCCAATCAACGTCTCTCTACATTGATGTTTCTCTCTGTGTGTGTCTCCCCCTCCCTTCCATTCTCTCTAAAAATCAATGGAAAGATATCCATGGGCGAGGATTAACAAAATATGTATATATGGGTCCAGTTGTGTTATAGCATACTACCTTTTGAGGGTACATACGTATGTATGTATGTATGTATGTATGTATGTATATGTATTTATGTTGACAAAGATTCTATGCTTGGCCAAACTTTGTTCATGCTCCCCTGAACCCTCTCCTCAACAAGGATGGTTCCTTGTAGAATGTAGTTTTAGCAAGAATCCTGCTAAGTCATTTGAAGAATTCCCCAGAGTGATAACTAGCTGATACATTTGGTAAAGCAGCAATCTCTTCCCCAACCACTCAACAAATCCAAGCAGGTTCCTTGGGACTATGCCCGTAGGTCCCATTTCAAGCCTCAGACCCCTCGTGGGTTTATGTACCCTCCCTTGACGGAGAGAACTTCTTTGGGATAACACCTCAGGAAATCATAAGAGAACTGCATGCTCCAATAATAGCTTCAGACGCTGGAAGAGTTGAATTTGGGGGGAAAAGCTGGAAGTTGAATCCACTCAGATGGACTTTGGAAACACCAGGATGGCTGCTTGGTGGCTCCTAAGTCTCTCTCTCTCTAGTCCTTGTGTATGGTTCACACAGCATGACTTCCAGGGAAAGGATGAATTGAGGGAAATACAGTGGTACCTCGAGATACGAGTGCCCTAACATACGAGATTTTTGAGATACGAGCCTTCCAGCGAGCGATTTTTGCTTTGAAATACGAGCAACATTTGAGATAGGAGTAATCTCTCAGATCGGCCGGCTGAACACGACCCACCAGTTTACCTCGACTCGAGCGTCTCATAGTTTCCCACGCCTCAAGGTTACGGAACGAATTAAACTCGAGGTACCACTGTATTAGATACATGAAGGTTTGGATCCTTCTCATGGAGGATAGGGGACTCAAGCTAAACTGACTTAGCGGGGTTTTTGCTAATACCGGATTTTTGTGGATGTACATAGATGGGCCTAGATCAAGTTCAGAAGCCTGACTAAAGTAGTCAAAGACTCGTTGTCAGTAACCATATTTGTTTTATTTTATTTTTATAAATGTTATATATATGGTTGCATTGTTTTTGGTATATTTTTATTTAGTTTTTATGTTAAATATACTTTTATTGATTTCATATAAATAAAAATATATTTAACATTTTTATGTTAAATATACTTAACATTTTTATGTTAAATATACTTAACATTTTTATGTTAAGTATAATTAACATAAAGGGAGAGAAAGAAACATCAATGATGAGAGAGAATCATTGATTGGCTGCCTCCTGCACGCCCCCTACTGGGGATGGAGCCTGCAACTCGAGCATGTGCCCTTGGCCAGAATCGAATCTGGGACCCTTCAGTCCCGTAGGCCGATGCTTTATCCACTGAACCAAACCAGCTAGGGCAACCATATTTGTTTTAAATATTTAAAATAACACAGTGTAGTCAAGGGAAGAGAAAATAAGGGGAAGATGAATTCTCCTCTACTCTCTTTGGGTCCCCAGCTGGGTGGGCACAAAACGTAAACAGATGTAATGGGGACAGATGACTACGAGAAAAGCATAAAATTTTATTAAATGTTTACATGTTCATGGGAGCCTTCACCAAAGAATGAAGATTCAAAGAAGTGACCAGAGCAGGAAGCCATTGGTACCCTTAGACAAAGGAACAAGAAATTTGTGAAAAACTGGCAAAGCAGAAGGGTTTGGACGCCGGGTAGTAATGATGGAGTAACCAGGAAGATAAGGGTGAGTTTAACAAAGTTTGTTTGGACAGATTTCCAGGCTTCCAATTTCTGTCTCTGGTGATAAGCATGTCTTGCCTCCTCCCGCCATGGGGAGGGCAAACTTTGCACATGGGAGATTTATCTTTTGCTTTTAGGACCAACGGAGGATCAGAGTGTCCTTCTTGTCCCAGCTGTTTCTTACATGCCTTTAATTCTAAGCAATCAACATGTCAGAGTGGCATGTTTTGGGGTGGCATACTCTGGTTTCCTTCAAGAACAATTCTTAAGAATTGAAAACAAACTGAAGCAAAAGAACCTACCTACATATCAAACTGGTAGCATATCCATACAAGGAAAAAAAAAAAGTACTTCAAAAGACTTTAGAATACAATATTTTGCCTGCACACCCCCGTGGGATGTAATTTAAGGAAAAAGAACTGCAAAGAAGTTTTAAATTGCAGTTGATAGTCACTATTAGTAGAGATATCGGTACAGCCTCACATATGAAATATTCTTTCTTAAAATAAATTGAACTGAACCTAATCACATCTCTAGAACTCTCATTTTACAGGAAATGAGGAAGATGGAGAAAATTTAGATGACATTATGAAAGAGAAATCAGCCACATTCAAAATGTGGAACATTCTAAATTTTAGAATCTAAAAGATAAATGATTCTCCAACCAATAAGGGTGTAGGACCGTGGTCAGCAAACTGCGGCTCGTGAGCTCCGTGCGGCTCTTTGGCCCCTGGAGTGTGGCTCTTCCACAAGATACCACGGCCTGGGTGAGTCTATTTTGAAAAAGTGGCGTTAGAAGAAGTTTAAGTTTAAAAAATTTGGCTCTCAAAAAAAAATTTTAAATCCTTGTACTGTTTGATATTTGGCTCTGTTGACTAATGAGTTTGCCGACCACTAGGGAAGAGTTAAAGAGAGGTAGTAATAAAATACAAGATTTAAGGGATAACATAAGCAAATAAATGTGTCAGCTTTACAGTGGTACCTCGAGATACGAGTTTAATTCGTTCCGTAACCTTGAGGCGTGGGAAACTATGAGACGCTCGAGTCTCGGTAAACTGGTGGGTCGTGTGCAGCCGACCGATCCGCGCGATGACTCCTATCTCAAATGTTGCTCGTATTTCAAAGCAAAAATCACTCGCTCGACAGCTCGTATCTCAAAAATCTCGTATGTTAGGGCACTCGTATCTCGAGGTACCACTGTATTTGAATCCTGATTTCCTTTGTGATAATCGGATAAATTTTAATGCATTGGGTAGTATATAAGACAAGTAAAGAAATCATTAATTTTATCAGGTATGGTAATGGAAAGATGGTGATGATAAAAAAAATTGATTAACTAACAATGCATCTGGAAATTTTTATGGATTCCATCATATGACATATGGGTTTTTAAAATACTTTAGTGTCTTCGCCTGGCTGGTGTGGCTCAGTGGATTGATCATCGTTCCATCCACCAAGAGGTTGCTGGTTTGATTCCCAGTCAAGGCACATGCCCAAGTTTTGGTCTCGATCCCCAGTGAGAGGCAGCTGATCCATGTTTCTCGCTCATCAATGTTTCTGTCTCTCCTTTTCCCCTTCCACGCATGTGCTCGCTCTCTCTCTCTCTCTCTCTCTCTCTCAAATCAATATAAACATATTTAAAAAAAAAAAACACTCTAGTGTCCTAACACTAAACAAACATTAAAAGAAGAGTATGACCATTAGATGGAAATGCTTCAGACATGACTGGTAGAGCAGAATGGGAAAAGTGTTTTTGGTTGAAGCAAAAGGAAGTCATTAGCAAGAGGTAGACCAAATATTTTTTTTTTAAATATAGTTTTATTGATTCCAGAGAGGAAGGTGAGGGAGATAGAAACATCAATGATGAGACAGAATCCTTCCCTAACCAGGAATTGAACCATGACCTCTGGATCACAGAAGAGCTAGAGAGAATGATTTGGTGTTTAGAGAGGGAGGAGTTTGCAAATGGCCAGTGAAATTTTAGTTTTAAAGGGCTGGCGAAATACTAGTAGGAATAATAATAATAGCAATTGTAAAAGTAATATTAACTAGAGGGGTTTGAGAAAGGTTGGTTTGCTGACTTTTTTCTTTTTTTAATGTGGTCATTCTGTAGCCCTGGCTGATTTGGCTCAGTGGATAGAGCATCAACCTGCAGAGTGAAGGGTCCAAGGCTCAATTCCAGTCAAGGCCACACACCCAGGTTGCAGGCTTGGTCCCCAGTGGGGGGTGTGCAGGAGGCAGCCCATCAGTGATTCTCTCTCATCATTGATGTTTCCGTCTCTCTGTCCCTCTCCATTCCTCTCTGAAATCAATAAAAACAAAAATAAATAAATAAATAAATAAATAAATAAATAAATAAATAAAAGGTGATTTTGTAGGGAGGTAAATGAGATTCCTCTTTCTTTTACTTTCTTTCACAATTCAGTCCCTAACAGCATGCTCTCTCTTTTCCCCTGCCTGAGAGGCAATTCAGAGAGTGTGTGTGCTCCTTCCCCTGGGTCCTGGAGTGAGTAAACTTGGAGCAAAGCTTCCAGCCATAGTATAATGACTGTATAGTGAAAGCAAGAAGTAAACCCTTGTTGTTTTAAGCCACTGACATTTGGGGGTTGTTTGTTATTATAGTAAACTTTAGCCCATCTGATTTATGGATACTTTTTTTAAAACGTTTTTTATTTATTTATTATCCTCCCCCCCCCCCCATTTGCCTACCCCCTCTCTTTTGGTGACTATCAGCTTGTTCTCTGTATGTATAGGCCTGTTTCTGTTTTGCTTTCATTCATTTGGTTTTTTTATTCCATTCATAAATGAAATCAAACGGTATTTGTCTTTTTCTATCCGACTTATTTCAGTTAACAAAATATCCTCTAGATCCATCCATGTTGTTCCAACTGGCAAGATTTCATTCTTCTTTATTGTTGAGTAATATTCCATTTGTGTGTGTGTGTGTGTGTGTGTGTGTGTGTGTGTCAACGTAAGAGATATTTAAACCTTTAGGGAATTTTTTGTGAGTTTTGTTTGCACCAAACTGATGACAGTTGCTAGGAAGCAAAAATCTCAACAGATTGAGAAAAATGCTCCAGAGAACGGTAGTTTTGCACCTTAATTGATGTATTACAATCAAAAGAGGTGTAAGTGAATTACATGATATCCATTGTGATACATCAGGGAGGTGGGAGAAAGCAAAGTGGAGAAATCTCTGGGATTGAATGAAAAGTAAAATATATGGAAACATACTTCTTTTACATAGGTGGGTACAGGATAATTAACAGTTAACGATTAATAGGATTGCAGTAACAATGAGAGGTTTTGCAGTCTCTGCTGTGGTGTAACGAGAGGTCTGGAAAAAAGAAAATTACCCTGACATTCCAAAGGTGTGTGTTACCACAGATGGGAAAAAGACAGCATACGGGCTCAGTTAAGGTAAAGGCCGACTTTTGTCACGGAAGATAGCAGCCTACCTAGGATATGATGGCACACCATGACTAAGTTTTAGTGAGGAAGTTTTCATTTCAGGTCATCCTTTGGGGTTACTGTAGGTCTCTGAGTTTGTAAGGCTGTCACTCAGGCCTCCCCTGAGCTCGTTAGGTTTAATATGCGGCCCTATGGCTGGATGCGTAAGTCCATATCTTGTAAATAAGACTGCAGTAAGCATAGGGGTGCACGTATCTTTTTGCATGAGTGCTTTTCTTTTCTTTGGATATATACTCAGAAGTGGAATTGCTGGGTCATATAACAACTTTTTAATTTTGGGGGGAATCTCCACATTGTTTTCCATAGTGGCTGCCCCAATTTAAAATTCCACCAATAGTGCCTGAGTGTTCCCTTTCCTCCACCGTGCCAGTCCTTGATGATTTTTTATGACAGCCAAGAATATATTTATATTTCACTATATACTTTTAATATAATGAAATATAAAGATGTGCAATGGATTCTGATAGTAGCTTCCACTCAGCGAGACATTGACGATAACATCTTCCCAATGTGACTAAGGGAGAAAGATGTCATCAGTGTGACTTCTATCTCTCTGTGTCCCACGAGTTCTCTGTGTCTCCTGTGGCAGGAAGGGTTGAAAGGAATTGTTGACTTTTGTTTCCTAACTCCAGGAATAGCTGCATTTGTTCAGTACCTGCACCTCTGTTCTTCTGTGTTTTCAGAGAAAGCTTTTTTTAAAAAAAAATAAAAATAAATACATTTTTATTGATTTCAGAGAGGGGGGGAGAGGGATCATCCTTTGTGGTTACTTTAGGTCTCAGTGAGTAGAGAATCATTGATTGGCTGCCTCCTGCACACCCCCCACAGAGGGCCAAGCCCACAGCCCCGGCAGGTGGCCTGACCAGGAATCGAACTGCTGACCTCTTGGTTCACAGGTTTGATGTTCAACCACTGAGCCAAGCCAGCTGGGCTCAGGGAAGGCTTTTTGTGCATCTTTTCACAGGAATGGAAGCAATCGCAGAGAACGTGGTAAGCATTCAAACGACATGATTTACCTAGAATAAAATAGTTGGGGAAATCTGACCAAGTCCAGGCCTGAAAACTCTGGAAACCCAGCCTGATGGAGTATTAGGCACTGCTTCCGCATCCTCAGGCAATTTCTGGAATTTGTTACCTGCCTTAATCTTGAAACCATCATCGAGGCACTGCAGTGGTAACTTAGCAACTCTCTCTCTCTCTCCCTCCCTCTCTCTCTCTCTTTCTCTCTCTCTCTTTTTTCTTTGCCTGTGGAGCCCCACTGAGCAGGAATGTGATTAATTTGCCTAAGGCATCAAATCCTAGCTAATGCTTCAGAGGACCAGGCTTTGTCTTAGAAATATTTTCCAGCGGATAGAAAAACAGCTCTTTCTGGCTCACTGCAGGGTCTGTCCCTAAGAGCGCCGATGAAACTGCTGATAGAGCGGTTTGTTTCGGTGAGGCCGCACTGGCTGGCTGCGGGTGCGGCCTGAACCCATTTACCCTTCAGGCAGGTTTGCTAATGTAGCCGCCTTCCCTCCTCCACAGCCTCGGTTGGGTTCGTCCAGGATTCAGACTTGCTGTATAGCAAGATCCGGATGGCTGATGTGTGACAAGGGATTGGTCTTTTTTTTTTTTTTTTTGCATCAAGAGCCTCATGGAAAAGAAATCATCTTAACGGGAAGAGAAAGTTGAAATCCCACTTCCTTTGATTTGGTTCAAAGACAGTGAGAGGGTTAAGTGGTGGGGAGCGGGGGATGCTGAGGACAGCATGGTGGCTGTCACTCAGATCGCCTGCTGCCTGGCTGCGTCCAGGAAGAAGGAAAAGGAGCTGTAATAAACAAGTGCAAATGGAAAGGGCTGTTCCACTTATAACCTGAAAAAAAAAAAAGACCAGACCTTCCTCGGAAGCCTCATCGGAGAGCATCCTGTTCTTCCCATGTCCGGTGGGCCATTCCCATGCTCACCTCTGGCTCCTGCTCTCCTTGCCCTCTGCCTCCCTACCCCCTGCCCTCCCTTCTGCATGGACCCAGATTTGGAACCCAGAAACTTTCTCATGATTCTTTCTCTGCTCTTTTTTTCCCAAAGATGCCTTTATGTAAGGTGTTTAATATACGTGGCAGATTTGATTACATGATGAGAGCCCAGAAATTATATCACATCACCATATTGCTTAACACACACATCCCCCCACCCCCAAGAGAGCTTTTTCCTACCTCACTGCAGAACAACCGGCCCATCGGAGGCCGCCTGCCACTTGGGTGGCTAGCAATCAAGCACGCTGACACCCCTCACCCAGGGGCCTCACATGGTCACTGCCTAATGGGCTTTGTCAGGCAGCGGGGAGCCTCCTCAGGCCCAGGGCTAATGCACCATTGCCACCCTCATCTGATGAGACTGAGGCAGAGAGATAAACACCCCAGCTTCCCAATCCTGCAGTGAAACCCTGGGGCGTGTTCCTCATGGGGTGCACCTGTAATCCCCTCACTAACGTATCTTTCCCAGGCTTCGTCTCTTCCCTGTGACTCCCTTTATTCACCCCTATACGTTAGCTTCCTTCGGGGTAACACCTTCCAAACAGCCTACTCCGGGGCTGCTTTTTGGGAAAATCTAAACCAAGACCGGTCTCTATTCTCTGCTTTGCACCAATTTAAATTCTCTACCCCCTCTTCATCCTTCAGGCCTTTCTCCTTATAGCTGACATCTCATTAATATCTCTGCCAAAACAATGTACCATCTACTTTTCAATACACTGGCTAGCTGACACAGAGGAGCTGTGTCTTTAACATTCCAGTCTTCCTTTTCCCGTCTCTTCAACCGGCATCTGTATGTAAAAGAGGCTGTGAGGACCCTCTGGGTCCAGGCAACCATTATTCTACTTTCTGTTTCTATGGGATTGGTTTTTTTAAAAAAACATATTCCACATAGAAGCGATACCATACAGTTATTTGTTCTCTGTCTGACTTATTTCACTTAGAAAAATGCCCTCCAGGTCTATCCATGCTGTTTCAAATGGCAGGATTTATGGCTGAATTGTTTTCCACATTTTCTTTATCCGGGAAGCCAAAAACTCAATGGATGGAGATAATGCTCCAGAGAAAGGAAGTGTTGCACCTTATTTTATACATTGCGATGAAAAGAGAAGCCGTAAGTGGGTTGGTTACCTGAAATCCATCGGCCCATAGATTAGGGAGGTGGAAGAACGCAAGGGAGGGGGAACCTCTGGGACTGGGTAAAAAGTGAAATGATAGACATTTCCATAGGTGCGTATAGGACATGGTCAACCATTAAGTCAATAACCGTGAAGGGACTTGTGGCCTCTGCAGAGCAGTGCGGGGACTTTGCGGGGTCTGGAGAAAGAAATCTACGTTGGCATTCCAAACGTAATGTTATTGTAGATGCACAAAGACAACCCCCAGGCGTGAAGGTGAAAACGGACCTTTGTCAGGGAAGATGTCTGGCGTAGGACTCGACTACCACCTGTAAGCTGCTTTTAGTTAAAAAGTGTTGGTTTCAGACCATCCTTGGTGTTTACTTTAGGTCTCTGAGTTTGGAAGGCTGCCTCGCAGGCCTCCCCTGACCTTGTCAGGCTGAGTATGTGGCTCCTTTTGTGTCCACACGTGTTCTGGCTGTTGGGAATAATGCAGCCGTGAACATGCAGGTATAGATCACTCTCCCAGAGAATGATTTCATAGTCTTCATATTTATAGCCAGAAGGGGGATGACTGGGTCCTACGGTAACTCTAGTTGGCCTTTTTTTGAGGAACTTCTTGACTGTTTTCTGTAGTGGTTGCATTCATTTACATTCGAACTGACAGTGCACTCCTAGTCTACTTCCTTTCTCTCTACATCCCCAACGACACTTAGGTCTTCTCTATTTTTTTTTTTATTTTAGAAAAGCAAGTGAGAATTTATTGACGGCAGCAAAAGCGTACTTATACTCATGGGGGTGAGGTGTACCTCACTGTGGTTTTGATTTGCTTCCCCTGATGATTAGTGATATCAGACATCTGTTCATGTACCTGTTGGCCATGTGTGTCTTTTTTTTTTTTTTGGAAAAAATGACTATTTGGAACATCTGTCCATTTTTTAATTGGATTCTTTGGGGGTTTTTGCACTTCAGTTGCTCAAGTTCCTGATATATTTTGGATATAAATCCATTGCCTGATATATACTGAGCAAATATTTTCTCCTCTTCGATGGGTTGCCTTTCCAGCCTGTTGATTCTTTCTTTGCTGTGCAGAAGCTTTCAGTGTGATATCGTCCCACGTGTTCATTTTTCTTTAAATTGTTGCTTGTGCTTTTACGATCAGATCCAAAAAATTGTTGCCAAGTCCAATGTCAAAGAACTTTCCCCTGTTTTCCTCCAGGAGTTTTGGTTTCAGGTCTTACGTTCAAGTCTTTAACCCATTTTGGGTTAATTTTTACAAATGGTGTTAAGATAGTGCAATTTTATTCTTTTGCATAAAGAATCCAGTTCTCCCAGCACCACTTATTGCAAAGACTATCTTTTCCCCTTTCGGTATTCTTGGCTTCCTTATCAAATATTAGTCAGTGATCCACATCTAGGTTTATTTCAGGATTCTCTGCAGACTCCTTTTACTCTCTTGGCTTGTGGCTTGTGCTTGGCTCTCTTACATTAGTCCCAATGGCCTGTAACCATGCAGACCCCTCACGCTGTGTCCTAATGGACTGTGGAAAACACAAGCTAAGCTGGCCTGATACTGGACTGGACTCAGCTCCAACATGGAAAGGAAATTCTGGACACTGGCTCTGATTTTAGCTCTGCTGAAACCCCAGTTACACTTCTTCCACGACTATATATGGGACTTTGGAAATCCATGGGGGTTATTCTACAGAAATAAGGCTTTCTATTATATCTCTTACTCCCATTAGCACCTCAGGAAATTCTTATTCCAGCAGTATCCCAAGAATCCCACTTCCACAAGCAACTGGGGGACATGAGCCCCTTTTCTGCCCTGTAACGTTTTGGTTACTACAGCTTTGAGGTATAGTTTGAAATCAGGAAGTACGGTGGCTCCAGCTTTGTTTTTCTTTCTCAATATTGTTTTGGTTATTCCTGTTTTGTTGTTGTTGTTTTTTGTGGTTCCACACACATTTTAGCATTTTTTAAAATATTCTTTGAAAAATGACATTAGGATTTTAGTAGGAATTGCATTGAATCTATAAATGACTTCAGGTATTATGGGCATTTTAACAATATTACTTCTCATCCATGAACAAGAGATTCTTCCATTTCTTTCATTAATATCACACCATTTTCAGTGTACAGACCTTTTACCTCCTTGGTTAAATTTATTTGTGTTTTATTAATTTTTTTTTATTCCAGTGTGATGGAATTGTTTTCTTTACTTTTCATTCAGAAACAAAACTGTACCCTGCAGGTTTACTTAATTTGTTGATTAGTTCTAACAGCATGTTGGTGGTATTTTTAGAGTTTTTTTTTATGTATAAGATCATACATGTCATCTGCAAACAGAGTCAATTATATGTCTTCCTTTCTTTTTGTCTAATTGCTCTGGCTAGGACTTCCAGTACTGTGTTGAACAGGACAAAGCTCATCATCTCTGCTTCTTTTTCCATTAGGATCAATTTTCTCCCAGGAGGCTCTTCATTGACTCATGCTTACATTTTTTGGCAAGAACTCTCCCATGGTTTTCCAGATGTGCACAGGCATGTATGAATCAGGCCAGAAGTGCACTGATGAGTCTCAGAAGGTAGTTTCTGCTGTGTTAGTAAAGCATCTAGCCTTCAGAATTGACAACAACCACAAGTCCTGAACTTGACCCCCTTAATTGAGAGACACAAAGTAGGGCAGTTTCAAAGTCAATTACACCTGGATTTGAACACCAACTCTATTGATTATTTGTTTACAATTTTATTGATTTCTTTGTTGTTGTTACTCTAATTCTTATTATTTCTTTTTTTCTGCTTACTTTGGATTTAGTTGGCACTTTTTTATAGTTTCCTAAGGTGGAAACTCAGATTGCTGATTTCAGATCTTCCTCTTTTTCTAATATATGCATTCAATAATATAAATTTCCCTCTAAAAATTGCTCTTACTGCATTTCCCACATTTTGGTAAGTTGTGTTTTCCTTCTCACTTAGTTCAAAATATTTTAAAATTTCTCTTGAGATTTTTTTTGACCCATGTGTTACTTAGTAGTGTGGTTCTCTCTCTCTCTCTCTCTCTCTCTCTCTATATATAT
>JAAGEH010000022.1:6704654-6730410 GCA_011751065.1 Lasiurus cinereus
AGTCTATTCTGTTCATCAGATTTTTAATTCACTTGATTTTTAGATTCACTTGTTGATAGGTATGTATTTGTTGTTCTAAATTTTTAACTTTACCTTTTTCTTCTTCCTCTTCTTAAATACTGGTTTGGTATTGATGAACTCCTGTAGCCTTTTCTTATCTGTGAAGCTCTTTATCTGATCTTCAATTCTGAATGCTAGCTTTGCTGGGTAGAGTAATCTTGCTATTCATCTCTTCGAATATTTCTTGCCACTCCCGTCTGGCCTGCATAGTTTCTGTTGAGAAATCAGCTGACAGTCATATGAGTGCTCCCTTGTAGGTAATTAACTTTTTCTTTTGCTGCTTTTAATGTTTTCTCTTTGTCTTTTGCTCTTGGCATTTTAATTTTGATGTGTCTTGGTGTGGTCCTCTTTGGATTCCTTTTGTTTGGGGTTCTGTGTGCTTCCTGGACTTCTAAGTCTATTTCTTTCACCAGTTGGGGGAAGTTTTTAGTCATTATTTCTTCAAATAGGTTTTTCAGTGTCTTGCTCTCCCTTTTCTTCTGGCATCCCCATAATTTGTATGTTGGTATGCTTGAGGTTGTCCCAGAGGCTCCTTACACTATCTTCACATTTTTGGATTCTTTTTTCTTTTGGTTTTTCCAGTTGAGTATTTTTTGCTTCTTTGTATTTCTTTGACTTGATTCTTGTGGTCCCCTAGTCTGCTGTTAGGTCTCTGTATAATATTTTTTATATCAGTCAGTGTATGTTTAATTTCTAGTTGGTTCTTTTTCATATCCTTGAGGGTTTTGCTCATATCCTCCAAAGGTCTTGCTAAATTTATCTGCCTTTTCTAGGAAATTCTTGAAAAAACTTATAACTGTGGTTTTGAACTTTATATCCAGTTGTTTGTTTTCCTCCATTTCTTTTATTTGTGATCTGTTTCTTTGTCTCTCCACATTTTTGCTGCTTCTCTGAGTTGGTAGAGTAGCTTTGTGTGCTAGGTGTTCTATAGGGCCCAGTGGCTCAGCCTCCCCATTTACCTGAACTGGACTCTCTTGGTGCACCCCTTTGTGGATTGTGTGCACAGCCTTGTTATAGTTAAGTCTTGATTGTTGTTGATATCACTGGGAAGAATTGACTTCCAGGTCAATTGGCTGTGAGGATCATCTGTTTCTATGCTGGGAGAACTTCTGTGCTGGAGATACCCTTATGAGCCAAGACTTGCAAAATTGCAAAAGCCTCTGTGCTCAGCTTGGATGGGGCGGAGTCTCAGGGCAGAACAGACGGCCTTGGCTTCTCATCAGCTCTGCCCTATGAGGCCCTTGGGTCTCAGTGTCCCACAGTAATCACTGCAAGCACCTCTGAGAGAAAGCCAATCGCATTTCGCCTACTGCCAGACAGTCCATCCCCCCCCCGCCCCCCCCCCGCCCTGAGTGAGTCTGGGTCCCCAGAGTCTCACCCGGAACTGGAGTTCAATGCAGTCGGGAGCTTTTGTCTCCCTCCTGCTTGAGAAAGCCAGCCACGTACTCAGCAATCAGTCCTGTCTGTGCTCGTGCACCTCTGGACCTCTGCAGCTCCCCAGAGTCTCAGTGTGTTTTTTCTCTTTTCCTGACAGGCCAGATCTGCGCGCCCCCCCCCCCCTCGAATGAATCTGGGTTCCCAGAATCTCTTCTGGAACTGGAGTTGGGAGCTTTTGTCTCCCTCCCATATTTGAGAAAGGCAGCCACACACTCAATTGCCAGTCCTCTCTGTGCGTGTGTCTCAGTACCTCTGCCTCTTGCAGCTCCTCTGAGTCTCAGTGTGCTTTTTTCTTTCCTGCTAGTTGTAGAATTTCCACTCAGTCAGTTTTCCTGTGGTTCTGGATGGTGTCTGTTTTGTCTTTTAGTTGTAGTTTTGAAATTGTTGTGCAAGGCAGCAGTGTAGGTGTTTACTCATGCCACCATCTTGGTTTCTTCACCATACAGTATTTCAATGGCATGAACTGTCAAAAGAAGCTTCTTTCAGGGTCTCTTCAGATTTATGGTGCAGATGTCATCACTTTTCCTTCTGTAGATGCATGTTCCATTTGGAAGTCCAGGTTGGTGCCACCTAAGTGGGTTCCTGATACAAGGATTTGGAGGATCTCCTCCTCCTTCCTCTATAGGACATCAAAGTCTCCAAACATTGTGGAAGTTCTCCTTTATATTGTGATAGGAACACAGACCAATGCCACATGGACACCTCTCTGGGTAGCACAGAAAGGCTATAAGTGTATAACTGTAATTTTTCAGCTATCTTTCTGTTATTGATTCCTATTTTAATTCCACTGTGATATGAGAGCAGACATAAAATGATTTCTATTTTTAAAAATTTGTGAAAGTGTGTTTTACAGCCCAGAATGTGTTCTCTCTTGGTCAGAACTCCATGTGAGCTTGAGGAGAATGTGTATGTTGCCGTGGTTGGATGAAACAGTCTATCGATGTCAGTTATATCCAGTTGATAGATGGTGTTGTTGAGTTCAATTATGTCTTTATTGATTTTCTGCCTGCTGGATCTGTCCATCTGTGATAGAGGGGTGTTGAAATCTACACTTATGATAGTAGATTCATCTGTTTCTCTTTGCAGTTCTATTAATTTTTGCTTCACATAGTTTGACAGTCTGTTATTATGTGCATACATGTTAAGGATTATTATGTCTTCTTGGTGAATTGGCCCCTTATACCATTCTTTATCTCTGATACATTTTCTTGTTTTGAAGTATGCCCTGTCTGAAATAAATAAAGCTATACTTTTTTCTTTTTAAAAAAATAAAATTTTATTGTTCAGTTTATTACAGATGTTCCTCTTTTTTACCCCCCATAGTTCCCCTCCACCTGATTCACCACCCCTCCACCTGATTCACCACCCCTCACCCCTTACCTTCCGCCATTGTCCTCATACATAGGTGTAAGATTTTTGTCCAATCTCTTCCCGCACCCCTCACACCCCTTTGCCCCCGAGAATTGTCAGTCCATTCCCTTTCTATGCCCCTGATTTTATTATATTCATCAGTTTATTCTGTTCATTGGATTTTTTATTCACTTGATTTTTAGATTCACTTGTTGATAGGTATGTATTTGTTATCACTTTGTTGTTCATAATTTTTATCTTTACCCTTTTCTTCTTCTTCCTTTTCTTAAAGAATACCCTTCAGCAGTTCATATATTCCTGGTTTGGTGGTGATGAACTCCTTTAGCTTTTTCTTGTCTGTGAAGCTTTTTATCTGACCTTCAATTCTGAATGATAGCTTTGCTGGGTAGAGCACTCTTAGTTGTAGGTTCTTGCTATTCATCACTTTGAATATTTCCTGCCACTTCCTCTGACCTGCATAGTTTTTATTGAGAAATCAGCTGACAGTCATATGGGTACTCCCTTCAAGGAAACTAACTGTTTTTCTCTTGCTACTTTCAAGATTCTCTCTTTGTCTTTTGCCCTTGGCATTTTAATGATGATGTGTCTTGGTGTGGTCCTCTTTGGATTCCTTTTCTTTGGGGTTCTGTGCACTTCCTGGACTTCTAAGTCCATTTCTTTCACCAGGTAGGGAAAGTTTTCAGTCATTATTTCTTCAAATAAGTTTTCAGTATCTTGCTCTTCTTTTGGCACTCCCATAATTCTGATGTTGGTATGCTTGAAGTTGTCTAGGAGGCTCCTTACACTATCTTCACATTTTTGGACTCTTTTTTCTTTTTGTTTTTCTGGTTGAATGTTTTTTTTTTTTGCTTCCTCATATTTCAGGTCTTTGGTTCGATTCTTGGGATCCTCTAGTCTGCTGTTTGATTTCTGTATATTATTGTTTCAGACAGTGTATGCTTAATTTCTGACTGGTCATTTTCTGGTTGTTGTTGTTTTTTTTTTTTGGCATTCTCATTAAGATCCTTGAAGGTCTCACTAAGTTTCTCAGAAGTCTCACTAAGTTTCTCAGAGGGCTGATGCAGTCAGCCCTCTCTGCATCTCTGTGTTTCCACGTTCTGTTCCGTGTTCCATGTCCTGTGCTCCAGTACAGTAAACAATGATTCCTGTGCACACCTCTGTGAGAGAGCAATCCTCTCTTTCCAACCCGATGGCAGACAGTCCAGTTTCTCCCTGTATGAGTCTGGGTCCCTAGAATCTCGCTGGAAACTGGAGTTCAGAGCAGTGGAGAACTTGTAACTTCCTCCCAATAGAAAAACAAAAACAAAAACAGTTCACGCCAGCCCAGCTCATGCATGTCTCTGTACCTCTGCCTTTCTGAGCCTCTGCACGTCCTACCAGGTCTCAATGCACGTTTTTCTTTCCTTCTAGTTGTCAAACTTTCACTCCACCAGCTTTCCTGTGGTTCTGGGGGATAGTTGTTTTGTCTTTTAGTTGTAGTTTTGGTGTGTTTGTGAAAGGCAGCATGTATAGGTGTATACCTTATGCTGCAATCTTGGTTCTCCTCTACTTGTTTTCTTTTGATTAATGTTAGCTGGTATATTTTTGTCATTGATTCACTATTTTGTTTTATCTTTATATTGAGGTATAATTGACACACATTATATTAGTTTTAGGTGTACAACATGATTTCATATTTGTATATATTATAGAATGATCACCACAATAAGTCTCATTATCATCCATCACCATACATGGTAACAGAATTTAGTTCCTCATGATGAGAACTTTTAAGATCTACTCTCTTAGCAATTTTCAAGTATGCAACACAGTATTATTAACCATAGTTGTCATGCTGTACATCACATCTTCATGACTTATTTATTTTGTAACTGGAAGTTTGTACCTTTTGTCTCCTTTCACCCATCTTGCCCTCTCCCTCCTCTGGCATCTCTGAGTTTGTATGTGTGTATGTTTTTTAAAGATTCCACATATAAGAGAAATCAGATAGTATTTCTCTATCTGACTCATTTCACTGAGCATGATTCTCTCTAGATCCATCATATTGTCACAAATGGCAAGATTCCATTTCTCTTTATGACTGAATAGTATTCCATTGTATATATATATACCCCACATTTTATCTATTCATCTGTTGGTGGACTCATAGGCTGTTTCCATATCTTGGCTATTGTAAGTAATACTGCAGTGAACATGGGGGTGCATATCTTTTTTTGAGCTGGTGCTTTTGTTTTCTTTGGATAAATACCTAGAAGTGGAATTGCTAGATCACACAGCAGCTCTACTTTTAACCCTTCTACTGTTTTCCATAGTGGCAGCACCTGATTCTATTATATTCACCAGTTTATTCTGTTCATTGGATTTTTTGCATTTCCACCAACAGTGCACAAGGACTCCTTTTTTTCCACAATCTACCACTGCTTGTTATTTCTAGTCTTTTTAGTAATAACCTTTCTAGCAAGTGTGAAGTGATTTTTTTATTGTGGTTTTGATTTGCCTTCCCTTGATGATTAGTGATGTCAAGCATCTTTTCGTGTATCTGTTGGTCATTTGTATGTCTTCTTGGGAAAAATGTCTATTTAGTGCTCTGCCTATTTTTAAGTTGGATTGTTTGTTTTGCTATTGAGTTAAGTTATTTATGTATTTTGGATACTAACTCCTTATTAGATATGTGATTTGCAAATGTTTTCTCCCATTATCAAAATGCCTTTTCATTATGATAACGGTGTTCCTTTGCTGTGCAGAATTATTTTTGGTTTGCTGTAGTCCCACTTGTTTAATTTTGTCTTTGTTTTTGGTGTCAAATCTAAAAAAAATACCTATTAAGACCACATATATTTTCTTCTAGGAATTTCATGTCTTATTCAAGTCATTAATCCATTTTGAGCTAATTTCATGTATGTTGCATGATAGTTTAGTTTCATTCTTTTGCATGTGTCTATACAGTTTTTCCAATACCATTTACTGAAGAGGCTATCCTTTTCCTATTGTATATTCTTGTCTTTTTTCTTGTAAATTAATTGACCATATAAGCATGGATTTATTTCTAGGTTCTCTATTCTGCTCCATTGATATGTATTTATTTGTATGCCATTAGCATACTGGCTTGATTACTATAGCTTTGTGATATAGTTTGAAATCAGGGAATGTGATGCCTCCAGCTTTTCTTGTGGTTCCATACAAATTTTAGGATTATTTGCTTTATTTCTAAGGGAAAAAACCCAAACCATTGGAATTTTTATAGGAATTGAATGTGTAAATTGTTTTGGTAGTTAATATTAATTCTCTCAATTCATGACCATGGTACATACTTCATTTATTTGTGTCTTCTTTAATTTTTTCACCAATGTCTTAGAGTTGTCAGTGTACAGGTTTTTTTTACTTTCTTTGTTAAAAATTTCCCTAGGTATTCTATTCTTTTTGGTGTAATTGTACATGAAATTGTTTTCTTAATTTCCCTTTCAGATAGTTTATTTTTAGTGTATAGAAATACAGTAGACTTCTGTATATTGATTTTGTATCCTAAATCTTTACTGAATTCATGTATTAATTTTAACATTTTTTTGGTAGAGTTTTAGGATTTTCTATATGTGACATCATGTTATCTGCAAATAGTGACAGTTTTACTTCTTCTATTCCAATTTTACTTCTTCTTTCCATCCAGTCACTTGTAATCTATACCTGTCTTTATATTTAAAGTGAGTTTCTTGAGCTTCTGGGTTGGTGAAATACCTGGGGATTTGGGGATCGTGGTGCACCTTCGGAAGGCATGGAAGCTCCTTACTACCCTTCTCCCATATCTAGCTCTACACAACAATTCCATTGGACTCTTCTTGAGTTATGTCCTTTTATATTTAACGGGTGATCTCATTGTCTATGGGACAAGAAGATGCAGTAGAAACAGTCAAAGTTAGGGAGACTAAGTCATCTGCCATCCTGACAAGATCTTTCCATGTCTTCATGATCAGTAACATTGACCTTGATATTGATGATTCCTTCAACCTGTTGGTGAAAACTGCACTTAATTTGCTTTGCTTTAGTCTGATAATAGAGTGCACTGTAAGCAGAGACCCTAGATCCTGACATGAGTTATAAGAACTCCTGGGATGACACATGGTGCACTTATAGGAGGTTGGAGTGGAAGAACTATTACTTGTCCATCAGGTTTCCCTTTGATTTTTGTAAATGGGGAGAACAGTTCTTGGTCCAGTAAAACTATGCAGGTTACATGTAAAAAGTTTCTGTAAGCAAAGTTTACACCTTTTGTCTCCTTTTACCCATTTTGCCCTCTCCTTCCTTGGTAACCACTAATTGATTCTCTGTAAAAATAAAAAAAATTATTAGTATTATTTTTTTTAATATATTAGAATTTGATTTTTTAAAAATCTGATGACTCTAAAGGTTTGTCATCCATTTGTTAAGTAAGTGGTCTCTAGCAGATCTGTTTCAAATGCTAGTACAGAACCGAATGAAACCTTTGCTTAAGACAATAAGTCTGGTGTTTTTCATTTTCTCTTGGGGTGACTATTCAAATTGACAAACTGGCAGGAGATACGAAAGAATATTTAAGTTATGTGTTCCATTATAGTATAAGTACACAAAAATTTTCTCAAAAATTATTGTATGATTGCATAGCAAAATAGCAAAATTTGCCATATGCTATTCTACGTGCATCCCTAAGTAAATTACTGGGGTAAAGAAAAAGCCATTTACATTAATGAAAGGTAAACAGAAAGTCTAAATGAAGGTAAGAACTATTATTCTTCATCAAATACAATACAATGCAATGCTATTTAGGTGCAAATACAGGAAATGTATTTTTAATAACAAAAGATAGTTTAAAGTAACAAAAAATATGATCACTAAAAAGTGCAGACACTGACCTGCTGTTAAGAATGCTAACTTGAGCCCTAGCCAGCTTGGCTCAGTGGATTAAATGCCAGTCTGTGGACTGAAGGGTCCCAGGTTCGATTCTGACCAAGGGCACATGCCTGGGATGCATGCCTGGGTTGCTGGCTCAATCTCCAGTGGGGGGGCTTGCAGGAGGCAGCTGATCAATCATTCTCTCATCATTGATGTTTTTCTCTCTCCTTCTCCCTTCCTCTCTGAAGCCAATAAAGAAATACATTTTATATATATATTTAAAAAAAGAATGCTAATTTAAAAATAAAATAAATATAGCACATAGCTTTCCTATTTCCACATCTACTGCTAAAACAGATACAGACTTGGGCCCAAGGTTTTGTCTAATTGCAAATAATTTTGAGAATACCGAAAATTTGTTATGCAAATAATTATGTACACCTACACTCGGTGGCTTTAAATGGGTCAAGTGTAAGAAATAAATTTTGGCCCCAGAATTAGCAACCCATCAGAGGCGTCACTCATGTACCCGAGGGAGTCCAGGGAACTCTTGCTGAAGGTTCTGCTGTCACTTGTGCTCTGCACTGACCCTCACTGAAGCTCCTGACTCTGCAGGGCCCATCTCCTGAAGATGCTCAAAAGGGACAGCGGTCCCTAAGTGGAACTTCATGCCCACTTCAATGGGTCCATTAGTTCTAATACCATGAAGATATTAATAGCTAAGAAACCAGGCCTTAGCATTCATGATCTGATGACTATGATTGATAGTCATATTCCTCTTGGTAACCATCCACAACTCCCTTTGAAGAATAGCAGCCAAGTAGCATGGGCTTCATCACCAATAACTTACTCATGGTGGCTGCTCAGTAAATATGTCTTAAATTAAAAAAAAATACATTTCTTAAAGTTCCATGTATAATATACCGCTTATAAAATCTTACTATTAAAATAAATAATAATTTGATTTTTATATATATTATACATGGCCTCCGTACAGTGTTTCAAGCTAGTCCAAGCAGCCATATACTGCTTGAGAGGTGATTCACATTTGCTAGTTTGAAGAGTCAAGTTGAAATGAAGTGACCCTTGATAGTTGTTGGGAAGTGAGGTGAAAGTATTCTACTTGATAATATTTTACAGAAATTCCAACAAATATGAGAATATGCCAGAAAAGAACTTTAGAAAAATGTTTCCAGATGTTTCAGATTATTTATCAGCTTACTACCAGCCCTGCAGATATACTAATGGTCACAAAAGATGTCATTAAAGAATTTGCAGATGATGGTGTCAAGTACCTGGAACTAAGGGGTACACCCAGACCCCAAAATGCTACAGGAACGACTAAAAGGACTTAGGTGGAATCTGTACTTGAGAGTATGAGACATTCTAAAGAAGAAAACTTAGGCATTGATGTTAGGTATTTGATATCAGTTGACAGAAGAGGTGGCCCTTCAGTGGCTAAGGAGACTAGTGACTTTCTGAAGCATTCTTCCTTTCTACTGAAGATACAGTTTTTGGCCTTGCCCTCAGTGGAGACCCTACAGCTGGGCAAGCAAAGATTTCTTGGAAGTTCTTTTAGAAAAATGAAAGCGGGAGCTGAGAGGAGAACAGTTCTGAAGTTGGCATTGCATCTTCCAGAGATTCCAAACCCCTCAAAAGAAACACAAATACTTCTGGATCTGCTTCCCAACAGATGGAGCACGGGACATTTTTCCACTCCTCTGAGGCAGAGAGGGGAGGGGTGGGAGAGGGAGGGGCAGGGCATATTCCTGGATCTGCTGGACTTTATGAGGAAATACCAGATACTGCAGAAACTCTGTTTGACCTAAAGTACCAAAAGTCAGACAGTTCCCGCTTATCACTAGCATCATTTCAGATTCCCACAGCATTGCTCATCCTTCTGCGAACTGTACGGATGAGAGGGGTGTTTTTCTGCTCCTTTCCCAAGAGTGCTAGCTGGCAGTTGAAAATTTAGTTGGACCCAGTTTCAGGTATGGGATCTGTCTTGTGAATCCATCAACTACATCTTTGCTTCTGACAGCACCAGGTCTGAACTGAAGCCCAAAAAGTGTGACACTTTTGAGTGTGTTGCAACCAGCCATATTCCTCTTAGTAAACTGTCTACCGCTGTCTTTGAAAAACAGCAGCCAAGTGGCTCCATCACCAATACTTACGGTGCTATATCTTTCAGCGACTGCTCAGTAAACTGGAAAAAAAAAAAAGAAAGAAAAATTTTTATCTTTTTATTTTTCAAAGTTCCATGCATCACATACCACTTATAAAAATTTGCCAACTATTAAAATAAAGAGAACTTCTTGATCATTTGCGTTTTAAAAAATTAAGTTGTGGAAACAAACGTGGCCTCATCTCAGGGGTTCAGCTAGTCTAACCAGCCATACGCTGCTTGAGAGGTGATCCACATTGGCTATTTTGAGGAGTCTAGGCCTGTTCGTTATAATTGCATTGTTAACAGCAAGCAAAAGAAGCAACATTGAGCTCAGACTGCTGGCTGGCACTATGGGCTAATCCCTGTAGAATCAGAGAAGAGATTCCAAGTTTCTGTTCTGAACATCCTAAAACATTGGTTTCAGAGCCACAGTGTAACTATTTATGTTGGTTATTCATGCTCTTTGGAGGGAATTATGCCCAAGACACCCCTAAACAAACCAGAAGTGACTTAAAGATCATGTTAGTTAACAGTCTATTATAGTAAATTACTACAGATGGTGACTCTTGAAGCGTATAAATAGTATCAACCAGTTGGCCTTCCCTGAGCACCTGCTTTGGAGTGGGAGAGGCTGGACTTTTGCACTCAGAGGGACACTGACTGTTGAGTGGGCTAATTATGTGCTTTCCCAAGTAACGTATGGCTCGTAGGAGCAAATTGTGCATCTGAAAAAAATGCAGCAAAAATACTAAAGAATAGGCATTAATTTTTACTTCATATTTGATGAATCAAACCATTGTCTTTATTTTCGATGGTGTTTTATAGTAGACTTAGTGAAAGATTTTAAGTATTAAGTTATTACCAACACCCATAAAACAGTCCAATAAAATATAATGTCAATATATGGCAAATTCAAATTAAACAATATTTCCAACAAATCTCACAGAAATTTATATATAGAGTGTCTGATTTCTTACAGGAATTAGAGATAATGGATGGTTTTATTCAACATGCACAGAATATGTATTTTTGTATTATAAATCTATTACGTACTGATGTATTCCATACTTGTTACTTTGAGAAAGTAAAACAGCATTCCTGATCAAGGTACATTACTTTTTATTTTTATTTTTAAAATATATTTTATTGATTTCTTACAGAGAGGAAGGCAGAGGGATAGTTAGAAACATCGATAAGAGAGAAACATGGATCAGCTGCCTCCTGCATACCCCCTACTTGGGCTGTGCCTGGAACCGAGGTACATGCCTTTGACTGGAATCAAACCTGGGATTCTTCAGTCCGCAGGCGGACGGTCTATCCCCTGAGCCAAGCCAAACCAGTTAGGACAAGGTACATTACTTTTTAACTGCAGTACTGAGTGAGTTTTTCTTTTTCTTTAAAAAAAATATATTTATTGATTTCAGAGAGGAAATAAGAGAGAGAGAGATAGAAACATCAATGATGAGAGAGAATCATTGATTGGCTGCCTCTTTGCACGATCCACATTGGAGATCGAGCCTGCAACCCGAGCATGTGCCCTTAACTGGAATTGAACTCAGGACCTTTTAGTCTGCAGGCCAACGCTCTATTCATTGAGCCAAACCAGCTACGGCCTGAGTGAGTTTATCTCGGGTGGGTTAACAACCTCACAGTCTTAAATCACTAGAGAAACTGTCTTTTTGAGGAATGCCAATTGAACTATAAAGAAAAAAACACTCCTCATAATTAAAAATTTCCTAAAAGTGAATGTTTTGCCTACCTCAATGAAGGTATTGTGGACTCCAGGTCAAACTATTAAATATACTGTATACAGTCGGTATCCTACATATAATGGTATATATGTTGTGGAAAGCATAGTCAGATTATAAGTTCTGTGCACTGTTCCTGTAACATTAGATCTTTTAAACAAAAACTTCTCTTTATATTGACTTTAAACATTTTTTAAAAAGTGAGTTTCTCATAGATAGTATACGCTTTGGTCTTGATTTTTTATCTACTCTGACAATCTCTGTCTTGTAATGGTGTATTTAGACCATTGATGTTCCAAGTGATTATTAATGTAATGGATTAATATCTACCATATTTATTACTGTTTTTCATTTTATGTCACTATTATTTGTTCCTATTTTTGTCTTTCACACTTTTCTTTCCTTTTTGTAGTTTTAATTCAGCTTTTTATGTTTCCATTTCCTTCCATCTTTTTTAAAAAATATGTTTGTTTTTATTTCAAAGAGGAATAGAATGGGAGAGAGAGATAGAAACACCGATGATGAGAATCACTGAGCGGCTGCCTCCTGCACCCCCCCACTCCGCCCCCCGGAGATCGAGCCTGCAACCTGGGCATGTGGCCTTGACTGGAATAAAACCTGGGATCCTTCAGTCTGCAGGCCGAAGCTCCATCCACTGAGCCAAACCTGGCACGGCCGTTTTCTTCCATCCTTAGCATACTTTTTTATTGTTAAAATTTTTATTAATTGTTTAATTAATTATTTTTAGATCTTCTGGTGAAAAGTTTATTGATTATATTAGTCCTTTCCTAGAACATTCAGGTATAAGCAAGAAAACCCACCAACTCCCAAACTCACAATAGAAACTAGTTTACTAAGCTGGGAAGGAAGGGGTAAGAGTTAAAAGTATCGCATACTTTAGAATAAGAATGTCAAATAATTATATAACATTTTCATTCATGCAGGTGATTATTTAAATACCTCCAACTGGGTTTTTAATTCACTCATAAAGTACTTAGGGTCTATTCCTAGTATCTGCAGACACACATTTCTATTCTCAATGAGGCTATCAAGACAGATGCTCTTGCAAATTTAACATGTAACTTAATATCTAAAAAGATAATGTTGGCCCTGGCCAGGTATCTCAGTTGGTTTGGATTTCCAGTTGGGCACATGCAGGAACCGCACAATGACGGAGTAAATGAGTGGAACAACAAATCTCCCTCTGTCTCTCTCTCAGTAAGCTATTACATTTTTTAAAATGTAATGATTGTCCTAAACTTTGCAATATACAGTTACAACTAATCCAAGTTTATTTTCCAATAACAATAACTCTACACAAGTTATAATAGCAAAGTAATCCTACTTTGCTCCCTCCTATCCCTGGTATCATTATTGTCATTCATTTCACTTAGACATATGCATGCACAAGCATTTACACTACACATCAGATACATGTACACAAGCGTGCATAATTGAATACGTTGTTGAGACTGACATTTTAAACCAACTGTTAGCTCAATTAAAAATAAGAAAAATAAAAGTTTTTATTTTACCTTCACTTTCCCTTTGATGCTCTCTCTTTCTTTGAGTTTCTGACGTCTCTATTATTATTTTTTTTTTTTTTTCTGTAAAGAACATCTTTTCACAATTCTCACAGGCAGGTCTAGTGGCAATGAATTTATTCAATTTTCTTCAAGAGAGTATTTCTCTGTGAATGGGATGCCCTAGATACCCCCGAGGAGGGGTGCACATTGTGACCTCAGCAAGGCCTGATCCCCGGAGGAAGGAGCCTCCCCGCTAGCCACAGCCATTGTCCGGCACCCTTGCAGGAGTGTTCCAGCAAAGCTCTCACCCGCCCTCTGGCAGCGGTCATCTGATTTGGAAAAGCTCAGAGAGAGAGAGGAGAAAGTGGGTTATTAAGTGCTCATGGAGGCTATTAACAAACTATAGAAATGAGCCCTGTCAGTATGGTCTTTTCATGGGGTTATTGGACAGGAGATGGAATCCTCAACCTTGGTGTATTTGAATGAGGCTCTATCTGCCCAACCGAGGGACCCGGCCAGGTCTTACCTACCAGGGCACTCTTTCGTGACGCCGTCTTTGCTTCCTTATACTTATTAGCCAGGCTCACTCCCTAACCTTCCCCTAGCCTCATCTGTGCAATTCCTTGTAAAAAACAATTAAAAAAAAATATATATATAGACAGTGGTACCTCGAGATACGAGTGCCCTAACATACGAGATTTTTGAGATATGAGCCGTCGAGCGAGCGATTTTTGCTTTGAAATACGAGCAACATTTGAGATAGGAGTCATCCCGCGGATCGGCCGGCTGCACACGACCCACCAGTTACTGGGACTCGAGCGTCTCATAGTTTCCCACGCCTCAAGATTACGGAACGAATTAAACTCGTATCTCGAGGTAACACTGTATGTGCGTGTGTGTGTGTGTGTGTGTGTGTGTGTGTGTGTGTATAATATATATTATATGTTGATTTCAGAAGGGAAGGGAGAGGGAGAGAGAGAGAAACATCAACGATGAGAGAGAATCATTGATCGGCTGCCTCCTGCACTCCCCACACAGGGGATTGAGCCCACAACCTGGGCATGTGCCCCCACAGGGAATCAAACGAGTGACCTCCTCAGGTCAACGCTCAACTACTCAGCCATGCTGACCAGGCATAACATCCAGTTTTAGTAAGAACCGTGCTAAGTAATGTCATCAGAACCTCCACACTGAACCACAGGTAGACCCTGGCACAATGCCTGGGTACCATGGATGGCACTGCAGCATGTGCCTTGGTACTGTACCCGCAGGTGCACCCCAAGGCAGGGGTACCTCGGCCCTTACTTCCGGGTCTTACTGCGGCACCCTTTGGAGACCAAGATCCTTTGCTTCATTATACTTTTCAGTCAGGCTTCCTCCCGAACCTCTAAAGCTGGTCTGTGCATTTCCTGGTAAACCAGTTTGAGCAAGAACCGTGCTAAGTCCGTTTCACCAGAACCTCCATGTGGAACCACAGGCCGACCTTGGCGCCTACTGTGGGAACTCTGGAGCGGTGCCGCGGGTGTACCCCAATGCTGTACCTCCCACATACCTCGGCTTTCTGCCGCAGATGAATGTCAGCTTCGAGCTTAGGGCAGTTCTACCTCAGCCCTTTAGGGCCATGCACTTTGACCCTTGCGTCCCGGTCTTCCGGTGGCACTCCTGCCTGAGGAAGATTCTTTGCTCCCTTACACTGTTTGGAATGGTCCTCTCCCTGACCTCCTGGGCTCATCTGCTAAGTCGGGTCCACCAGAGCCTCCCTGCCTGCCTCCACATCCCATCTCCCTGGGTATCGATCAGAACCTCAGCTTTCACCACCCCAGGCGATATCTGATGACCCCATCGCATCTTCAGAGAAATTCATGTTAGCTTTGTTGAGCCAGAACCCCCTTTTCCCTGCTTGCACCTCCCTACACAGCATCCCATGTAGCACTGTGCTTTGGCTGCCCCTGGTGGTACCACAGCCGGTACTGCAGCTTGTGCCTTGGCACTGTACCCACAGATGGACACTAAGGCAGGCCCACCTGGGCACTTACTTTCGAAGATTTTTTTGCCTCATTATACTTTTTTTTTTTTTTTTAGCCAGGCTTGCTCCCTAACTTTCTCCTAGATTGACCTGTAAAAATCCAGTTTCAGCCAGAATCCTGCTACGTCAGTTTCATCAGAACACCCCACCCTCACTCCGCCAGCCCTCCATGTCTGATTACCCTGAATATCCTATTGGATTCTCATCCTTCCCTATCACCCCGTTAATATTCGATCAACCTGCCTCGCCTTTAGCAAGATCTACGTTAGGTTCGTTTAGCCAGAATCCCCCTTAGCTCCTGAAGTTTTCTCCTCGTAAAGTCTATCCATTGTGCCCTCTCTCTCCTTGGCTGGATATTCTCAGCTGCTTGTGCGGTATTGGAAGTTGAGCTCAGCCTCTCCCCTGCTGTGAAGTCTTAATTGTAGCGGTCCCTGTACCTACCTGTACCTACGCTCTGGTCCTGACTAAAACCCGTCTTCCCATCTTTAATTCGTGTCATTGAGTATCTTTTTTTTTTTTTAACAGGGGCACTGTGAGGCAGCACATCTCAATGCCCAGTTGGCAAAGAACTCCACCCTTTGCAAGTCTCCATTCACGGCATCCTTCGCCGGACCATTCTTCGGCTGCTACTGGTAGTGCTACAGGCAGAAGCAGCATGCACCCCAGTGACGGAGGGCAGATGTACCTTGGCCTATCCCTGTGGGTGACACTCAACACCCCGCTAGGAGACCTTAGCTGGCATTCTTTTGTGAAGAAGAATCTTTGCTTCATCGTACTGCAGTCAACTCTTGTACCTTCTGAACTCTTCTGTGAATTTCCTTATAAAATCTGGTTTTAACGCCCTTGCAGGGTAACTCGACGGACTGGAGTATTGCAGGTTCAATCTCCTCTGAGGGGCACATACAAGAAGCAAGCAATGAATGTGTACATAAGTAGAACAGCAAATGGTATTTCTCTTTCTAAAAATCAAGAAATAAAATGTATTTTTAAGAACCTAGTTTCATTACTTGCTGGTGCAGCTCAGTTGGTTGAGCATCATCTTGTGCACTGAATGGTCACTGGTTGGATTCCTGGTTGGGGGAGTTCCGGGTTCAATCCCTGGTGGGGAACGTGCTGAAGGCAGCTGATGGATGGATCCATGTTTGTCTCTCATTGATGTTTCTCTTTCTCTGTTTCTTCCTTGTTCTCCAGAATAAATAAAAACATATTTTTTTTAAAAATCTAATTTTCATAAGAATGCAGCTAAGTCAGTTTTCCCCAAACCCTGCAACCTCTATTTTTGCTGTGCTTAGCACTCCTTTTTTTAAATTAAAAATATATATATATATATTAAAACTGATTTCAGAGAGAAAGGGGGAGGGAAATAGAAACATCCATGATGAGAGAGAATCACTGATTGGCTGCCACACTGGGGATCTAGTGGCAACCTGGGCACGTGTCCTGGCCAGGAATCGAACCTTGACCGCCTAGTTCATAGGTTGAAGGTCAGCCACAAAGCTACTGTGGCCAGGCACTGGGCTTGGCATTCTTAACTGGCAGTCCAGTCTCAAGCACTGAACAATGCCCTTCTTACCGCCCTAACATGCATCATTGCACGCTGCACCCTCGTGTGGCGGCATTGTACTGCGTCCCAGGACCTCAACTTCATAAATTGCACGTATTGTGGGCTCCTTCCTGCACTGCTCACCCCTCGTCCAGGCAGGGGAGCTTCCCACAGAGTCTCCTTTCCATCTGGGGTGGTTCACTGGGCTCCGCAGTGTTTTACAAACACGTCCTGGACTCGTTTTGAGCGGAAAGAGTAAGCTGACCAGACACAGAAATAGTTGTTGTGAAGGAAGATGTTTGCGTTATATTCACTGTCTCATAGAAACAGGAGGCCTGGCAGGCCACAGAGGGCTCCTGGGAAAGTGGCCTGGAGGGTCAGCGGGCCGAGAGGAAGAGGAGAATTTATAGAGTTTTTCTCAGAAAGAAATAAACAAAGCAAGCAAGGCGAAGAAGAGGCGCCAACCTATGATCAATCCATTTCTTCTAGGTCGACCAGTTGGCATATCTTTGTTTTAGCCATTTTCTTAATGGTTCTTTGTATTTCTTTGGTGAGAATGGTAATGTGTTCCCTTTCATTTCTGATTTTTTTAAAAAAATTCTTTATTGATTCAGGTGTTACATATGTGTCTTTATTCCCCCATTACCCCCCACCTCACATTCATGCCCCCACCCGCCCTGTTGTCTATGCCCATTGATTAGGCTTATATGCATGCATATAAGTCCCTTGGTTGATCTCTCCCTTTTCCCCCCATCATCCCCTACCTTCTCTGAGGTTTGACGATCTGATTGATGTTTCTCTGGATCTATTTTTGCTTTTGTTCATCAGTTTATGTTGTTCATTATAATTCCACAAATGAGTGAGATCACGTGATATTTATCTTTCTCTGCCTGGCTTATTTCACTTATCATTTCTAATTTTATTATTTGAATCTTCCCTTTTTTTTTTTTTTTTGGTCTTGCTTCTTCAAAGAAAAGGATTTCAACATTGTTTATTTAAAAAATGCAACTTCCATTTTGTTGATCTTCCCTGTTGTCTTTCTACCCTTTATGTCATTGATTTCTGCTCTAGTTCCTTGCTTCTGCTAACTTTTAGCGTAGTGTGTTATTGTCTCGAATGCTCCTTGAGGTTAATTAACGTTAGGTTGCTTCAGATACTTCTGTATTCTGAATGGAGCGCTTGTCATTATAAACGTCCCTCTTGGATCTGCTCCTGCTGCATCTCATAAGCTTCGTGATGCTTGCGTTTCTCTTTTCGTGGGTGTCAAGCTACTTTGTCATTTTCCTTATCATTTGGTCCGGAGCTGTCGTTCAATTTACACATGTTGGGAATTTTCCAATTTTTCTTCGGCCAGTAATTTCTGTTTTCACACCACGGTGGACAGGAAAGGTACTTCTGTGACACTTCAGCCTGCCCTCTAGCCACTCCGCGGTGTTGCTCAGAAGCACCTATGACAAGCGGCTCTCCGCAGGGCAGATGGGGGCGCACTGGGCTTCTGAGCTCCTGAATTGTAGGAGGGAAACCAAGGCAATTCCCAGCAGACAGAACGCAGTAGCCGTCAGGCAGCTCGTGTGACCAAAAGCAGTGGTTCCCTTTAGGCAATGGCTGCTCTGTTCGGTCCGCGACCTCCTGGGGAGGGTGGTGCCAGTTGTTTTCAAGACATGCCCTGGTTTGGCTCAGTGGATAGAGCCTCAGCCTGTGGGCAGAAGGATCCTGGGTTTGATTCCAGTCCAGGGTACCGAACCTTGGTTGCAAGCTTCTCCCCAGTCCCGGCCTGATCAGGGCTAGTACAGGAGGCAACCAACGGATGTGTTTCACTCACAACAATATTTCTCTGTCTTTCCTTCTCTCTTTCACTCTCTAAAAATTAATGGGAAAATGTCCTCAGGTGAGGATTTAAAAAAAAACAAAAAAACAAAAAGAAAAGGCATGCCCTGGATTTGTTTCAGCATAAACAGGGGTACACACAGACACCTAAAAGATTGTGATGAAGGAGGAAGACTTCATTCCACAGTCCCCTAGACGCAGGAGGACTGGCATGCCACACAGGACAACCAGGACAACCACGGGATATAAGGTCCAAGGTCAATGGGCAGAGAGGAAGGAAGAAAGGAAATGGGCTGCAGGAGGATTTATGAAGTTTCTCTCAAGAAGGAATGAGCAAGCCAGAGCAAGGCTGGTGTATACACTTATGGCCGAATAGTTGAAATAGCTTTGGTGGACTCTGACCCATATATGGCAATATCTCTTGTTGTCTGAAGTCTACTTGCAGAGAGTCTGAAGATCACTTAGAAAGTCCTGAACGTTACAATCTCATGCCATGCCAGCTGATGCCTGCTTTTCCCAGAAGGAGCCGAGGCTCAGAGTCCAGGAGAGGGACTCGTGGAGGTTTTCTTTCCTTCATTCTCTGTATTTTTGCTTCCCCCCCACATTGCATAAAACAATAAGTAAAATTAAATGTCCCATTTTAAGTGTTTATAAGTGTATGGTTCCTGTTAAATGTTTCTGCAATGGCGTTCAACAGATCTCGGGAACATTTTTCTCTCGCATTCCTGGTATTCTGTAAATAGTAAGACACTAATATTGCCTCCTACCTCCCCAGACCTTGTTGATATATCCATTCTGCTATTCTTTGTTTATTTGACTACTTTACATATTTACACGAGTGGGATCATACATATTTGCCTTTTTGTGGCTGGTGAATTTTGCTTAGCATAATGTCCTTAATGTCTATTTATTCGGTAGCATGTGACAGACTTTTTAAAGGAACAAAATATTTTTAAGGATTTGAGAGAGAGAGGAATGGAGAGAGAGAGAAATGCTGATTTGTTTTTCTACTTATTTATGCATTCATTGGTCGATTCTTATATCTGCCCTGATTAGGATCAAGTCTGCTTTAACCAACTGAGCTACCTGGCCAGGCAACAAGATTTTTTTTTTTTTTTAAAAAAAGGCTGCATGATGTGCCATTGTTTGTGCATACCCCATATTCTCTCTTCTTGCATCCATGCATGGTTATTTGGGTTGGTTCTCTTTCTTGGATATGATGAATTATGTTTTGGTGAACACTGGGGTCCAAATACCTCTTTGAGATTCTAATTTGAGTAGTTTTGGATAAATATCCAGAAGTAGGATGGCTGAACCAAATGTTATTCTCTCTTTATATATATATATATTTTTTTTTTCAGGGATTTTATTTATTTTTATTTTTTGATTTAATAAATTTTACTGTTCAGATTATTACAATTGTTCCTCTTTTTTGCTCCATAACTCCCCTCCACCAGGCTCCCACCCCTCCCTCTGCCCTCACCTCCTCCCCCATTCTCCTCATCCATAGTGTATGATTTTTGTCCAGTCTCTCCTTACACCCCCCTCACCCCTTTCCCCCTGAGAATATTCAATCCACTCCCTTTCTATGCCCCTGATTCTATTATATTCACCCATTTATTCAGTTCATCAGATTTTTTATTCACTTGATTTTTAGATTCACTTGTTGATAGATATGTATTTGTTGTTCCTAATTTTTATCTTTAACTTTTTCTTCTTCTTCCTCTTCTTAAAGAGTATCTTTCAGCATTTCATATAATACTGGTTTGGAGTTGATGAACTCCTTTAGCTTTTTCTTATCTGTGAAGCTCTTTATCTGACCTTCAATTTTGAATGATAGCTTTGATGTATAATCTTGGTTGTAGGTTCTTGCTATTCATTGCTTTGAATATTTCTTGCCACTCCTATCTGGCCTGCATAGTTTCTGTTGAGAAATCAGTTAATAATCATATGGGTGCTCCTTTGTAGATAATTAACTGTTTTTCTCTTGCTGCTTTTAATATTCTCTCTTTGTCTTTTGCTCTTGGTATTTTAATTATGATGTGTCTTCATGTGGTCCTCTTTGGATTCCTTTTGTTTGGGGTGCTCTGCACTTCCAGGTGGGGCAAGTTTTCTGTCATTATTTTTTCAAATAGGATTTCAGTATCTTGCTCTCTCTCTTCTTCTGACACCCCTATAATTCTCATGTTGGTATGCTTGAAGTTGTCCCAGAGGCTCCTTACACTATCTTCACATTTTTGGATTCTTTTTTCTTTTTGCTTTTCCAGTTGAGTGTTTTCTGCTTCTTTGTATTTCAAATTTTTTCCTTGATTCTTGTGTTTCTCTAGTCTGCTGTTAGGTGTCTGTATAATATTTTTTATTTCAATCAATGTATGTTTAATTTCTAGTTGGTCCTTTTTCATATCCTTGAGGGTCTCACTAAATTTATCTATCTTTTCTAGGAAATTATTGAAAAACCTTATAACCGAGGTTTTGAACTTTAATTCCAGTCATTTGTTTTCCTCTATTTATTTTGTTTGTCATCTGTTCCTTTGTCTCTGCATTTTTGCTACTTCCCTGAATTGGTAGAGTAGCTTTGTGTGCTAGGTGTCCCATAGGACCCCAGTAGCTCTCCCTCTCCAGTTACCTGAGGTGGACACTCTTGGTGCACCCCTTTGTGGACTGTGTGTGCAGCCTTGTTGTAGTTAAGTCTTGATTGTTGTTGGTATCATTGGTGGGAATTGACCTCCAGGCCAATGGGTTGTGAGGATCAGCTGTGTCTATGCTGGGAGAACTTCTGTGCTGGAGTCAGCCTTATGGCACAAGACTTGCAAATTGCAAAAGCCTCTGTTTAGCTTGGATGGGGCAGAGTCTCAGGCCTGAGCAGACAGCCTTGGCTTCCCATCAGCCCTGCCCTACACGGCCGCTGGGTCTCAGTGTCCCACCATAATCTCTGCAGCCCTTTCTGTGCATGCTCGTACTTGTGCTCATGTGCCTTCAGACCTCTGCCTTTCCGGCTCCCCTGAGTTTCCGTGTGCTCCGAGGACCTGTATGAGTCTGGGTCCCCAGGGTTCACCCGAAACTGGGGTTCAGTGCATTCGGAACTGGATTTGAGCGCAGTTGGGAGGTTCTGTCTTCCTCCCGCTAGAGAAAGCTAGCAGCACAATCAGCAGTCAGTCCTCTCTGCTTGCACTTGTGCACACCTCCAGACCTCTGCCTTTCTCGGCTCCCCTAAGTTTCTAATCACTCCTCCCTTTTCACCACAGTTCAGACTCCTCCTGTATGAGTCTCAAGTGGAACTGGGGTTCAGTGCAGTCGGGAGTTTCTGTCTCCCTCCTGCTAGAGGAAGACAGCCAGGCACCCCGCCACCTGCCCATCCTCTCCACGCGCATGTCTCTGTACCTCAGCTTTTTGCAGCTTCTCTGAGTCTTCATGAGCCCCTCTCTTTTCTTCTAGTTGTAGAATTTCCACTCAGCCAGCTTTCCTGTGGTTCTGAATGATGTCCATTCTGTCTTTTAGTTGTAGTTTTGAAATTGTTGTGTGAGGCAGCAGTTAGGTGCTGCCATCTCGGTTTCTCACTCTTTTTATATTTTTTAGGAATCTCCATACTGTTTTCAATCATGGGTACAGTATTTTACATTCACATTAAGTGGTCTTATACACCAACTTCCTTTTCCCAGCAACAATTGTTATTTTTGGTTTGTTTTTTAAAATAGTGGCAATGCTGATACATGAGAGATGATATATCATGGTTGAGCAACTTTTCATATGTTAGATAGCCATTAATACATTTTCTATGAAGAAATGTCTACTCTAACCTCTACCCATATTTTAATGGGGCTATTTGCTTTGTTTCCTTAAATATACTGGGTAAGATCCCCTTTACTGAGTACTGTGATTTGCAGTTACTTTCTCCCATTGCGCAAGTTGCTTTTTACTCTGTTGGTAGTTTTCTTTGATGTATGGAAATCTTAAAGTTTGATGTCCATTTGCCTATTATTTCAAAAATTTACAAGGATAATGTCTCCTTTTTTTTTGTATTTCTGGCACAGTAAATATAATAATTGAATCCATATTGACTATTGACTATTGTAACAGGTTTCTATTGCTGTTTAACAAATTGGCACAAACCTAATGGCTTAACCTAAACCCATTTATTAGCCCACAGGGCTGTAGTCAGGATTGCCCATGCTGTCTTCTGAGCTCCCAGTGTCTTCCTCACTCTAAAATCCCAATTGTGGAGACTCCTACACCTACTGTATGGCCCTGAACAAAGCCTGTCCTATCATTTAACAAGTGTCCATAAACATTTTTTTCTTTATGTCAGTACTATACCCCATATGGTATTGCTGCTCTGTACCTCGGCACATCACCCGGCACCATGCCTGGCTCCAGACCGTAGGATGCATCGGGATCTACAACGCACTGCGTCTTGGTTCCATAGGTGGAACCACAGGCAGCACTGTATTTCGGCACCATACACCTAGGCACTCTTCAGTGGCAAGTATTCTTCAGTTTGCCATACTCGATTCAGGCTGCCGAACCTTCTCCTCGACTCATATGTGCACTTCCCTGTGAAATCCAGTCTTTGCAAGAATCCTGCAAAGTCACTTCCCCCAGAACCCCCGCCTTCCATATCTGACCACCCTGGGTATCTAATCAGGACCTTCATCCTTTACCGTTCCCAGCTGATATGTAATCATTGTCTCCCAGCTTCCGCCAAGATTCCTGTTAGGCTCCTCTGGCCAGAACCCTCACTATCCTGATGTTTTCTCTTAGTTGTTTTCATCCCTCTCCCACCCCCCGCTCCTAGCTATAGGGTATACCTTGGAGATATTGTGTGTGTGTGGCCTAGACCACCACAATAAATCAAGTATTGCTGTAAGCGAGTCTTTATCTCTTTGCTGGTGGAGGATCCTAATATCAAGTTGTAAAAAAGGCAACATCTGCACAAAAAAGGTAAAGGGGACTAAGAAGTACAAACTGCCAGTTATAAAATAAGTAAGTCACAAAGAGGTGTCTTCCAGCATAAAGAATAGAGCCAATAATATCATAATATAACTGTGCATAGCGACAGATGGTCACTAGACTTCCTGTGGTCGTCACTTTGTAAGGTAAATCAAATCATCACACTATGTTATAATTTTGAAACTAAGATAATGTTGCATATCAACTATACTTAAAAAATGAATTTAAAAACTCCACATTCTCTGCTGAAAGAAAAAAAAGTGCAACAAAACAAAGTATGCCTTGTGTATTTCCACCTGTTGGCGTCATATTCAGAGTGGAGCTTAATCTCTCCCCTATACCTACGCTATAGTCCAGAATACATGCATTATACCACCTGTAACAACTGGCGCTGGATATTCTTTCTCTTTATCAGAGGCACTGCCAGGCATCCCCAACGTCGCACCACAGGTGGGAGGGTAGGTCAGCGCCATGCAACATCCCAGGCCACAGCATACTCCGCTGTGTGCGGTCCTTTGGGTGGTCCCGTGGGCAATACTGTCCCTGTGCACTCTGCCCAAGATGTACCTCCATATTGATATGCAGGTGGACCTTCGCCCTCTGCCAGGAGTACTCTGGTGCCAGACCACGGCTGTCCTCCAGCACAGTAACAGGGTGTGCGCAGGCACGCTACGGTGGATGCACCTCCTGCACCTTGAAACCTTACCATGGGCACTTACTTCCAGGTCTTAACACGGCACTCCTGTTATTTATTTATTTATTTACTTATCTATCTATCTATCTATCTATCTATCTATCTATCTATCTATTTATTTATATTGATTTTAGAGAGGAGGAAGTGGGGGCGAGACATAGAAACATCAATGATGAGAGAGAATCATTGATCGGCTGCCTCCTGCACGCCTCCTACTGGGGATCGAGCCCGTAACCTGGGCATGTGTCCTTGACCAGAATCGAACCTGTGACCCTTCAGTCCACAGGAGGTTCAATTTCACCAGAACCTCCATACCGAATCACATACAGCTGGACCTTGGTTCTGAACCTCTAGCGCTCTATCTACTAACCCAAGCTGGCTTGGGCTCCTTTTATTTTATTTTTTAATTTTATTTACTGATTTTTAGAGACACTGGAACATCAGTCTTGCCATTTGTTTATGCATTCATTGTTTGCTTCTTTTATTTATTTTAAAAGATAACTGTCTTTTTTAAAAAATCCTCACTTTAGAAAATATTTTTATTGATTTTAAAGAAGGAGGGAAGGAGAGAGGAACTTCTATTTGTTGCCTTTTGTATGTTCCCTACCAGATTGAACTGACAACTCTTCAACCGTCCAGAGGACTCTCCAAATAAGTGAGCTACACTGCCCAGGGCCATTGGTTGCTTCTTGTGTGTACCCTGACAGGAGATAGGACCTGCAACCCTGGCTTATCTGGGTGACACTCTAACGGTTAGAGTGGTTCTCAACCTTCCTAATGCCGCGACCCTTTAATACACTTCCTCATGTTGTGGTGACCCCCAACCATAAAATTATTTTTGTTGCTACTTCATAACTGTAATTTTGCAACTGTTATGAATCGTATCTGTGTTTCCCAATGGTCTTAGGCGACCCCTGTGAAAGTGTTGTTCCACCCCCAAAGGGGTCGCGACCCACAGGTTGAGAACCGCTGCTCTAACCAAAAGCGGTACCTGGCCAGGTCCTACCTACAGCGGCACCCAATGATGCACAGGCTTTGCTTTGTCATACATTTTAGGCAGCCTCGCTCCCTAACCTTGGCTGAGGCTCACCTGTGCACTTCCTTGTAAAATGCAGTTTTAGCAAGAAACTCTAAGGCAATATCACCAGAAACTCCACACTGAACCACTGTAGACCCTGGCACAGTCCCTGGTGTTTGCTGGCACCACACCGCCGGTGCAGAACAGTGCCATACCTCAGCATTGTTCTTCAGCCCCACTCACTGCACTACAGGCGCACCTCAGCTCTGTGCCCTGGAGACACTGGGGCACAAAACTGCGCTACTGCATCAGCGCCCAGGGGCGGAAGCCACTCCGCGGGGCGAACCTGGCACTCTTTTGTGTCGCAGAGTGTTTTGCTTTGTTATACTTTTTATTTTTATTTTTTAAAAAATATATTTTATTGATTTTTTTACAGAGAGGAAGGGAAAAGGATAGAGAGTTAGAAACATCGATGAGAGAGAAACATCGATCAGCTGCCTCCTGCACGCCCCCTACTGGGGATGTGCCC
>JAAGEH010000022.1:6730420-6787756 GCA_011751065.1 Lasiurus cinereus
CCTCTGCGCACTTTTTCCAAGGTGCAGTTTTAGCCAAAACTGTAAGTCGTTTTTACCAGGACCTCCATACGGAACCACAACTGGATGTTGGCACAGTACCTGGTGTATCCTGGACCCGTACAACCGCACCGCGGTGGACAACTGCGCCGTACTGCGGGTGCACCCCGCACGGTACTGCAGACCCACTCACTGTGCGCGGACGCACCTCTGCGCTGTAGGTGGAGGCACCGGGGCACGGAACTGCGCTGGTTCGGCAGCGCCTTGGAGCGGGTGCACCTCGCACGGTGCCGCGGGAGAACCCGGCGCGGCCAGCACTTACGCGGCACTCTTTGGTGACGCAGCGGGTTTTGCTCCGTTCTCCTTTCAGCCAGGCTGCTCCCTAACCTTCCACTAGGTTCCTCTGCTCACTTCCTTGTCAAATGCACTTTTAGAAAGAACGCCCCTGAGTCATTGCCACCAGAAAGGTCACATGGACCACGGGTGGACCTTGGCTCCGTACGTGGTGTTCGCCGGAACCGCACCGCGGGCGGACAACAGCGATATATCGTGGTGCACTCAGCCCTGTTCGCAGACGCACCTCAGCCTCCGCCGTGGACCACCCGGGGCACGGAACTGCGGTAGTTCGCCAGCCCCTCGGGGTGGCGCTCTGCATGGTACCGCAGGCGAACCCGGAGCTGCACGGTGGCACCGCGGCACTTTGTGTGGAGGAGCCTTTGCTTCGTTAACTGTTTAGTCAGCTCGCTGCTTACACGCCAGCGCGCCTCTGTGCACTTCCTTGTGAGATGCAGTTTCAGCCAAAACTCTAAGTCATTGTCACCAGCACCTCCATGCGGAACCACGTGGTACCTGGTGTATCCTAGTCCCGTACAGCCGCACCGCGGTGGACCACGGCGCCGTATTGCGGGTGCACTCGGCACCTCCTTGTCAAATGCACTTCCAGAAAGAAAGTTCCTGAATCATTTCCACCAGAAGCGTCACATGGACCACGGGTGGGCCTTGGCTTCGTACCTGGTGTTCGCCGGAACCGGAACCGTACAGCCTACCGCGGACGGACAACAGCGCCGTACCCACCATAACACGGGTGGACAGCAGCGCGGCACCGCGGATGCACTCAGCTCTGTACTGCAGACCCCCCACTGTACGCGGCGCACCTCAGCCTCTGCCGTGGACAACCTCGGGCACATAACAGCGCTAGTTCGGAGGCGCCGTGGAGCGGATGCACCTCGCACGGTGCCGCGGGAGAACCCGGCGCGGCCAGCACTGACGCGGCACTCTTTGGTGACGCAGCGTGTTCTGCTTCGTTGTCCTTTCAGTCAGGCTGCTCCCTAACCTTCTCCCAGGCTCCTCTGCGCACTTTCTTGTCAAATGCACTTCCAGAAAGAACCATCCTGAGTCATTGCCACCAGAAACGTCACATGGACCACGGGTGGACCTCGGCTCCGTGCCTGGTGTTCGCCGGAACCGCACCGGGGCTGCACTGGGCCTGAACTTCACACCCACTCAGCACCTCCGCAGGGGCACAGCGGCACTGGAGGTGGACGCACTGGGGCACGGGACTGCGGTGGTTGGTCACCGCCATGGGGCGGATGCAGCTCGCATGGTACCGGCACCGCACCTGAATCCGGTGCTTCGCCCGGCGCTGCCAGGCCGTACGCGGCTCTTTTCTGAGGGAGAGTCTTTGCTTCCTTTTACGTTTTAGTCCGACTCGCTCCCTAACCGGCTCCTCGGCTCCTCTGCGCACTTCCCTGTGCGATGCAGTTTCAGCCAGAACTCTAAGTCATTTTCACCAGCACCTCCATGCGGAACCACGTGGTGCCTGGTGCATCCTGGACCCGTACGACCGCACCGCGGTGGACAACGGCGCCGTACCGCGGGTGCACCCGGCACTTCTTTGTGCGCTTCCTTGTCAAATGCACTTCCAGAAAGAACGCTCCTGATTCATGTTCACCAGAAGCGTCACGTGGACCACGGGTTGACGTTCGCTCCGGACCTGGTGTTCGCTGGAACCGGAACCATACACCCTACCGCGGATGGACAACAGCGCCGTTCCCACCATAACACGGGCGCACAGCAGCGCGGCACCGCGGGCGCGCTCGGCTCTGCACTGCAGACCCTCACTGTACGCGGCGCACCTCAGCCTCGGCCGCGGACAACCTGCGGTGGTTCGTCAGCTCCTTGGCACGGTGCGGCTCCTCGGGGAACCCGCACTTCACGGTGGCACTTTGTGTGGAGGAGCCTTTGCTTCGTTACACTGTTTTGTCCGGCTCGCTGCTTACACGCCAGCGCTCCTCTGGGCATTTCCTGATAAACATGCAGTTTTAGGCAGAACTTTAAGTCATTTTCACCAGAACCTTCATACCGAACCACGGTGGACCTTGGCACAGCTCCTGGTGTTCGCTAGAACCGTCCAACCTAGCCTGGGTGGACACAGCGCGGTGCCGCAGTCGGTTGCACTGGGCATTGGACTTCACTTCGGTTCACGCACACTGTACCTCAGACGCACCGCAGCTCTATGCGGTGGATGCACTTGGGCACGAACTGCGGGAGATGGTCACGCCTCGGGCTGCACGCACCTCGGGCGGTAGAGCACGCGAACCCGATGCTTTGAACTTGGTGCTTCGAACCCGGTGCTCCTGGGTCTTCCCGCGGCTGTATTTTGAGTGTGAAGTCTTTGCTTTATTTTACTATTTTTTCTTCTGAGATCACGATCCACATTTTATTTACATTTTGAGACTAATGTTAATCTCAAAAACCATATATCCTTTCATCCATTTCCTTTTTGCTGATTTCACTTAAACACATGCTTTGTCAAAAAAGACTGTAAACAAATATTTACCATGCCTGTTACATGTAACGTACAGAAACAGCTTTTAATAGAAATTCATTGACTTTTTTTATGACATTTAAAAAAATTTTAAATGCTGGTATCAAAACAATCCTGAACATATATATTTTGAAAATATATTTTTATTTATTCCAGAGAGGAAGAGGAAGAGAGAGAGATAGAAACATCAATGATGAGAGAGAATCATTGATTGGCTGCCTCCTGCACACCCCCTGTGTGGGGATCGAGCCTGCAACCTGGGCGGGTGCATTTAAACCAGAATTGAACCCAGGACCCTTCAGTCTGCAGGCCGATGCTCTATCCACCAAACCAAACCGGCTAGGGCCTGAACATATTTTTGATACTATTGGTAGTCAGCACCCACACCACTTCAAAAATTGAAATAATTTGAGATAATATTCATCCCACTTTGCTACTTTAGACAATTTAAATTGAAGCTCTTTAAGCGAGATGGATAAATTATGCCACTTCTCTTTTTCCTTCTTGAGATTTTTCTTTTCAGTAAAAATCAGCATACTTCCATCTTGTAAATCTGAATTCTATTTTGAATACTCCAGGTTTATGTTTAAATGACAGTGCCCTTAAAGAAAATTGTGCTGCATTTTTTTTCTCCTGTTACCCGAAAACATAATGTGTATGTCTATATTAAATTTATTCTTACCAATGTCCGGATCTTGTTTACCAGCTGGCATTCTTTTAATGAATGTGTGGGCATTGTGCATGGTGATGTTTAATCAGGACATTAACATGCGTAGGAGATTGTTGATGGAAGAGAAGTTTGAGACCCGCTAAAATTAATTGTTGTATGCTTGTCCTTCTGGTGGCGGTGGAAGTGCCACATTACCTGTGGACAACATTAGATGTCTTAGCTCTAGAAGTACAACTTGAATGCCATATGAATTTTGCCATTTTGCTAATACTGGTATGCTCCGTGCATCTACCGTTCCACTGGCATTATTATTTCCATGCACATTAATTTGGTGACAAAGCTAACTGATGGAGAAGCTTCTAGGTATTTAGGTCCACATTCTACTCGCAGGCTATCTATTCCGTTTTCATAATTTGTCCTTGGTGGTCCATAATCAGACCTGTCCACCTTGTGAGTGTCATAGCTTCATCGTCTTCAGGGCCCTCGCTAACCATACCGCGGCCTCTCCTTCCTGTCCTTCTTCAAGTTCTTCCAACAAGCAAACATTAGGAGGAACTTGAACTCCCGTGGGGCCCACCCTCTCCTTCGGCACCCCGCTTCGGTATATTGTTTAGCCCGGCTCGCTCCCGCCCCTTCTCCTGGGCTCCTCTGTGCACTTCCTTGTAAAATGCAGTCTTAGCAAGAACTCCAAGCCATTGTCACCAGAACCTCCGTAGGGAGCCACAGCTGGACCTTGGCACCGTGCCTGGCCTTCGCTAGGACCGGACAACTCATTGTACCTCAGTTCCGCTCACGGTATCGCAGATGCACGTCAGCTCTGCAAGGCGGGCGCTTTGTGCATTGAACTGGGGACGTTCCTTGGGGTCTAGGGGCCGGTGCACCTTGGTACCGCTCAGTGGGCAACCCGGTGCTTCGAACCCAGCGCTTCCGGGTCCTATTGGTGGCACTCTTTTTTGAGGAAGATTCTTTGCTTCATTATACTTTTTTAAAAATATATTTTTAATATTAAGAATAATTTTTTAATGGAGGGGAAGAGAGAGAGAGAGAGAAGCATCAATCAAACAACCTACCGGGGGTGCACGACAGCACCATACAGTCCCTCCGATGTACACGCACCGGCACGACACTCACCACGCAACACTGCAGGTGGACACACTAGGGCACAGAACTGTGGCACTTGGGCAGCGCCTCGCTCAGTACAGTGGGCAAACCTGGAGCCTCACGCCCCGGCGCTTGGAACCTAATGCTTCGGGGTTTCCTTGCAGCACCCTGGGAGGAGCGAGGAGCACTGGCGGCCTTTTACTTTTATGGGTCGGCTCCACCCTAACATTCCCCTATGCCAGGCGTGTCAAACTCGCGTGCAGCCCACAATGAATATTTTTGCGGCCCAGCCGATATAACGGTATGTAAGAAACACTTTAATAAAAATTTTGTAACTTAGTTTTTACAATATCCTGTTACACATGATTATTGGTAATGAACTACAACGTTCGCTAATGACTGATGGCTAGAATCGTGTTGCATTCCTTTCCCTTCTGTGCCTTACGCGCAGGCGCACCGTCTCTCGCCACCGACACCAGCAGCGAATATTTTAGCAGCCGATGCCACGTCATTCGTCTTGGACTTTCAGAGAACAACAACAACAAAAAGGTTTATTTGCATGATGCGTATCCATTTGTGCAGTTATTCAGTATCTGGTAAATCTGCAGTTATTCAGTGTCTCGTAAGTTCATGTTCAAGAAAAAAAATTAACATGTATCAAAATGTCCTATTATTTGATGTTAGCGATGACTCATTCATTTCAGCCCTTTGTATTCAGCATGTGTCTATTGAAATAAACCTACGTTTCTATGAACATTCAAGCTTCTGTGTTTTTTTTTTTTGTGTGTGTGTGTGTGTGACCCACATAAACCTAGACCTTCTTTATTTGGCCCGGGGTAGCCTTGGAATTTGACAGGCTTCTCCTATGCTCACCTGGGCACGTCCTTGTAAAAGGCAGTTTTAGCAAGAACTCGCAATCATTTTCACCAGAACCTCCACACTGAACTGCGGGTGGACCTGGGTCCCGTGCCCGGTGTGGGGGGGTGTGCCACAGCGGTGCCTCTGACATACGGGTGGCCTGGTACTGCGGACCCACACCACCCTGCACCGCAGACACCCGTCAGCTCGGTCTGGTGGACGCACGTGGGCATGCAGCTGCGGTATTTCTGGTATTTCGTGAGCATCTCGGGCGGATGCGCCGGGGTTCTTCCCCGCGTTGCCCGGCTCTCTCCTTGATGCCGAAGACTCTCTGCTTATTACACGTTTCCGTCAGGCTGGCTCCCTGGCCTCCTGGGCCTCTCTGTGCGCTGCCTGATGGAACCCGTTTTTAGCAAGAGCTCGCCTGTCACTCACCAGAACCGCCCTGCCGGCCTCCCTGCGGTGTCGCTCTGCCTAGCTGTCTGATCAGGATCCTCATCCCCATCACTTCCCGGGGGAGATGGACCGCCCTGTCTCTCATCCTCAGCGAGGGTTGTTAGGTTTGTCTAACCGGCGCTTCCCTTTCCCCTGATGTCGTTTTCCACCCGCTGCCCCCACTCTCCTCCTCGGCTACAGGTTCTCACCGCCTCATGCCTCAGTGTTTGGGGGCGAGCCCCGTCTCTCCTCCACTGTGAAGTCACCGGGGCAGGGGGGCCCTGTACCTCTGCCGTGGTCTGTCTGTCTTACCATCTCCAGGACGTGTCCCTGAATATCTTCCTATTTATTTATTTATTTATTTATTAAAAAATATATTTTATTGATTTTTTTGCAGAGAGGATGGGAGAGGGACAGAGAGCCAGAAACATCGGATCAGCTGCCTCCTGCACACCTCCCACTGGGGATGTGCTCGCAACCAAGGTACATGTCCTTGACCGGAATCGAACCTGGGACCTTTCAGTCCGTAGGCCGATGCTCTAGCCACTGAGCCAAACCGGTTTCAGGTATCTTTTTCTTTAACAACGGCGCTCTGCGGCATCACAGTTCAGCACCTCAGCTGGCAAGCACCCCTCCTTCCTGTGCAACGCCATACATAGCTCCCGGCAGGCACGGCAGCGTCCTGTGGCTGCCCTAGGGATGCCATCGGCGAGCCTGGTGCCGCAGTTTTTCCCTCCGCATTGTACCGCCGGTGTGCCTCGGCATTGTACCTTGCAGACTTTCCAGGGCACTTTTTGTGACTTCTTCACTTCAACACACTTGGTGTGAGGCTCCCGAATCTCCTGACATCCTCCGTGTAAAGTGTCGTGTTAACAAGAGCCCTGCTGAGCCAGTTTCACCACACACACACACACACACACACACACACACACCCCTCATCCCTTTCTGCACCGCTTGGCACACGCCTCCCAGCCCTCTTCCAGGCAGCTCTAGGACAATGTTACTTTTGGAGCGCCCCCAGTTCAGGCTGGGGAATCATGGCATTCCCCGACCAAAAAAAAAAAAAAAAGCCAACCACAAAAACAGAGAGCACACAGGGGAATGGAGCAGCCGTCATGCAACATGTATGCTCATAACCAGAGGTGCCCCACGGCGGTGACAGCTGTTGTTGGGTTCAGCTGGTGCATCTCCCCCACGGGCTGGCAGGGCTCTGCGTGCTGGTGCCAAACGCTCTGAAAGGTGCTCCGGACTTCCGCGCAGAAATGGAAAGACACAAAAGTAATTGCCACGAAGGAAGATGGTGTTCACTCTAATGAAATCACTCAGAACGGAGGGCCCAGCAGGCAATGCGGGGCCACCACAAAAGTGTCCTGCCAGATTAGCTGAGAGAGAGAGGGGGGGAAGAGAGAGAGGCAGATGCAGGTGGGCAGGATCCTTTATGAGGGTTTGCTTGGACAGGAAGGAGCGAAGCAAATACACATGTGCATGAGCTGTGGCTGGAGAGTTGGAGTCGCTTTGGTAACTCTGAGGTGTACCATTGGTCAGCGGCTGGGTAGAACCTTGTCACGGAGAGAATAAGGATCCCGGAGTCAATCTTGAAGAATGTCTCTTCAATCACTGTTTCCCTTTTCAACTGGCTTATTTGTTTTGTTGTTCATTTGTATAAGCTTCTTGAATGTGCTGGGTCGGAAACCCCTTAAAATGTACAATTATTTTCCTGGAGTCAATCTTGTCACGGAGAGAATAAGGATCCTGGAGTCAATCTATGGCACCTCATTGCTGCCGTGATACAAACCCTTTGAGGTTCCCATTCCCCTCATTCTCTGTCCTTTCTTTCTTTCCAATACAGCGTTTTGTTGTGTAATACACAGATAACATTAAATCCGCCGTCTTAGCCATTTTGAAGCGCATAGCTTATGCGTGTTCACTATATTCATGCTCGCTAGATCTCTAAAACTTTTTGATCCCGCAATCTGGAAACTGTGTAGCCAGTTCAGGCTAATGACGCTTCTCTACTTGCCCAGCCTTTGTTTCTTTCCATGATTTTGACTACTGTAGGTACTTCACGCAGTGATTTTCTTCCTCATGACTTTGCCTGCTTCTTTCAGCATAGGTCCTTAGGGCTGCATAATGGTCCGTCACATGTAAATACCCTCTTTCCTCTCTCTCTTTCTCTCTCAGCGATGGTGATGAACAAGGGGCCCAAATATTCCTTTGAGATCAACTTTCAGTGGTTTGGGATAAATGCCCCACAGCGGGGTTGGTAGAGAATGTATGTATAACCACTCAGTTGATATTTTTGAAGAACCTCTGTTCCGTTTTTTAATAACGGCTGCACTGTCCAACCTTCTCACCAACAGTGCACTTGGGCTTCAACGTCCCCATTTCCCGCGCAATGCTGTTGTTTTCTGCTATTTTGATGTGAGGTGATCTTTCATTGTGGTCTCGACATGTATATTTCCCTGATGATTTGTGATGATGAGCATCCCTTCATATGCTTGCTGGCTGTTTGTATATTTCCCTTGGAGAAATGTCTCTTCAATCACTGTTTCCCTTTTCAACGGGCTTATTTGTTTTGTTGTTCATTTGTATAAGCTTCTTGAATGTGCTGGGTCGGAAACCCCTTGAAATTTGCAATTATTTTCATTCCACAGGTTGCCTTTTACTCCGTTGTTTTCTTGGACTTGTGGACTTGTTTTAAAGTTTTGATCTCATCCCACTTTTCTATTTTTTCCAACACTTTTAAGAACGATGTATTTGTGAATCTCTTGTGGAATAAATACAATTTGTGAATCTCTTGTGGAATAAATACAATTTGTGAATCTCTTGTGGAATAAATACAACTGCGTGTACATCGATCGCTGTAATCGTTTTTCTATTGCGATGTAACAAATGGCCACAAACTTAGTGGCTTACATGAAACCCATTTATTAGTTCTTAGTTCTGTAGTCGGAACTGCTCCTGCTGCATTTGGAGCTGAGCCCAGTCTCTCCGCGACTCTAAAATCTTACTAGCAGAGGTTTTCTGACACCTGCTGTGAAGGCCCTCTAATAAAGCCCATCTCACTGTTTGAATGAGTATCATCATCAAATTGCTCCTTATCTTTACCATGGCAGTGCACAGACACTTCCTGCCTCTTGGTGAGCGGCACCTTACCTCTGCATCATCGGGGCCCCAGGAGCGCCCTCAAATGCAGCCCCCTAGGGTACCCAGGCACCCAGCGGACAAGGATCCTTTGCTTCACCATCGTTTGGTCAAGGTTCTGGACCTTCTTCTGGGCGCAGCTGTGTATTTCCTTGTTAAAGCCAGTGTTAGCACCAGCTCTGCTAAGTCCCTTTTCACCAGGATGCCCCAGCTTCTTGGCTATCGGATCGGAGACCTCACCCTCACTGACCACCCTGGAACTGCCTCGGCAGGCATGGTGTTGGCTGGGTAAGGTCGAGCCCACCTCATCGCTGATGCTTCCTCGTAGACATGTTTTCACACCCACCCTGCTCCTCGGCTGTAAATGCCCACTTGACCTTATTGTACTAGGAATTAAGCGCAGCCTCTCTCCCGCTAGGGAGGTCTACTTGGAGTTGTCCCCGTACCTATGGCGATGGTCCTGAATTACACTGTCTGACCATCTCCCGCGGTATTTCACGCTGCCACACCACCAGCGGCGCGCTAGTGCACAGTCAAGGCTCCTGCACCCTCTATTGCTGGGCCACACGGCCCGCACCTGCAAGAAGCAGTTTGGATTTCTCCTAGCACCCTTGGGGGGGGGCGGTGGGGAGTGTTGGGGCTCAGCGCTCTTCCACAAGGCCCTCTTCCAGGCATCAGGAGGAGGACTCAAGTTCAGGGGCTTCCTCGTTTGGTCTAGGAAGTTATGGCAACATCCAAAAAACCACACACACACACACACACACACACGCGCGCGCACACACACAACCAAAACCCCCCAAAACAGAAAGCAAAACACAATGCAACCCGCATCAGGACGTTATTGTCCCGCAGCTGGCAGTGCTGGTTAGGTGTGGACTCTGGTGGGTGCCCCTGGAGAGCGCAAAGCGGTCTCAGGCCCCCTCTGCGCCCTCTGGGGTGGTCTGCCGCGTTCCACGGCGCCCACGGTTGTGCAAACATGCCCTGGACTTGGTTTAAACAGAATAAGCTGCACAGACACAAAAATGATTGCTATGAAGGAAGACGTTTTTGCATGATACACTGTCTCCTGGAAACTGGAGGTCTGGCCGGAAATACAGAGTCCCCTGGGAAAGTGGCCGGCAGGCGGGAGAGGGGACCTGGGAGGGGAGTCCTGGTAGGGTTTTTCTCCAGAAGGAACGTGCCAAGCAAAGAAGAGGTACAGACCAATGATGTATCTCCACTTCTTCCTGGGTTATCCAGTTTGCTGGAGTACGTTAGAGGTCTCTAACGGTTCTTCGCATTTCTTTGGTAAGAATTGCCATGTGCCCTTTTTCATGTCTGATTTTATTGTTTGAGTCTTCCCTCTTTCTGTCTTGGTTACCTTAAAGGGTTTCAATTTTGTTTCTCTTCTCACAAAGGCAACTCTTCCCTCCTTGATTCCTCCCCCCCCACATTGTCTTTCCAGTCTTCATTTCATTCACTTCTGCTTTCATCTGTATTATTTATCCCTGCTTCTATTTCTGGCGTCGTGTGTTGTTCTAGTATTCCTTGTGGTTAAAGTTAGGTTATTTGAGATATATATATATTTTACTGTTACTATAGTGTACTATAGTGTTTTTCCATTCTAAACATCCCTTCTACAACTGCTGTTGCTGGATGGTCCATTTTTGTTTGCATCGGGATACCTTATGATTTCCTCTTTGACTCATTAGTTCTTCCCGAGTTGTGGTTTCAATTTCCACACAGTATTAATTTTTTCAAGTTGTGAATTTCTGAATGCACACCACGGTGCTCAGAAGACAGAGCTGTATGCATCCAGCCTTGTTCACGCAGTCTGCTTCCCAGTCACTCCACGGTCTCCACGGCTCAGGGAGCACTCAGCTCTCTGACCTCCCCAAGGTTAGGCTGGAAATCAGGGCAACACCGGAGAAAACGACGACAACAACAACAACAACAACACAAAACAGCCCGACAGCAGCCAGGGTGACCCCAACGGGCAGCGGCCCCTCTGTTGGCCAGCCCAGCCGTCTAAGTGCACGCAGATCCTGTCGTCTGGTGCAAAGCTCTTCTGCTGGCCGCTCCCAGTGCTCTAGAAAAAAAGCACCCTAGACTTGTTTTGCGAAGATTAAGTCAGACACACAGACACGAAAGTGACTGCCCCGGAGGGAAATATTTTCGTTATATTTGTGATCTCCTGGGAACAGCAGGTCTGTCCATAAAAGGGCTACTGGAGAAGGGGGAAGGAATGGGCTAGCCAAGGTGAGCCAAGAACACGTGCAGACGAGAGCGGAGGCTTCGGATAGTTTCCGCAGGCTGCGCCCTGTGCCGGAGATTGGATCTCCAGTTGTGTGGTAACTGGCCCCGTAATGAAGGGCTGGGGACAGAGGTCTGATAAACAGGCGAGCGGGCGGTCTGGACTCAGGGACGGTTCACTCGCACGTCAAAGCTTTGCTGGCAGGCACATTGTTTCCTACAGAATTAGTCCATCCTGGGAAGGTGGGGTCCCTGGGATCTGGGGCTTCAAATTTCAGAGCATCAGGGGCACATAAAAGAAGAAAAATATAGGTGACACAACTGAGCTTGTGACACTTAGGCACCTTGTAGAGGTTTTGGTGGTAAGTATGGGAGATACTTCAGCCATGAAATAATTCTACATTTTGCATGTCAACAAGTGAAGGCATTAGGAAGTTTAAATAGGGGGCAAAGCTCATAGATATAGATATAGATATAGATATAGACATAGACATAGATATAGATATATCTTTCTCATATTAATGACTTCACTTATAGAAAGGCAATAATAATACTTCTTTTTAAAATGTTAACTCCAGAGGACATAAGCTTTGAAATGACCTTTGAATTAAAGGAAGGAACAAGGGTGAGGTAAGTAACACGGTCGGTCCTAATTATCAGAAGTTGAAAGCACTGTCTTTAGGGGTTACACATGGTGGTTTTGGTAGCCAGAAAAAGAGAAAGGGAAAAAAAATTGAAAATGGGTGAGTAGAAACAAGAGGGGAAGGAGAGAAAGGAAAAAGGGAAAGGAGTGGGATATGGTAAGCGTTGGTAAAGAATTGTGTATTGGAAACCCACCATGTCAAACCATGTCCCAGCTATGTCCTTGTATGGAGTTGTGTTACAGTTTTTATCTACAGAACGTAAAAGTGGAAAGGAATTGGTTCTGACTACATGGAAGGAAGACTAGGATGGGAAAACTAGAACAGAGAAGTTGAATCTCATTCATGTGCATAATTTTATTTACTTATATTTATTCATTTCACCCTCACCCAAAGATATGCTCCTTCTATTGATTTTCAGAGAGGGGAGGAAAGGAGTGTGGGAGGGAGGGAAAGGAAGATAGATAGATAGATAGATAGAGGGGAGGAACATGTATGTGAGAGAGAAACGTCTAAGGGCTGCCTCCTGCAACCCAGGCACATGCTCTGACCAGGAATTAAACCTGCAGCCACCTGGTGCACGGGATGACACTCCAACCAGCAGAGCATCATTGTGCAGAGGCTCATTGTGCAGAATTTAAAGTTGATGTGTGGGAAATGCTGTTAGAACGGTAGGTAGTCGCCTGCTCCATTGCCACGCCTTTGCCCACATTTACTCCTGACAAATAGAAGCAACCATTAGAAACGATGTCTTTAGCTCTAGTGGGCCATCTATAGATTTAGTTACAAAATAGGCTTATATTGCTAGTTAGTGATTCTCGGACTTCACACATCATACGTTAAGTTTTTATATGATGGATGAGGATGTAACCCATCCGCACAATCTCCTCCTGCACTCCAGCCTGTCCCCACATTTATACTGCCATCCCCCATTTGCCCACCATCTAAGTCTGTAGCCTTAAGCTATGGTTTTCTTCTTGCTGCAGTGATCAGTAAGATGAAGACATGACATTATCATCCTTCCCTCTCCTTTCAGATACATTCTTTGTCAAGGATGGAGGTAATCTTACAGGGAGGAATGAAGAACGAGACATAATGGGGATGGAGATATTTTGTGACCCTCCTCATTAATTTTAAAATTATGATTTGGATGGGGAATATGAGTGAATCCTTTTCCTTTAAAGAGGACATTATACTCTTTAAAGAGCTGAAATGCTATGCTAGTGGGTAAACACTTCATAGTGCCCTGAAGCTGAATAGTAAATGTAATTTTTGAGGAAAATAATCCAATCTCTTAACAGATGGAATCTAAATTTTTTTAATGATTCAGCCTGGCCAGATAGATCAGATGGTTAGAGCATCCTCTGGATACACCACGGTTGCCCCCAGTCAGGGAATATACAAGAATCAGAGAACGAATGTATAAATAAGTGAAACACAGATTGATCTCTCTCTTTCTCTCTCATAAAAAATAAAATAAAATAAATAAAGAAAGAAAAAGAAATGGGACCTATAGGTTTTCTCTATAGTCTTTTCCTTTAAAACATTAGCCTAATGTTTGCTTAAACACCTTACAAAATATAGGAATTATGGAATTTTATGACTTCTGGATATAAAAAAGCAATTTTCACTCTGATGAAGAAAGAAGAATGTGAAATAACACATACATACGATAATTTTTTCTCTATGGGGGAGGGACTGAAATGCATATAAAATCAACCTCGCATCCTTTAGATAAATATTTACTGAATGAATAGGTTTTGATCTAGAATGGGATAACAAAGGGTTGAGGGGAAATATTAACTTCTAGAGCTCAACTTTATAGATAATTAAGCTCTGCTAAAAAGTCCCCATGCCCACTGGACAGAAATCTGGCCTGGAAAGATTGCGCATCTGACGTACGATGGCACGGCCTCTACCTTTATGATAATATCATGTTGGGATAAAAAAATGCTGCCAACTAGCCCTAGCCGGTTTCGCTCAGTGGACAGAGTGTTGGTCTTTGGATAGAAGGGTCAGAGTTTCCATCCTGGTCAAGGGCATGTGCCTTGGTTGCAGGATCCCGAGCCCTGGTCTGGCACATACTGTACTTGGAAGTTTACGTCTCACCCTGTCCCTTCCACTCCCTCTAAAATAAATGGAAAAATATCCTTGAGTGAGGGTTAACAGCAGTGAAAAAAACCGCTGCCAGGTAAACTGAAATGTAATGATTTCTTGTCATTTAGTACTTGCATTTCAACCTTAGTGAAAAACTCTTTCATACTTAGAAACAGATGGGTATGTATCAATCTGGTGCACGCGTGAAAAGGGAAACGTAAGGGCTGCGATGTTCCGAGAACTTTACGTTGTGATTTAGAATCACTCTTGGGCTCAGCTCATTAATTGCTGTGGTTTTCCATGCCGTGTTGTCTCCTGTGCCACCAAAAGTGGTGGTGACGCACCAAGACTTAACAGCGCTCCGCTATTGAACCCGAGACTCTCCCCAAGCCGCTGATCCTATTCAGAAAGTTTTCTTGCTGGCATCTTCTTGATCTAACCAGAAGAGGTTAATGGATTCTTTTCAGGTTACATCCAGGATTCATTTTCCTTCTTTAATGATTTTTTTTCTTAGATAAAATGTAGAGGGATTGCAATTGACTAACCATACCATTAGGAAAAATAACTCAGATATTTCACTTTTTGGGGAGTGCGTGTGTGTGTGTGTGTGTGTGTGTGTGTGTGTGTGTGAGGCTTATGACTTCAATGTTCGGATATAGGTTTCTGAAATGCATTAAGAAGTAATGTCCTCAGTGTGTAACTCAGGGGTCTAAAAGCTATTAGCCGGTCCTATATCTCTCTTTGCTCATTGCTGGAGGAATCTTTTTGGTCCTCAGCAAAATCTTCTTTTCCTGGGAAAAATCCTCTTCAAATCCGAGAGACTTGCTAATTCACTCCTAGGGTTGTGGGTTTTATTAGACAATGCACCTGATTCAGCTGAAATACGGGCAACGTGAACAGCTAGCTTATCTAAGTGTCTATATGTGGAGGCAACCGCGTTCATACAGCCCCCTGGCCAACGGTAAGAGTCCAGTTTGTAAAACGCATCCTGTTTTCAGGGTAAAAAAAAAAATGTGTGTCTTAGCATCTGTGAAATACATTATGTCATGGCGACTGGGTTAATGCATGAGTTTTCTTTCACCAATTCCAAGGTTGAAATGTGAAAAGACCTTGCCTTAAAAAAAAAAATAAATCAGTGCTTTTGTTTGTGTCTTAGAGAAATCTGAGGGGGGTGATACACCGAACAGTTGCGACAGCCGATTTAAAATGGGAGAACGATATAGGAGGAGAGGCAGGAGCGGAAAAATACACAAAGAATGTAAACTAGGAATGCAAAAGCAATGGGCGAGTTAAAAAAAAAAGAGGGGGGGGGAGAGAGAGAGAGACACAAATCCATATGCTTTTCAAAAAGCATGTAATGGTCATTATTGCAATAACCGGAGAGCAGAGGAGCACATTCTATGGTGATGATGATTTTATTTTATTTTATTTTTTTACATAAGACCCAAGCTCTCCAAGCAGAGTCTTTCTCCATTTTAAGTATGATTATTTTTCTTGTCACAGGTTACAATGCATTCAGTAGCATGATGAATTCAGGTTTGTGTCCCTCATTACACTAAGCTGTTGTGTGTGTGTGTGTGTGTGTGTGTGTGTGTGTGTGTGTTTGCACAAAACTGCATTCGCAGTGGGTAGTACAGAATCTCACTGAATAACTGAGTGGGTTTTGGTTAATATTCGTAACCCTTTCGTGTGCAGTGCAGGTTCTCGGCAGACCTAACCTTCCCAAGCCTAGTTGTGTGTGTTTTTTTTTCCTCTTTTTTCCTTTCTTCCCCCCCTGATTGTCAAAAGGTATATAGTAGCCTTCATCCTCCCATCCTACAAAGGCTTGCCCTGCAGGATGAAATGCCAGAACCCCCCCCCCCACCCCTCTCTCTCAACCCTTCAACACAGTGTCTAGCACCAATCAAGCGCCCCTGGAGCAGAGAGCAGCTTTTGTTAACAGAGATAGATGCAGCTCACTGCGGTAAACACACACCGGCCGGCCCAGCGCCGCAGATAGATCCCCCCAAGCCCCATCGGAGCCCCATTTCCTTTCCTGCAAGCTCGCCCGGCGCGGTGCGCGCGCGGCTCTGCCTTGGCAAGCCCTTTGCTAGCCGGGCCCCCCTCGGAGCGAGCGAGCACCACCTGGGCGCTCTCTCCCGCGCCTCCTCGGGCTCTCTCTCTGCGAGGCTGGGCACTCTGTGGGGGGAACAGGTTCGATTTGCAGCAGCGCGGAGCTGGGGGGGCCCCGGGGCCCCGGCGACCCGGGGAGGAAGTGTTCGCTTTAAAAGATGGAGGGAGGGAGGGAGGGGAGCGGCGGGGGCGGGCGGGACGGGGGCCCCGGCCCCCCGAGCGGGCCCGGGAGGGGGGCGGCCTGGGGGCGGTCCGCCGAGCCTGCGTCAGAAGGGGCCTTGTTTTCGCACCTTCCCTGACGTCAAAGCTCATTCGGGGCTGCGGCGCCGCGTTGCCCCAGGAGGACGACGTGGGCTGAGTCGTGACTGGGGGCGCAGGTCCTGCCAGTGACGCTCTCACTCCGCTTCTCGTCTCGCAGCGGCGGCGGGAGCGGCGGGAGCGGCGGGCGGGCGGCTCCTCTCTCGGGCTCCGCGGGGCTGCGGGCTGCGAGGCTCGGCGGCCGCGGCGCTCTGGACGGCGGCGGCTCCGGGTCCGGGCGCTCCTCGCCATGGACCCGGCCTAGGAGAGGCGGCGGCGGCGGCGCGCCCACCGGCTCGTGCTCGGTCTCCTCCGGGGCCCGAGCGGGGATCCCGGCGGCTTGCCACGGAGGTGAGAGCCGCGGCGGGGACCGCGGGGCGGGCTGGCCGGGTGGGCGCGCAGCCCGGGCGACGCCCGCGGGCTCCGGGCGCGCGGCCGGGGGTGGGGCCTGGCTGCCTCGCGCCCGGGGCGCCTTCTTCTTCTTCTTCCTCCCGACGCGCGGGGCCCGGCTGCCGAACCCCACGGAGCCGCTCGCCCCGGCTCCCCTCCTCGCCCCGGGTCCCTCTCTGCCCCGCGGGGCGCGCGAGCGGGGCCGGCGCGTCTCCGGGCGGGAACCGCGGTGGCCGGCGGGGCGCGGGGAGGAGGTGGGGGCGCGCGGGGCCGCCGCGCGTTGTTGCGGCCGGGATCCGCGGTCGGAGGAGGGGTCCGCGGGCGCGGGGGCGGGGGAGCCGGGCGCGGGGCGGCCGCGGAGGTCGGGGCGGGCGGGCTTTGTGGCCGCGGGCACGGGCGCGGGCGGGCACCTGTGGGGCCGCGGCGGCGCGGAGCCACCTGTCTCCGAAGCCGCTGCCCCGGGTGCCCCGCGCGCCCCGCGCCGTGGCCGGCGGGGCCCCCCACCCCCGACTTAGCTCCTTTCCAGCCTCCCGCGGTTGGAATTTATTTCGGAGACGTTAGTTTTTTTTGTTTTTTGGTTAACGATCATTTTTTTTTTTTACTATCGCCGCGCAACAGTTGTGTAAATCTGGCCAAATTACGGCGGCGTCATTGCGCGCCGCGAAAAGGGCCCCTTTCCAGCTCCCCAACCTGATCGCCGCCGCCGCCGCGACGGTCCTGGGAGCGCGTGGAAGCAACGCGTAACGCGATGCTGGCTTTCAAGGAACAAAATTGTGGGTTTTTTTTTGTTTGTTTGTTTTTTTACCCCCAGAATAGAGGCGCATAGAGATAGATATTTTTACAGCAAGAGGGAGGAGGATCAGGGAGGGGAAAAAAATAAAAAACCACGGGGGAAAAAAAAAACCCAGAGCCATCTCATCGTTAAGATAGAGTCCCTGTTCCTGGGGGGGGGGGGTTCGTTAATTCTGTTCATGTACGTGTTTGTCACTCAGGTGGTGCGCTTTTTCTCTGCTGACTGCACCGGCGGCTTCGCCCGCTTGGAGAGGCACAAACGCCCCTCCAAGTGCCTGAGCAGCGGGCGCTGATTTGGAGCCGAGCCGCGGGCGGCAGTGATCCCCCCCGCACCGCCCCGCACCGCCCCGCACCGCACCGCACGCCACCCCTGCGCCCTGGCCGGCAAGGACCCGTCTTGGTCCGGACGCGCGCTAGAGATTTTGATAAAGCGTCGCTGTTCAATGGCCAAGATATTGCACGGCAAAGCATACAGTGAATTAAGGGCCACCACCTCCACCACCGCCACCACCACGTCTTAGAATAAAACGCTGTTGGCGCTGCTGCATAAGGCGAGGCGCAGTGTGCTTTGCACCAATTGTAGTTTCCAGTCCATTCAGGGGTAGATGGTGAAATTGATTTGGGGACCCAATTGCTTGCCCTTAAAAAAAAAAAAAAAAAGGGAGGGGGGGAGAAGGAGAGAGAAACAAAATAGCATAGAAAAGACCAGAGCGCATCACATTAGGCATCAGAAGAGACCAGAGCGCATCACATTAGGCATCAGGAAGGTATTGTTTTTGCAAAACTGTGTGTGTGTGTGTGGGGGGGGGGGTTCGCGCGTGTGCGCCTGTGGGGTCGTGAGATACAATGTATCGCGTTCCCCTTGCCACGACCCTGGATTTTGCAAGTCGCTAAAGACCCAAGGTGCAGCCAGCGCTCGTCTCAGAATGGGAGCAATGATGCAATTATGCTAAATATCAGTTTTCCTCTTTTCTTTTGGAATATGTGACAGTGTTTACGGAGGCAAATTAGATTCCTAATTACTTGTTTTCACCTAATATTAAAACAAGCAATTAGCATTCCCCGAAAATGCAGAGAGAGAGAGAGAGAGAGGGAGCGTTTGCCAGTGGCGCAGAGGTTAGGAGCGGGGGACCTAGGGTCACCACGTCCCTGCTACATTGGGGATTGGTGTGTGACCTGGAGCAAAAACACGCCGCCGCTTCCCTCTCAACCTCAGTTTTTGTAGATTTGGCAAATCTATTTGGTATTCAGATGAAATGATGCCCGTGAAACTGTTGACCCAGTCCCTGGGTCGGGTTAAGTACTCACTAAAAGCTGCTAGCTCTTATTATTTGAATAAGACTGAATTGAGGTGTCCAGGCTAATGCTTGTCACCAGAGGGGAAACCAACATAAATTGGATAATTAAAAAAAATATTAGGAAAAAAAGGGAAGTCGCATCGGTTTGACGGTGTAAAGAAAAGAGACAATGCACTGTGATTTTAAAATATATTATTTGGCCATGGCTTCCCCGTCGAACCCCTTTTCCCTGACAGGCAATTTAAATTATTTTATTCAGCAGACCAATTGCTGCTCTATTGTCTTTTCTAGTAAATGGGTGTCTCTCTCTTGTCAGACTGTTGACAAACATTTCCCACAGGGATTCTGAAATTTGTTAGCTTATATTTCAACACTGAAGTCAGCGCGAGAAACACACATACCAGATAGCTCTGAACTCATTTCAACAAAACAGGTGTGCAAGGAATAATCTAAAAAAAAAATAAATGCAATTTTATTTTGGTTTTGAGACCGTTGTGCTGAAGTCCTTTCACACAGCCCAGGGTCTCTGTTCATTGCCCCATGTCGCTCTCTGCAGTTTTAAATGTGACATAAACCAGTGAAAGAAGAGTGTAAGCATTGCCATTTTTATGGCAGTTATACTGATGAAAAATAAGTTAAATGCCTGGGACTCTTAAGGAAACGCTTTTGCAAAAATTCTTAATTGGGCATGACAACTGTAAAAGGATGCACAAATTTCTAAACAATCATAACGGTGCTCTCCGTTAAGAATAAGTCTTTAAGTTTTTGTTCTGCTGTAGAAGAGCAAAATGGAAACTTGTTGAATATAAATTATGATGAGGTTTTTGAAAGAATGAAAAAAAATACTGAGAACTCTCGCTCTCCTATGCACAGAAAGCCCTCAGTGCAACAGACAAGCCTAATTTGACCTTAACTGAAACATACATCTCTGTATTTTAAGTTAGATAAAATAGGAAAATTATGTATGGATATGTGCTTTAAAAATCATCTTATTGACTGACTTTCTAAAAGTTCACTAATGATTGGGTTCTAGCAGTTAAGAGGGCTTTATTCTTACACTAATAAGAGGAAATAAATGCCATGCAATCATTAAACATTCTATTTTGGAATTATGGAACATATAAAGGCGCTCCTCACCTATGGTTACGTGACAGAGGAGGCTGTAGAATAGACCAAATAGTGTCACTCAGGCTTTATAAAAACATGTGTAGAACAAAGAAAAAATATATGGTAAGTGTTAATTAATGGTGGGTAGTGGGATTATGGTTGATTTTTATGCTCATTTCTTTAGCTATATAATTGTACTCTAATAAGCACGTTTTACTTGCATAATAAAAATGAACAAAAGTCATTTTTAAAGAAAAAATTTGTGACTTCCTAATTTGCAAGCATAATGAGACTCAATATTTTGCTCTAAGGGATACTGTTTCTTGGAACTTGAATATTTTGGATATAAGTTAATTTCTCCAGTACTCTAAGAAATGGTGCTGAATAGTTTCTAACAGTTATATTCTTTACCCTGGAAAACCTCCTTTGAGTAGGAAAGAACCATTGTTCCAGAATTTTCTTAAAGCACTCTGAGTATATATATATATATATATATATACTGCTTTTCAAAATATCTCCATACTGCCTAAAGATATAGTCTAGATTCTTTAGTCTGCTTTAAAACCTTATCATGTCAAAACGCAATCTACTTTTCTTGCTTTATTGCCCCTTAAATTCTTAAATGAAACCTTAGCGCTCTCTGAACTTGTCAGCTCAATATCTCCAAACGTGCCTTGTGCTTTCTTGCTTTTGTAATTTTACTTTTCTGTTACTTGGAATATCTTTTTCTGACCTTTGTGTAAGCAAATTCTACCCATTTTCCAATTTCCAGTTTAAAATAAAACACACACACACACACACACACACACACACACACACACCAGAAAACACTCCTATCTACTATGCAGACTGGCCCCTTCTATTAAAACCAATTAGCAGTTCTTATTTGTGCTTACGCATTTCTCAGATACCACCTGGTATTTTTGCGTTAATTTCCCCATTCCATTTTAAACTTCCTAAGGGCAGGAAAGCTTGTCTTCTCGTTCTCTCTATCCCTTAAAGGGTCTCCCATGCAACCTTCTGCGGGATAGGTGCTGAATATCTATATTCCTTGAAAATTCAGCGCTTGTCAGCATCTCTTTTGAGTCAAAGCCGGGGTATTTTGTGTTCACCAGTAACCCTGGATAAGAGTAAACACTTTGCCTACAACAGCGTGGGGAAAAAAAATTGATAATTTGGCTGAGTTGTCAATAAATAGAGATAGATGGTAAAGAATTGACAGCATCTTTCATTAAAACGAGCACAGGAACTAAGAAGCGGGGTGGTGAGTTCAGAACCTCAACTTAATTTCCCATCAGTGTTTCTTTTAAAAGTTTCTGATGGAGCTTATTTTGAGTTGGATGGTATCTTTGTTCTTAACCCCAGAGGCACCGTTTTGCCTTCTATTCATTTACTGCTGCTCGTCTCCGATCCCAGAGATGTAATGTATTTGATGGGGATTATATGGTCCATCACAGTTACTCTGTTCCAGAGCATCCTCGGGCGATCATGTAAGGTGCTTTGTGTTCAGGAGTTAATATTTTTTTCTCTTCTTATTTTTGGAAACTTCATTGTGTCCCTTTTCAAACAACATATAACTTGGAGGTGTTTATTTGGCAAATGTTAGACATTTATGGAGCTACATCTTTTTCAAAAAATTATTTTAATTTACAGATGTTTGCTGGAACTAATACAGCTGATGAAATACCTGCCTTTTTCTGCTGAAGGTAAATGACTTGCTACTTCTTAAAAATATACCAGGAACCAGTAGAATTCAGAGATTGTCTAAAAAAAAGACCTATTTAGTCGTGCAGTGTAATATAATCCCAGACCCCAAAAGAAATGATCTTTTTAAGTAAGAATTTTATTACTACATAAAGGAATGACATATTATTGGTTCAACCTATATCAGAGTCTCCCGGGAGCATTTTTAATATGTGGAATTGCCTGGGCCCGTGTGACTGAGCGTCGACCTATGAACCAGGACTTAACGGTTCAATTTCCCTGTCAGGGCACTTGCCCGGGTTGCCGACTCAATCCCCAGTGTGGGAAGTGCAGGAGGCAGCCGATCAGTGATTCTCTTTCATCATTGATGTTTCTATCTTTCCTTCTCCCTTCCTCTCTGAAATCAATACAAATATTTTTTTAAAAAATATGTGAAATATGCATGGGCTTGTCTCTTCAGCGGATTTTGATTCAGTAAGTTTTTCAGGTGAGTTTTAGCATGTGCGTTTTAAAAAATGCCGACAGGTGCTTCTGATTCATTGTAGCTCATTGTCATGCAAGCGTGTACTGTATATGACACTGGAGATGAGGGAAATGGCAGGCAATAATGCAGTGGGAGTTGAAGGACATAAAGATTTAAAAAATATTTGAAGTATTTCGATTTTTTCTTTTGTGTGTGTGTGTGTTTGCCTTTCATCCAATGAATGTTTTCATTGTATTTTAAAGAAAGCACTAAAAAGTTTTTTTATATAACGATTTTCAAAGTTTAGGTTTAAGCTCTAGGGTTCTCTCAACTTGAAAAATTTCATATCTACAACGTAAAGCTTGATTCACTTTGTTGCTTCAGATTACAAATGCAGTAAATTAATGGAAATAACCAGTAAGTCATTTCTTATATATTCTTTATTTCAGAGGCTGGTTTAATTGATTCACTTTCCACATAAGTGTGGGAAGTAGAAAAATCAATTTCTCATAATAAAAAGTAATAGGTAAGTGAATGTTACAGCATCTTACTTAATGAAGCTATTTTCTGTTCTCATTTTAGTGGTTTGAAGGCTCTGAAATAATTTTTAAACATTGATTTTTAAGGAGTCACCTTTTTCTGTTGCAGAGCCATCCTTCTTATAAGAAATATTCTTAATGCTGTAGGATCATTCTGTTATATATTTCCCAATGTACAGTGTTTAAAATGTGATAAAATTATTCTTACAGTTCTATTTTAACTTTAAGAAAACAACAAACACTGTATTGAATTTGTTACTCAAATAATCATAAGCTATATACACTTTGTGTCAGTGAATGAATTGGCTGTGTATAAAAATTACCTGGGAATTTAAAAAAATTCTAAGTTCTAGATGGTCTCAACTCTGCTAAATCAGAATTTGGGGGGATGATTTTGATATTCGTTCTCATTTAGAAATCATTGCAGTATGTAATGTTAAAGGATAATAGTTTTAAGGGGTAGAAACTTGGAAACCCTAGAGAAATCTCATTACACCAATTGGAAAAAAAAATTCCTCATTTATTTGGTTTATGTAATTGTCAGAGAGAAATGTCTTGCATTTCAGAGGTTAAATTTGTTGTTATTTTTATTTTTAGCAACTTTGTTGGGTAAATTATGTCAAAATCTTCCTCTTTCTGCACTATGCGGAAAATTCAAGTGTGATCTTTCCTCTCATGACAGAGAATTAGATATTACATATAACGCTGGCAATTTAAGTACCCTGGGACTTTGTATAGAAACATAACAGCTACACTCATGAGCCTCATTAGTGCATAGAAAATATACGATAGTCACAACTTAGAAATAGTAATTTGTTTTTAAAATCGAGTACGATGTTCTTTAATACTGTATCAGTCCTAATAATGCTGTCATCTTCACTCTCGGTTCACTGATTGATACCGTAGCTCGAGGCTAGAAGCCTTATCTATTTTCATAATTATGAGAAATAAGAGTGGTTAGGACTCAAGAATGAAATTCTGTTCTCTGATATTAATCATGGCTGTTTTCCTTGTGATAGTAAGGAATTGTGATTTTTGCCATTTCCCCCCAGTCTTTGAATATTCAACGACAATACCTTTTGACTTTGGTTATTCAACATGCCGAACAGATACGGATATTGCAGCTATTGCCTCGTGCGCTATACCGATCTGGACGAGGTGAGAGGACCCTGTTAATGTGGTTATTACACCTCAAAGGTTATTACTAGTGACTGCCTCTTCTTTCACATTCTGGTCATTTTTTAAAACTCATTCATTTAAACGGATCATAATAACAACCTACTAGTTGACAGACACTGTTTAGGATTCGAGGGATATGATCACGCACAAAACCAGGTCCCTTTATTTATGAAACTTATATTATGGTACAATCAAACAAAAGAGGTAACACAAATTTAATACATATGTCAGGTTGTGGTAAGTGTTCCGAGGGAAATAAAACGAGAGAGGAGGGAGGGAGTATATAATATTAGGTAGGGGTGGCTAGGTAAGGTTAAGAAAGTAACGTTAGTAGGGATTTGAATGAGGTGTAGGAGCCAGGCTTGCTTATTCTGGAAGCAGAATTTCTAGATAGAGAGAATGGAGAGCAAGGACAGAGACCCTGAGACAGACGGGTGATTGGCATACTAACCAAAAGTCAAGTGTTCATTGTGGCTGCAGCAGAGCGAGAGCGTGAGGTGGGTTGAGTGATAGACGAAGAATTCAGAGATGTAGATTCTATAAGACATTGTAAAATAAGGTAAGGACTTTTAGTTTTATGCTTTTGATGCACAAAAGTTTTAAATTTTACAATAGTTGAATTGAACCTTTTTCTTCTCCTTTTGTTGCTTGTGTTATGGGTCTCATAAGGATTGCCTAACCCAGGGTCATGAAGGTTTATGCCTGTGTATTCCTTTAAGAATGTTAAAGTTTTAGCTTTTACATCTAGGTCTTTGATTCACTGTGAGTTAATGTTTCTAGATGATGTGATTCAATGAGCTCCTAAAAAGCCCTGTCTCCAAATAGAGTCATTTTGGCAGTTAGAACTTCAACATATAAAATTTGGCGGGAACAGAATTCAGTCTATTATAGCAATTACAATTGATTGAGTTTCAGATTTTAAACCAATTTTGCATTTCTGGGGGAAAAATTACACTTGATCATGGTATATAATCCTTTTTATGTGTTGCTGGGTTTGGTTTGCTAGTATTCTGTTAAGGATTTTTGCATTTATGTTCATAAGGGAATCGTGTCATCGGTGAGGTTGTGGTATAATCAAGTTCTAGTCCTGCTAGTGCTAAACTTCCGTCTAATATATCTAAACAGGTTTATAATGTGTGAACAAACCTGTTTCTTGGCATTCGCTTTGTTTAATTATCTGACAGCAATCATTTAAATTTATATTAAGGAAAAGTTTTTATTATTCCTCTGCCTTTTAAAAAATAAATACTCTTTAATGCTGGTTATAAACATGAAGAGGTAGATAATAAATCCCAAAGCTCTTTTTAATATTTCCCTCATAAATTATATCATCACTTGACTGGGAGGTTATCTGTTGAACCTTTGATAACGATAAGATATATTAAACTTTTAACAGCACGTTTTATGCAGTAAGCTTTTGTATAATTTTTTTGCTTAAAGTTTAAAATAATTTTTAGACATTTAGATATCCCTGCACTAAACTGTCATTTAAAAAGACTGTGTTAATGAGAGCAGAAATAATTTTCTAGTCCTAACTAGAAAAGCTCAAATTTCAAGTCTTTGAAGAACTGTTAATATAGTGAAGAAATAAGAAACAAGGCATATGTGACTGAATATTAAAGAAATAAGGCAGACATGGCTGAATATTAAACAAAAACAGTGGAACCCAAAAGAAAGATAATACCACTATTTAATAAGTATATCATTTAAAAGGAGGGGCTTTTCATTTCATTTTACAAAGACAAAAATTAAGGAACTATGTCTAGCAGACCCTTACTGAAGGAAATAGCAAAAGTAATTTCTTCAGGTATAAGGAAAAATTCTAGTTGGAAGCTCAGAGATATGGAAAGGAATAAAGAGCGGTGGAAGTGTAAATATGTAGGCAATTTAAATAATTAATGTCACATGGGATTATCAGAAATGGCATATAAATTGGAAGAAAAGTAAATTGAATTAATTGGACCTTGCTTTGCTCAAAAAGAGAGTAAAAGTAACAATTTTAGACTTCGTTAAGTCAGGTTGTTTGTTATATACTGTTACCACTAATGGACTACAAAAAGAAATCTGTAAATAAATTAATGGGAACGAATTGGAATAATAAAAATAGTTCACAAGATGGCAAGAAAGAAAATAGGGACATTGTATTAGCAAGAATAATAAAAATAGATTTAAAAATAAAAGCAAATATTAGATTCAAATATATTGAGAAAAAATAGATTTGGTGCATGAGTTAAACTATATGCACTATTTTACCAGAGGTCCTAGTGAGATAAATAAGAAGAGAAAAATGAATTACAATGATAAAGATTAGATAAGGATAAATAAAACTATACTTATTTGTACACAATGTTATTATGGAATAGAAAATTCAAAAGTTATCTAGATACACTATTAGTGTTGATAAGTGAGTTAAAAAAACTTGTCGGGCTGACATAAAAAGATATTGTACTTTGATATACAAGCACCACACAGAAGATGAGATTTAATAAAGATGTTTATACCCTGGCTCGTGTGGCTCATTTGGTTGGGCATCATTCTGAGCACAAAAAAGTTGTGAGTTTTTTTCTGTCGCGGGCAGGCAGGAGGCAGCCGATTAAAGTTTCACTCTCACATAAATGTCTTTCTCTCTGTCTCTCCCCCTGTTTTTTCCTCTCTGAAAATCAATGGAAAAAAAAAAACACCTTAAAGAAAAGATGTTTACAGCAGCCTCAAAGAACACAATTCTCAGGGAATATAACAAAATATGTTTATGATGTTTCTAAAGCAAATGATAAACACTGAGAGAAATTTAAGAAAAAATACATAATTGGTGTATTATCGCAGGTTCACGGGTTGGAAAAATAAATACTGTAAGCATGTCAGTTCTGTCAAACTGATATATTGATTCAGTGCCGTTCCAATAAAACTTGCAGCAGAATTTTAAAATGAAAACTCTAAGACTATGTATGGACACATAGAAGGCTAAAAGCCGCTGCAGAATGCTAATTTTAAAGATGAACCAAGTCAGATGTCAGCACGCACTAAGCTATTGTCATTAAGACAACGGGCCAGGATAGAAAGACGAGGGGCATACACCAGAAACTCCAGAAAGACACCTGTGGCTGTTTTGATTTGTGACAGAAGTGACACTAAAGAGCAGTGGTGAGAACATTTTCTCCAATAAATGAGACTGGGTCCGTTGGAGATCCATAAGGGGGGAGACATGAAGCGTTATTGCTAACATCATCCCGGGTTCACAGATCAATTCCAAGGACACTATAGCCGGCAGTATGGTAGGTAAACACGATACAGCTTTTGGAGACAGACAGGAGAACGTCCTTATGTCTTTGAGATAGGGGAAGGTTTCTTCACCTGGTCACAAGAAGCCCTAGCAAAGGAAACGATTGGTAAACTGGACTCAATTAAGTCTAGAAATAATGGAAGATGACGAGGAAAGCAAAAGGGTACCCTGTAAGTACTCTTGGGAAAAAGAGATTGGATGTATTTTGTATGTAGGTGCACCCTAATAAACCTTTATTTATGAACACACACACACACCCGCGCGCGCGCTAAAAAGGCAAGCCACGGAGAGGGAGATGATACTTGAAACATATAATTGAACAAAAGAGCTCAATTTCAGAATGAATAAAGATTTTCTATGGCATATTTAAAATAAAAACATCTATCTGAAAAAAAAAATAACAAAAAACAGAAAGATCCCCGAAACAGACACATCATGAAAGAGGATTATTCAGGTGACCAGTAAACAGGAAAAGGTGTCACAAAAATCGCAAATTGAAATCACAGTGAGACACCATGGAACCCCCTCTGCAACAGTTTCAGTGAAAGAGACTGACACTATCGAGTGATGATGAGGAAGGAGAGCAATAGGGGACCGTGTTACACTGCTGGGGCGTGGGGGGGGGAGGTCTAAACTAGAACAGCCCCTTTGGAAGGCGAGCCATCAGTGAGAGCTGATCATCCGCAAACCCAGATAAAAGCACACATGGGGTTTTTGCACCCTCTCAAGATTTTCCTTCACATATAACAGCTTGCTGTGTTATTCAGATCTTTGTATTATTACAGATAGCTGTCTTCTAAATTAAGGATTTTAGGAGATTTTCAGTTTTTTGTTATGATGTGATTAAGCATTTTTTAAAATTATTTTTTATTTTATTTTATTTTATTTATTTTTTTTGCTCACATCGCCCCCATTTAAGATGATTCTCTTTAGGAGAAGATTTAGGGAGATGTAAAATGATGATATCGAAGAGAAAGGTCATCTTAGGGATTTTAGGTGCCTACTTTAGAATTGCTTAATAGAAGGTAATTTCAGTGTGTGGTAAATGAGTCCATTTTTGTGAAACCCTCACTGCTGAACATACCCATTTAAGAATACTCAGTTTCTTTCCTCCTCCTAGCATGTCAACAGTCCCGAACACCGATTCATGACCGCACAGAACAGAGAGCGGATGGGCGGTGGTAACGGTGGTGGCGCAGGAGGAGCAGGCGGACAAGGAGGACCCGGAGGACAAGGAGGACCCGGAGGACCGCCAGGAGGACCACCAGGAGGACCGCCAGCGGGGCCACCGGGAGGACCAGGAGCATCAGGAGGAGCAGGAGCAGAACGAAACACCGAAGCTCCCAGTAGCAGCTTGATGGAGCGATTCTTGCAGGATGTCCTGTTGCACCACCCCTATCATTATCAAGAAAGCAGGTAAAGCACAGCGTTGTTGTTACAGGTTACGGTAGATATTTGCGTTAACATCTCAGTCCTCCTCAAAGCGCATCCTTGAATCGAGGACTCTCATGTGAAATGGTATCTGGTAACGTCCCTTTGCATGTTTCACCAGAGAAGATATGGACTATTATCTTGCTTTTTTCCCCCTCTCCAAATAATTTGTTGTAAAATTAGTTTTAAATGAGTATACATACAGGTGGTGATGTAGTTACTAACTTTAAACACGCACACAAATGTTGACACGAATCAAAGCATGTACATGACGATTCCTAACCTCGTTGGGATTTTTGCCGTCTTGTTGGATTTTATGATTCTGCCTGTCTTTTTCTTCCTTTCTCTTCTCAGCCAAATGATACAAAATTGATTTTATATTGAGAGGGCTGCGATAGTGTTTAAGACAAGTGGAGGTAACTCCACTAAGGGTTCTGAAAAACTAGGGCAAAGTGGTTATTGTACTGCAATTTTATTGATTAGCGTTCCGAAGTATGAAAACTTCCGGCAATTTTTGGCTCATCATGATATTATTTTTGATGCTAGGGTTAATATTTTTATTTTACAATACCAAAATACTATCTTAATATTAATTGTGATGTTTTTATGGGAAAGAAAAGCGGTAGTAATATCTATGACATTAAAAAGGTTACATGTGGCCAGTGCTTGTATGCATATTCTCTTAGGCAACTGTGGCATCTCTCCAATTTAAAAATATGTAATAAAGGAATTTTTCAGGTGTTAATATATTTAGAATTTTTATTGTTTTGAATAGACTATATTTTTAAGTAGTTTTAGATTTATAGAAAAATTAAGATAGGGCAGAGAGTTTTTTTATATACCCCCTCATTCAGTTTCCCTATTAATAACATCTTATATTAGTGTGGTATATTTGTTACAGTTAATGAACCAATGTAATACATTAACTGAATTCTATAGGTTATTCAAGTTTCCCAGTTTTCACCTAATGTCTTTTTTTTGAGGGGAAGGAGGGGGGTTCAGGATCCCATCCAGGATAATCAGATTACATTACCTTGTCATATCTCCTTAGACTCTTCTTGGCATTTTTAATTTTAATAAGGATTACAAAATTTTCTTCCTATAAACTCATCTGTATTCCTACCAATAATGTGTTAAAGTGCCTGTCATTGCACCTTTGCCCAAACAGTGTGTTAAAATAATAATAGTTAATACCTGTGACTGATTACTATTTTCCAGAATTTAAAAAAAAATGCTCTTTACATGTAACAACTAGTTTACTTTTCAAAACAATCTAACGAGGGAAATAGTATTATTTCCTTTTCTGGAGAGGAGGGCGGAGTTGGGGTTGCTAAAGCCTAAAGCTTAAGTAACTTGTGTTAAACGTGATGCTCTTTGCTGCTCTGATAACTGAAAAGCGAGGTATGCCTTTACATTTTCCGTATGTTTAGGAGCCATTGGTGTTTATTAAGTAGCCATTGGTGGAGCTACTTCCTGCTGCATGATTACCTCACTGAAATGCACTCTACAGCCCAGTGTGATTGGCTCAGTTCTTCGTCTTCTAAGAATCTGGCCCAGGATACAAGGAAAATACCATTGTGTCCTTACTTCAACCTTTTTAAACAGATATTAAAAAATATATTTTTTTACGACTTCCCCGCTTTCCTTATAGATCAGGACCAAATGAGAACAATGCCGGACCGTCTGGGAATAATGCAGTACCTGCTGGGGAGGATGGAGTACCTGCTGGCGAGGAGGCAGCCCTTGCTGGCGAGGATGCAGCACCTGCTGAAGTGATTCTCATGGATGATTCTGCTTCTGAAGAAATGGGTGATGACGCTCCTGGAGACAGTGTAGATATACCCATCGAAAATTCCGATCCTACTGAAGAGTTGCATTCTAGACCTAGTGTGTCACAGGAGCGTGCACAGGGTGTTCCAGTTCGGCCATCTGTTATTCAGAAATTGGAGAGGGGGCGGCAGCAGCCCTTGGAGTTTGTTTATAAAATGGGGAGTGGCCTGAAAGGGTTTAATCCAGTAGGTGTTGGTCAAGCTAAAAATAATGGAAAAAACCCAGTAGGTCCCTCAGTGATTTCTACTGCTCCTGCTCGTCCTTTGCCTGAAAGTTCTAATGCCCGACCCGTTATAACTAGTACTGCTAGGTTACCAGTAGCAGCCAGTTCGGATTCGGTTAATAAACGTGACCCAAACAAAGTTGACAGATACCCTGAACAGGGAGACGGGGGCTCTAGAAATCCTATGCCCTCATCCAGTCTAGGAAGTTCTTCAGTTTTAAACCCAAAACCTAAAGAGTCAAATAAAAAATCTGTGCGTATAAATCCAGATAAATCGATTATACAGGAAGATGTAAAATCTCGGGGTAAAGCTCTGTCAACTGGCATTCAAGCTCATGCATCTGTGGGTGCTGAAGGTTCCTTAAATGTTGAATCTGTTTCCAAATTAGCAGTCAACCCCACAATCAATCAGAATAAAACCGATACGCCTTCTAATACAGGAACCGTTGAAGGTGCCATTCCAAAGCACCAAGAGAAATCCTTTTCTAATATGGATCGTACCCAAAATGAAAATGATGTTTTTAAGAAGCCAGCCCCTGTGGATCAGAAATGCTCAGTGATTACTAAAATGGAGTTTGCTTGTGGCTCTCAGTCAGTGTCTGCTCAACCTGAAGTGGCTGTTCAAGATCTTTGCATTGAGGAGCAAATTGACCAAGAAGATAAGACCTATGAATCAAGAGCCTCTGAAATGAGTTTTGATTGCAGTTCCTCTCTTTATTCACTCACTGACCAACCGGAAGTGACTGTCAAAGAAACAAACCTTCCAGAGGAAGTACGTGATGATTTGCAGCATAACAGTAATGAATCTTGTGTCTCTGAAATAAGTTCTGTTCACGATGCCCCTCCTCAGGTGGCTACCAACCGAATTCAAGTCATTGTTAAAGGCGTTAGTGTTCAGAAGACAGTGCCTATTCGCCTGGTTGATGAAAGCTATGATTCTAGTGATTCTGAGATGAATTTTGATGGTGATACCCCACCTCAGCCAACTGATGATGACGCTCAACAGCCTGCAGAGGAAGTAGACCTTCCTCAGGAGGAACACATGGATGTAGATAAGAACTGTGAACCTGGTAGCTCTGAAATAAGCGCTGGTTCTGTTTTACCACTTCAGTCAGTGAATGAGCAACTCCCAGTATCTGTCACTGAAGCAGAACCTCAGGAGAAGGTTTATACTGGCTTGGTTGATATGAACTATGGATCGAGTAGTTCTGAAACAAGTGTTGGCTGTGATGTTTCTCTTCAGTCAGTGATTGTCCATCCCCAACTGACTGTCAAAGAAAGCAACCCAAAGGAGAGACCTGTCAACCTGAAAGATAACAACAAACCCAGTAGTGCTCAAGCACATCCTGACTGTGGCACCTCTCTTGAGGCAGTGACTGATGAACCTCAGAGGGCTGCTGAAGAAATAAATCCTCCAAAAGAGAACAATGACCTTATGGATATGAACTGTGAATATAGTAGTCCTGAAATGAATATCCACACTGATGCTCAGTTAGTGGCTGCCCAACCTCAAGAGGCAGTTCAGGAAGTACACCGACAAGAAGCAGCTATTGACCTGCAGAATAAGAGTGCTAACTCCGGTATTTCTGAACTAAGTGTTCATTCTCACGCTTCTCTTCAGCAGTCAGCTAATGAACAACCTCCCGGAGCTCTGGGCGACATAAACATGAAAGAGTTAAATGTTGATATGGAAGTTACGAGCTATGGGTGCTCCAGCTCTGAGTTGACCTTTGATTCTGATCCTCCTCTTCTGTCAGTTACTGAGCATTCTGAGCTGAATGCTGAAGAAATAAGAAAAAAGGACATTAACATGGAAGATGAGTGCTGTGGGTCAAATAGTTCTGAAATGACTTTTAATTCTGATATTCCTCTTTGCCCAGTAGTTGACCAATCTCAAGTGACTGAGGAGGAACCTGTTGATCAGGAAAACAAGAATCATGGATTTTGTGGTTCTGAAATGGCTTTTGAATCCAATATGCCTCTTCCTTCAAAGACTGATCAACCTGAAGTAGGTGTTAAAGAAGTAATTATTCAGAAAGAAGACTATGCGCACTCAGGAAGGAAGAAGGATGAACCCAGTGGCTCTAAAATAAGTTTGGATTTTTATGTCCCTCCTCGTTCAGTGACACATTCTCCTGGAGTTCTTGTTAAAAGACGCAAACTTCAAGAAGAAGAACCAATGCACATTGAACCTAGTGTTTCTGAATTAAGTTTGCGTTCTCATTCAGCAATTGGACATTCTGAAAATCCCATTGAAGAAGTAAATCTCCAGAATGAAGAGCACGTACAGCTAGAAAAGAAGGGTAATGGACCTGCTGTTCCTGAAAACAGTTTGAAATCTTCTATTTCTCATTCAGTGACCAATCCTCCTGACGGAGCTGTAAAAGAAATAAACCACCAGAAAGAAGAACAAATAAACTTAAAAGATACCGGAAATGAATTAAGTGTTTCTGAAACAAGAAAGGATTTCAGTATCCCCCTTCAGTCAGTTATTAAAAGAAATGATGTAGCTCTTAAAAAAATGTGGCTTCAAAGAGAAAAACTTGCTGCATTGAGCAGTTCTAAAAAAAATTCAGATTCTGATGTCTCTCATTCAGTGACTGAACCTCAAAGAGCTGTTAAAGAAAGAAATGTTCAGAAAGATGAATATGTTTTTAAAAAAAAGAGTGATAAATATAGTGGCTCTGAAATAAATCCTCATTTAATGACTGAAAAACCTCAGCTAGCTGTTTTGAGGGAGGACCATGTTGACCCAGAAGTTGAAAGTACTAAATCTAAAGGTTTTGATAAAAATTTGGATATTGGTCCCCCTCGTCCATCAGTCATTGAGAAATCTCAGCTAGCCCATTTCAAGAAGAAACATATTCTGGAGAACACAATCAGCGGATCTAGCTATTGTAAAGTAAATATTGAGTCTAATGACCCTCTTCAGCCATTAACTGCACAAATTCAGGACGTGATTCAAAAAACAAACGTGGGAGAGATAAAGGATATTGACCTAGAAAATAAAGTCGATAAGCCTAATGAGTCTAAATTAATACAGGATTCTGATATTTCTCCTCAGTCTGTGCCTGTTCAACCTGAAGCAGCTGTTAAACAAATAAACCTTGAGAATGAAGGTCATGTATATTTGGAAGATAATAACAGCCAATATAGTGGTTCTGACATGAGCTTGGATTCTGATTACTTGGCTCAGTCAGCAGCTGATCAATCTCAAATAACTATTTTGGAGAAGGAGCATATTGAGCTAGAAGATAAACAGCATAAATCCTGTGGTTCTGAAATAAGTTTTGACTCTGATGACCCTCTTCAGTCAGTGGCTGAGCAGGTTAGAGAAACTGTTAAAGAAATAAGCCTTTGGAAGGATGAAGATGTGGAGGAGACAACAGATAAACCGGCTGGTTTTGCAATGATGTATGATTCTAATGCCCGTTTTCAGTCAGTGGCTGGCCAAACTGAGGAAATTATTAAAGAGATTAACCGTTGGAAGAAGCCTGTAGACATGGAAGGTAAGATTGTCAAACGTAGTGATTCTAAAATAAATTTTGACTCTAATCAACATGTTCATGCTGTGGCTAATGAAATTCAAGAGGCTACTACAGAAATAAATCTTCTGAGGGAGGGACATGTGTGTCTGCATGATAAGGGTTATGAACCCAAGGATTCTGCAATGATTTATGTTTCAAATGTCCATCTTCAACCAGCAGTTGAGCAACCACACATTTTGGAAGAGGAACATGCTAATTTGGAAGATAAGAGCAATGATCCTTGTGGTCCTGAAATAAGTTTTACTTGTGACGATCCTCTTCAGTCTGTGACTGACCAGCTTGAAAAAGCCGGTAAAGTCAGTCTTTGGAAGGAAGGCCATATTTACCTAGGAGATAGCTATAAAGTAGGTGGTTTTCAAATAAGTTGTGATTCTGATGCTCCTGTTCAATTAGTGGTTGGTCAATGTCCCGTGGCTGTCAAAGACATAAACTTGGAAAAGAAGGATCATAATGACTTAGAAAACCAGCACTGTGAACCGAGTGTTTCTGGAATAAAATGTGATTCTGGTATTCATCTGCAGTTAGCAGTTGACCAACCTCAAATGGTTTGCAAAGAAATGAACCTTCAGAAGACAGCGCATCTTGGCATGGAAGAAAAGACTAGTGATTCTGAAATAATGTCTGATTCTGATGTCCCTCTTCAAATAATAGTTGATGAATTTCAGGTGTCAGTCAAAGAAGCAGATCCCCAAAAGATGCTGTTAGTGGATCTGGTGACAGGTGATAGTGACTGTGAAGTGATTGCTGATTCTGATACCTCATGTCAGCCAGTGATTGACTCACCTCCAGTGACTGTCGAAGGAATTGCTGGTATAAATGCAAAAAGTTTTGATCTAGAAGGTGCATGCTGTGACTGTTGTGATTCCGAACTCGGATACGTTTGTGAAGCTTCTCCTCAATCAGAGTCAAACCAATCCAGAAAGACTTTCAAAGTAGTAAACCAGAAGAAAGACTATATTATTCTGGAAGAGTCAGCCTGTGAGTCTTATGGTTCTGAAACAAAAGTTCAAAAAGGTGCCTCTAAGACTCACCAGTCCAAAACTCACCAGTCCAAGACTCACCAGTCCAAGACTCACCAATCACCAGGGCCTGATAAAAAAAGGGCAAAAAAAACTAACCCAAGAGGCAGGAGAGGTAAATCTACTAGTCCTAAAAGAAGATGTAATTGGGAAGCGACTCCTTCTCCGCCAAGGACTCGTCAACAGCAGAAAGCTGACAAAGAAGACAACACTCGGAAGGATCAGAAAGGCCAAAGAGGTAAGCGTGGTCGACGCAGTTCTTCTGCAAAGGATAGAAGTACCTCTCCTGAGTCAGCAGACCTTCAAATGGCTAATGGAGAAAACCGTTTGAAGTTGAAGTTAAAGTTAAAACGTACAGACCTAAAGAGTAAGGACTCTAAACCTTGTGCTTCTGGGGTGAATATTCAGTGCGATCGCTCTTTTCAATCTGACAATGACCGGACTCAAAAAGGTGTGAAGAAGATGTCTTTTAGCCTGAAAGAAATGAAGCGTGATTCCCATTCAAGTTCTGGTTCTAAGGGCGATTCTGGAAGGAAGTCAAAAAAAGCAAAGTTGGTTTTGGAAGATAAGTCTGATGAACCAATTCTTGAAGCCTTGCCTCATGTCCCTCCTTCATTTGTGGGGAAAACATGGTCTCAAATAATGATAGAAGATGACATAAAAATTAACACTCTTGTGAGGGAGTTTAAGGAAGGCCGTTTCCACTGTTACTTTGATGATGACTCTGAGCCCAGGAAAGTGAAAAAGCAATACTCGAATGAAGAATGGAAGATTGTCTCATCGGACCTAAATGACACTGCATTCATTGAAGTTCTATTGGAATGTGATTATAATGTTGATGACTTTTCAGTAGCCTTAGATAAACCTAGCTATGAGCCTGTAGAAAGGATGCCTTATGAACAAACCTGGCGAGTGACTTCTAGATGCCAGACCGTAAAAGTCAGCAGTGGAGCTCAAACCAGTCTCATGAGTTACACAGTGACAAAAACAGTAAGTGAACATGAGACATACTCGCCATCCCTGAAACGTTTACTTCTAAACAACGACAGGAGACCAAAAAAGAAAATCCAAATTGGAAGACTTGAATTTCTTGAATCATATGCTAACATTTTGAAGCCTTTGCACCCCAATGCCTTAGTCTATGTTGTCTCAGATCCTAAGCTGAATGAAGGTGAATCCTTCAACGTCTCTGAAATTAGCCAGCAGAGTGATAAGAACAATCAGGACATTAACATCCCGGACAACTGTAAACAGAGTTCCTTCGATTCTTATGACCCATTGAATAAACAAACTGCAACAAACCATCCTCTGAACAAGGAAACACCAAACAAGAATGATGACTGGATTCAAATTCACTTCAGTGACCTGATCTCCAATGCAGGAGATGAGGATGCTCATGTACAAAGCTCTGCTTCGTCACCTTTTATTACAGTGTCAGTAAGACATGAATTAACAACCGACCAGGGGGCCGATGGGTCTTCCGTGTTTCTGGCGAAATCAGAGATCTTGGACTCTAGTGAATTTCCGAAGGAGAGGAATTTCCAGTTAACCTTCTTAAACAGGGATGCTGCCAAAATCTTACGCAAAGCAGTGAGAAATAAGTACTTAAAAAGTAGAAAAAGAGCTCAGAGAAGGAAGGGGACGACTACTAGTAAGCCAGGTGTACTCAAAAAGGTATACAGACCAGTTATTCTCCAGGAAATAACCAGAATCACATCAGAAAACCAGTCGACTTGGATTCCTTCCAAACTAAACGAAATCATTAAAAAGTATATTTCAAAGTACTCTGCTTTCCTGCGTCGCAAATATCAGTCCAGAAGGGCTTTTGTTGGGAAGCGTCCTAAGAAGACCAGATCTGTCCCCAGAAGGCTAAAGAAGGCGAAGAAGAGACCGGCCAAAAGGCTGTCAAACCCGGTTCCATCAGCTGATGCCGAAGAGCAGCTCGGTGCTGTCAAGAAGAGCTCTTCTTCTCCCAAGCAACATGTGCAGGATTCTCCCAGCACTGCAGACACCAAGAAGAACGGGAACAAAAAACGCCCCCGAAGAAAGCAAAAGAAGCGTCCTAAACCTGTCAGAATATATGAGTTGAGAAGCTTATATTCTCAGGTACCCTATTCTAATAGGAGGATGACCCGACTTCTTCACAAGTTGTTGCTCAATAAGGCAAACCACAAGTGTCTGTGCTGAAGCTAGTTGAGAGTCAGAGCTTCAGTTTGAAATATATTCGGTAATTAGAGAACATAGCTCTCCCAACTACATATGGCGAAAAAAAAAATTAACCTTCCAACTATTTTGCTATAGACATCATTTATCAGAACTTTCATATTATTTTAAAATTAGTGTTTAAGGTCCTTTTTTGAAAAAGAGTTAAAAGACCCTTTGTCCATTTGCTATAGAAGAGCTTCACCTTAATTTATGTCACATAATTTAGCACAGAATATATAATTTTCCCCCCAACTCAAGTCCCTCTTATTTATTTATTTTTCTGATTGTATCTGATGTCAGCAGATTATAATATTACAAGATTTAATATGGCAAACATTTAATGCTGTCTTATATTTACTTTTCAAGTATCGGAACAATGAATACCTACCTATATTCAGTGTGTCTCAGAATGGCACTATCAACATTGTATTCTAACTGGATTATTAGAAGAAGAAACTGTAATTATCTCCACTTTTGACTGAGGTTGACTTAATCACAAACGAGATATGACTTAACCTTTCTTTCAAAAGCATTCCAGATAATGAGATTCCATACTCTCTAATCCAGATTTTAAAAACTGCCTGGTAATTTTATACACATAGCACAAACTCTTTCTGCTTTATTTCAAATGGATCTACAAATCTCTAACTTTCCACATCTGGACACATGCACATACACAATCTCTGTAATAAACAATCTCTGTTTTCCTTTAGCATTATTGTGTCTTAAGGGGAAAACAATCTTGCCAATGTGAGTATACTTTTCTATCACCTTTATTCCCTTGCACCTGAAGGGTTGGTGGTTTAAATACGAGAATCCAGGTTATCTATGGCCGTATCTCTTAAAAATATTTTAGAGACTACCATACTACTTTTTAATAGCTTGAACTGAAATTATTGGTTTGGTAATTTGATTACCAGACCACTGATTGTTGTCACGAACCAATTACGAATTTATAATCTTGATACCTGAAAAGATCTAATAAAATCGACAAATCAATGGAGGCTTGTTTTGCAAGTGAGAAATTACGGATTTGAATATGAGGTTGGCTTTCCTTGAACTTGCTAACTACTTTATTTAAAAAAAAATGCTTTATTGATTTCAGAGAGAGTAAGGGAGTGGAATAGAGATAGGAAAATCAGTGATGAGAGAGAATTATCGATCTGCTGCCTCCTGCAAGTACCCTATTGGGTTTTGAGCCCGAAACTCGGGCATGTGTCCTGACCGGCAATAGAACCGTGACTAACTATCTGGTTCATGGGTCGACGCTCAAACACTGAGCCACACCGGCCAGGCAACCTGCTATTTTAATGATCAAATAGAAGATGTTAATATAAGCAGATTTTCAGTCTGAGATACTCAGAATGTGTTTAGATCCTTTATTCAAGGACATTGGTTGAGGTAGTTCAGATGAGTCCATTTATCCTTAAGCCAAGGATTCTGGATTATTTATTGTTAATGTTAAAGGAAAACATGAATTTAAACTATATTGTATAAACCACACTTCATTGAAACTATATCAGTGTACCATGATTTCAGAGATAAAAATGTGTTGTTATCTTAGAATTAATGAAATATAGTGTTGTAACAGTTGATTTTAAGTGTAGTTTATTTCAGGGGCCATTATTTAACCTGTGTGTATGCTATGATGGTGTTAATTTCTTTACTTCTAAATTTATTTACATTAAATTTAAAACTATGTTGAAAAGATGGATAAATGTTTATGTTTTTAGTTGTAAAGCAACTTTAACTTTGCTTCATATAAAATGTTTTAATTTCCTTTCTTAAAATATCACTGTGGATCACTGGTTTAAAATAATTTCCCAATTTTAATTTAGGAAGAATACTGTCCTACTGATTAGGAAGTGCAAGCAGCTAATATATGAAAATATTCTATTTGTGGGTATTGGTATCTTTTTTCCTATGAATTAGACATATAATTCCCCTAAGTACTTTCAGTAGGCATTCTGCATACTTTTAGTGTAAATTTAAAAGCTACAGATGATATGGAAATAATGCACTGTATAATTATGATGTATCATATTTATTGTGACTACATCATGCAAAGAAGACAATTCTTATTCAAATGATCAAATATAAAAGTTTATTAGCTTTTCCATGTTAGAAACCCTTCTAAGTTCCATTTTTTTTTGAGGAAAAAGGTTTATATTTAAAAAGTTATATTACTAAAAGTTAAAGTATACAGTCCTGATGTATTTTAAAACATTTTGGAACTGTTTATCTAAGTTCCTGTAATCATTATTATTTTTTAAATATATTTTATTGATTTTTTTTTACCAAGAGGAAGGTAGAGGGAGAGAGTGCTAGAAACATCAAGGAGAGAGAAACATCCACCAGGTGCCTCCTGCACACTTGCTAGTGCCCGCAACCAAGGTATATGCCCTTGACCAGAATCGAACGTGGGACCCTTGAGTCCACAGGCCGATGCTCTATTGACTGAGGCAAACCGGTTAAGGCTGTAGTCATTATTATTTTAGACAAGCTTGAAAGCGGGAAATTGTAAAAATTATAATTTCAGTTAAGTTAGAAAGGAGTTACTTTCAGAATTTGGTAGGTTACAAGATGTGCCCCTTTGTCAAAATATACTTTGGCTTAATTTGCAGATTAAACAGTTGGATGTTTTTTGTGTATTCAAGAGTGCATTAAGTTCTTTTAGTAGTGGAAATTGAATTACCGCCACAATGAATATTTTATCTTGTACTTGTTCAGTATCTTGCATAGATTCTTATTCTAATTGTCCCAAGTTAAATAGTGTGTGGGCAATATTGTGTAAAGTGTGTTGGCATTTGTGCATTTAAATTATTTGTGTAAGTAGGGCTTTGAGTGACACTTTTGGTAAAGAAAAGCTATATTTAAATATTCAAGCAATTATATATTTCCATGTGAAATTAATGTGAAGACTAAATGTATTTTTTATAATGCAATTTAAAGAGTAAATTTGTTTTCGATGTTATCAAGATGAGATTTATCAAATATTGAAATTTGTCTCTACTTTCTCATGTCAGGAGGTTTTTCTGGGAATACTTAAGGAATTAGAGAATACTGAAAACAGAAGTTCGTTTTATAAATGATCTTAGAGATAACAAACAAGAGAATGTAAATGTGGATGCTGGTGAGACAACATTGTTTAACCAAAGATATACAGGTTATGTTCAATGGAGTAGTTACTTCAAAAGATTAAAATTAAGCAAGTATTTATTTGTCTGGTGGAGTGGTGGGTTAGCAACTTTTCACTTTGTGTACCTGTATTTAAAGAGTCAATGAACAGGACTGAGTTCTGGAGGCAGTATCTCTATCATTATTTGACACCTGCTGGGAAGAGAATTTTGATTCCTCCGATACCATAGAGTATGTTATGAAGAACAAGAAACATGGAAGAGTGTATGTATGTCAATGAGGTAGGTGCATTTGGCCTCAGTAGTAGTGACTTCTGTATGTTTTTGTTTTTGTTGGTTTTTTTTTTTTGGTCCAAGATTGTATTATAGATGAACAACAGCCTGCTCTAAAATAAAAAAAAAAGATTACTGAAGTAAAAATATAAAATGGAAGTCCAGTCTCTAGAAAGGACTTTAATGTATAGAAAAAAAACATGGAAAATACTGAAAAATCATGTAATTAGAGAATTACACATCAAAATGTCAACTTTCAGAGATGCGAGGCTGAGGAAGAATCTTAACATTTCCTTATACTCTTAAGGAAATAATACATTTAGTATGTTTCCTTTGTTCTTATCATTTACGAATATATTTTAAAAGTCCTCCCAGTGTATTTTGGACTATTTACTTTGATTAAGGGCTAGGTCTAGGTTGAAGTATAGTTTGTTGCTGAATCATTTTTTTAATCCTCACCTGAGGATATATTTTTTAGAGAAGGAAGAAGGGAAGGGAGAGAGAGAGAGAGAAATCCATGTGAGAGGGAAACATTGATTAGTTAGTTACCTCCTGCATGAGAGAGAGAGAGAGAGAGGAAGAAAGATCCATATGAGAGAGAAATATTGATTAGTTAGTTACCTCCTGCATGTGCCCAGACTAGCGATTGAACCTGCAATTTAGGTATGTGCCCTGACTGGTGATCGAACCTGCATCCTTTGGGTGTACAGGACGATGCTCCAGCTGAGCCACCCAGCCAGGACAATTGCTGAATTTTTAAATAAGTATGGATTTTTTTTCTTATGTTTATAATTTATTGCATGCATGTTATATTTTACATGCTTCTTTCCCCTAAGTTTTTAAGCTGGACGTGTGTGTGTGTGTGTGTGTGTACATCTTGAGCCCTACTTAGTGCCAGGCAGTGTTCTAAGCTTTTAACCTGAATGATCTCATTTGATCTTCACAGAGCCCTTGTAATTGTCATGGATAGCAATTGAGAAAAGTGAGGCATAGACCCTCAGTTTTGGGATTACAAATGAGTTATTATTGTAATCAGATTGAAATTAAAATTAATCTCCATTGCCATCTCCATCCCTGCTCCCAGGCCACCAATTATCTTCTGCCTTTACAGTTTCCTATAAGTGGCCTCATGCAATATGTAGGCTTTTGTGTCCGGCTTCTTTCATTTACCACAATGTTTTCGAGGGGTGTTCATGTTGTGTCATGGATCAGGATTTTCTGTTTTTTTATTGCTGAGTAGTACTGACAGTTAGTTTTTGCTAAAGCTGGTGACAGAGTGCAGGTCTTTCTGATAGCAAAGATGATAGAAGCAGTTGGGCTGAAGGCTAGCTATTGTTTATACTTCTCATACCTGTGACCCTTGATTGCTCCCCCAAATCCAAGACCAACCAGCTATCTGCCTTTTTGAGTGCTCTTATCTAATACTTGAATGCTTTGTGCTTGTCTGTCTTTGACTCTTACTCCCTTTACTGCCTACCTGGGCATTCTCTTTTACTGTGCTTGATGAATTCTCACGTTCCGTGTCAACACATTGCTTTGTGTTCTAGGTGCTTTCACAACATATTGCTTGCAGGTGACCGAACGGAGAATCATATCCAGGATGCCCATTATCCTAATCTTCATGTGCCATAGAGTCAGGAAGTATTGATGGTACTTGTCATGGTGGACATTCTTAAGATTACTCTTCTACATAACCACCATCACATCACCGAAATTATTGCTAGGATGTAATTAACATCGAGATGATAATAACCCTCTACTCCATATAACTTATTCGGATTTTGTAGATTGCCCCAAAACATCCTCTGTAGGTCTAGGATTTGATCCAGCATCCCGCACTGTTCAGACGTTAGCTTCTATCAGTGTGGAGCAGTTCCTCAGCCTTCCTTTGTATTTGATAACTTGACATTTTGAAGTGAAGTGTATAAACCAGTTGCTTTGTGGAATGTCTCTCTATTTGAGTTTGTCTGGTGTTTCTTTATAATTAATGCTTTTTGTGGGGGGGGCAGTAATTTCGTGGACTTATCAGTGTATCATAACAGCAACTATGTGATGTCTGTTTAAATAAAGTGGTGATTAAAGATAATCCTGTCTGTCCTTATTTTAGAAGGCGAGCGTTCAGTAATCTAAAATGGGTGGGGGGGTGGGGCTCTCATAGAGGGTGAGTTCACAAATAGTTACATTTTTTCACAGTTGAATTTTGAGGCCATGGATACTGAAAATTGTAGGTATGGACTAGTTAACTTATAGATAAGAGAGTGGCTTCGTCAAACATTTGACAAATAGTACTTATGCCACTACTATGCGCCTGGCTCTCTGGGGTGCCAAGGCTCCAGGCATCAACCAAACAGATCCCTCTCTCTTCCTCTCATTAACTGATGAGAGTGAAAGAATTTCAATAGTGGAAGTCAGCGGACTTGCACCATAATTTGTATGCGTTCCAAAGCTCATTAATAAACCTAAAATAACACAAGATACTGCTATTAGGCATTGAAAAATTTCTCTATGCGCTGAGACTCATGGCAAGGCATGTCTCATCATTACCCAAAAAGATTGTTTTCCTATGTTCGCATTATTTAAGAAGAAGTATATATGCACTTGTATATCCATAGCAGTGCTATTTGCAGTAGCTAAGTTCTGGAAACAAACCAAAGTGCCCATCAGTAGATGAGTGGATAAAAAAAGCTGTGGTACATCTACACAACGAAATACTATGCAGCTGTAAAAAATAAAAGATCTTTTACCCTTTGAGATAGCATGGAGGGACCTGGAGAGTATCATGCTAAGTGAAGTAAGTCAGACAAAGACAAGTATCACATGATCTCACTCATATGTGGAATCTAATGAACAAAATGAACGGATGAACACATTAGGCCCGGAGTCCTGGAAGCATGGCAGCGACTGATGGATCTCAGAGCAAAGTGGGGGGAGGATGGGTAAAGAATAACCAAAGAACTTCTGTAAATGTGTACAGAATCCATGGACACAGACATTAATAGAGTGGTGAGGGCCTGGGGTGGGGTAAGAACTGGGGAAAAATGGGAGACATCTGTAATCCCCTCAACAGTGGGTGGGTAGGAAGAGATCAACCCAAGAACCTGGTTGCATGTATGCATAACCCATGGACACAAACAATATGGAAATGAAGGCCTGGGGTGGGGTTGGGGTGGGGGTGGACTAGAAGAAGTCAAGGGGGGCGGGTGGGACATAATATTTTCAATAAAAAAAGTGACTTCTTACACTAAAAAGAAATAATAATCATCTCACCTTTGGTTTGATACACAGTTACTCATCACTGCACAAAAATGTTTTTCTAAGGACAATTTGGTATATTCATCAGATGTTTAGCTTTTGAGTTGAGAAATTCCCAGCTCTTCTGACCCTGAGAAACAGGATTTTGTTTAGTTTCTAGTTGCAGGTAATGAAATAAGTGATATCTGCCACCCGTTGAGCTGAAACTATTTTACCAGGCAAATGACTACTGGAAAATGAGTTCTTCCCTGGCTGGCTTGCTCACTGGTTAGAGCGTCAGCTCACAGACTAAAGGGTCACGGGTTTGATTCCATCAAGGGCACATACCTCAGTTGCAGGCTTAATCCCAGGCGCTTGTGAGAGGCAACCAATTGATGTTTCTGTCTGTTTCTCCCCCGCCTTTCTATTCTCAAATAAATAAACAAACCATCAAATAAACAAACCAACAGCAGTGGAAAAAGACATCCTCAGGTGAGGATTAACAAAACAAACAAAATGAGTTATTTAACTCTACCAAATGGTAGCCTCTTACTGAAGTTTTACACAGTGAAGTACTATGGACCAAGGATATATTTAGTTGAGTCTCTGAGGTAGCCTTGATATCCCTAGAGGGTCAAAGAAACAACTTGACTTTTATAACGGGTAATTTTTAGGTTTTCATACTGAGCATACCACTTAACACATCTATAAACGAGCAGAATTACAAAGTTCCTCTTCTTCTCCTTCCTGCAGAGAAGGAAGCTGAAGTTTCACACAAAATGTGGCATTACAATGTGTGACAGTCCTTTTTGAGAAACAGACAAATCATAGTAACCCCAAAGTGCCCAGTAGAATCAATAGCAACTGTCCGGTAGCATTGGGAGCCAATCATTTCTTCAAGTGTACCAGATGACCACATGAGAGCACAGAACATGAGGATAGTTATAAGTGGCAGAATAAAAACAAAAATATTAGTATAAACTATCATCAAGTGGCCCCCTTAAAGGGTGATAACAGCTGGGCCATTTTTAGTATGTTTGGATCATCTGGTTAAATTACCTAGCACTTAATAAAAAATGGGACCACCATTTGACCCAGAGATCCCACCTCTAGGAATATATCACCAGAATTCAGAAACACCCATCAGAAAGAATATATGAACCCCTATGTTCATAGCAGAGCAATTTACAATAACTAAGATTTGGAAACAGCCTAAGTGCCCATCAGCAGATGAATGGATTAAAAAGCTGTGGTACAATGGAATACTATACAGCTATAAAAAAGAGAGAACTCTTACTATTTGCAATAGCATGTATAGAACTAGAGAGCATTATGCTAAGCGAAGAAAGCCAGGAAGAGAGAGATAAATATCACATGGTCTCACTCATTTGTGGAATCTAATTAGAAAAATAGACCCAGGGACATGGAACATCAATCAGACTGTCAAACCTCAGAGGCAATGCAGGGGAGGTGGAGGGGTGGGTGGGGGAAGAGATCAACCAATGAACTCATGCTTATGTGCATAACCCATGGACACAGATGGTAGACCTACTTTTGGTCTCTACTTTCCGTTTTGCTCATTTTGTAAGAATGGCATCATACAAGGTGTGGCCTTTGGTGACTGGCTTCTTTCACTTAACCTTACATTGTTAAGGTTCATCATTGTAGAATGTGTCAGTACTTTATTACTTTTTTATTGCCAAATAACATGCCATTGTAAGGACATACCATGTTTTAGTTATCTGTTCATCAGCTGATGGGCCCCAACCTTGATTTTAGTGACAGTTCTGGTGTTACCTCCTCCAGGAGATCTTTCCTGGCTCACTTCTATCACAGAATTGTGAGAAATTCTTTTCTCCCTCTACCACTCCAATATACCACTGCAATGGCAGGAATGTGCCTTTTACTGTTGTACTAGAGGCCCGATGCATGAAATTTGTGTATGGAGAGGGTCCATAGGCCTGGCCAGCAATCAGGGTCCATTGGGGCTTTCCGGCTGCTGGCCAGGGCCTTTCTTCCCCTAGCTATTGGCTGGGCCTTCCTTTGTTCTGCACCGTCCCTTGGTGGTCAGTGCATGTCATGGTGAGCTGTTGAACTCCTGGTCGGTTGAACTCCTGAGGGGATAATTTGCATATTAGCCTTTTATTATATAGGATTCTTGCAACTTGGCAACAGGCCTAGCTTGGTGTGGCCCACCTTCAGCTGCCCCTTCTGGATGTCCCCTTTTGCATATCTGTCACCATCTATCTTATCATTTATATTGAAAGATTCATAAAATAAAGGAAAAAGCAAGAATATTTAGTAAACATCATGTTGTTTCCATCCAGGTGGCTAACATAGTGTTATATTTCCTTCAAGTCACTTCCTTTTTTAAAAAAAAAAAAGGTAGTAGCCAAGACTGGTTTAGCTCAGTGGATAGAGCATTGGCTTGCGGACTGAAAGGTCCTGGGTTCGATTCCAGTCGGGGGCATGTGCCTTGCTTGTGGGCACATCTCCACTGTGGGGCGTGCAGGAGGCGGCTGATCGATGTCTCTCTCTCATAGATGTTTCTGACTTTCTATCTCTCTCCCTTCCGCTCTGTAAAAAATCAATAAAATATATTTTACAATAAATAAATAAATAAATGAATAAATAAAAGGTAGTAAGTCCTAGTCAGTTTGGCTCAGTGGATAGAGTGTCTGCCTGTGGACCAAAGGGTCCCAGGTTTGAGTTCAGTCGACAGGGCATGCCTAGGTTATGGGCTTGGTCTAACATGTAGAAGACAACCTCTCATAATCGATGTTTCCATCTCTCTCTTCCTCTCCCAAATCAATAAAAATATATTTTTAAAAAGGGTATTAAAACTTTTAATAATTTGTGTTTCCTTTGATCACCAATCTTAGCCATATTCCTGCTTCTTTTTTCCTTCTCCCCTTTTCTTTGTGATTTTATTTTATTTTTTAAATTTAATAAATCTTTATTATTCAGATTATTACAATTGTTCCTCTTTTCCCCCCATAACTCCCCTCCAGTCAGTTCCACCCCCTCTGCCATTACCCCCCAGCCATTGTCCTCATCCATAGGTGTACGATTTTTGTCCAGTCTCTTTTCTCATCCCCACACCTCTTTCCCCCTGAGAATTGTCAATCCATTCCCTTTCTATGATCCTGATTCTATTATATTCACCAGTTTATTCTGTTCATCAGATTTTTATTCATTTAATTTTTAGACTCACTTGTTCATAGATATGTATTTGTTGTTAATAATTTTTATCTTTACCTTTTTCTTATTCTTCTTCCTCTTCTTAAAGAATACTTTTTCAGCAATTCATATAATACTGGTTTGGTGATGACGAACTCCTTTAGCTTCTTCTTATCTGTGAAGCTCTTTATCTGACCTTCAATTCTGAATGATAGCTTTGCTGGGTACAGTGACCATGGTTGTAGGTTTTTGCTATTCATCACTTTGAATATTTCTTGCCACTCCTGTATGGTCTGCATAGTTTCTGTTGAGAAATGAGCTGACTGTTGTATGGGTGTTCCCTTGTAGGTAACTGTTTTTCTCTTGCTGCTTTTAATATTCTCTCTTTGTCTTTTGTTCTTGGTATTTAATTATGATGTGTTTTGGTGTGGTCCTCTTTGGATTCCTTTTCTTTGGGGTTCTGTGTGCTTCCTGGACTTATAAGTCTATTTCTTTCACTAGGTAGAGGAAATTTTGGGTCATTATTTCTTCAAATAGGTTTTCAGTATCTTGCTCTCTCTTTTTCTGGCACCCCATAATTCTGATGTTGGTACACTTGAAGTTGTCCCAGAGGCTCCTTACACTATCTTCATATTTTTGGATTCCTTTTTCTTTTTGCTTTTCTGGCTGAGTGTTTTTCTTCTTCTTTGTATTTCAAATCTTTGACTTGATTCTTGCAATCCTCTAGTCTGCTGTTAGATCTCTGTATATTTTTTATTTCAGTCAGTGTATGCTTAATTTCTAGTTGGTCCTTTTTCATATTGTTGAGGGTCTCGTTAAATTTATTGGCCTTTTCTAGGAAATTCTTGAAAAACCTTATAACCGTGGTTTTGAACTCTGTATCCAGTCATTTGCTTTCCTCCATTTCTTTAATTTGTGATCTGTTTCTTTGTCTCTGCATTCTGGCTGCTTCCCTGAGTTGATAGAGTGGCTTTGTATGCTAGGTGTCCTATAGGGCCCAGTGGCTCAGCCTTCCTAGTTTCCTGAGGTGGACACTCTTGGTGCACCCCTCTGTGGACCTTGATTGTTGTTGGTATCACTGGGAGAAATTGACCTCTAGGCCTATTGGCTATGAGGATCAGCTGGTCTATGCTGGGATAACTTCTATGCTGGAGACACCCTTATGAGACAAGACCAGCAAAAGCCTGTGTGCTCAGCTGGGATGGGGTGGAGTCTCAGGGCAGAGCAGACAGCATTGGTTTCCTGTCAGTCCTGCTCTAATAGTTCCCTGTCTCAAAGTCTCATGGTAATCGCTGTAAGCACCTCTGAGAGAAGGCTGCCTTTGAGTTCCGCCTGTTGCCAGACAGTCCAGTTTCTCCCCAAATGAGTCTGGGTCCCCAGAGTCTCACCTAGAACTGGAGTTTAGCGCAGTTTCGAGCTTTTATTTCCCTCCCGCTTGAGAAAGCCAGCCATGTACTCAGTTGCCAGTCCTCTTCGCACGCATGTCTCAGTTCCTCTGCCTCCTGAAGCTCTTCTAAGTCTCAGTGTGCTCTTCTCTTTCTTTCTAGTTGTAGAATTTCCACTCAGCCATCCTTCCTGTGGATGACGTCCATTTTGTCTTTTAGTTGTAGTGTTGAAATTGTGCAAGGTAGCAATTTAGGTGTTTACCTATGCCGCCATCTTGGTTTCTCCCTATTTCGAGGGAGAAATTTTTTAAGGAAACGTGGCAAGAATCATGCTATATGATTATCTCTAAGCAACCATCTCTGGAGGCTCTGAACAAAACCATGAAGCCCACAGATGACATCAGAATGGGTCCTGCAGGGCACTTTCTCAGATTCAGACAAACATTCCTATATTGGAGATAATTAGAAAATGTATGAAATTTCTGCTGAATTAAAGATTTGATGAGCATTATTTTGAAGAAAAATGGCCACTTTAAGTGTTAATCAAGGATGACTAGCTTATTCCCAGTTAATAATAATTTTACTGTTTCCAGATGATGTGGCTTAGTTTATGTAAATTTAAACTCTCTGGAAGAAGCATATACTTTTTTTTCTGTGTTCTTTTCTTTTTTATTATTATTTAAAAATATTTATTGGTGAGAATATTACAGATGTCTCTCTCCACCTGGTACCTGCCCTGCTCTAGGCCTTTGCCATTTTATTGTTCTTATATTTCAAATTGTTGATTTGATTCTCAGGATCCTCTAGTCTACTGTTGAATCCATGAATATTATTCTTTATTTCAGTCAGTGTATGCTTTATTTCTGACTGGTCCTTTTCCTTTTTTTTTTTTTTTTTTTTGCATTCTCACTAAGATCCTTGAAAGTCTCACTAAGTCCCTTGGAAGTTTCTAGAAGATTCTTGAGTAACCTTATAACTGTAATTTTGAAATCTATATACAGTATTTTGCTTTCTTCCATTTATAATATGTTCCTTAGTCTCCACATTTTGGCTGCTTCTCTGTGTTTGTTTCTATGTATTGGGTAGAGCTGCTATGTCTCCTTGAGTTGATAGAGTGACCCTATAGGACTACAGTGGCAGAGCTGCTGTGCAGGAGACACCCTTGTGGAGCAGGACTTGCTTCAGTGGGGCTTTGGTGCTCACTAAATCTGCCCCTTGACTGTGTTGCTTATGGATGTGTAGAATTATAACCTGATATGGTCTGACACTGACCACTGGGTACACTGGCTTTTGTGTCTCCAGGGAGGAGTCAAGTCAGCTACTGCTTGAGGTCACCCAACAAGAGCTACAGAGAGATCTGCAGATTCTTCCTCTTTGTATGGGGTTTGGAAATGCCCAGATGAGGCTCAGCTGTGAAGAAAGGCAGACTGGTGCTGGTGCCCGGTCTTGGGACTTTTATTGATAGGTTTGGGGCTCTATGACCCAGTTGCAGCTTCTTTGACATTTTCAAGGACAGGCCATCATATGCAAAATCCACTCCCCACAGGTTGGTTGGAGCGGCAAATTGAATGGGCCTGGGTCTCAGGGAATCACCAGGGGGCGGGGAGCAAATGGCTGCCAGTAAACCCTGCAACCAGGAAGGTCCTAGCATAAGAACAATGACTCCTACAAACACCTCCATCTGGAAGAAAGCTGCCCCCTAGTTCCTGCCCTAATTCCAGACAATTCAATTCCTCCTCATGTGTGTCTGTGTCCCCCAAAGTCTCATCTTGGTACAGAAGCTCAGAGGAAGCAGGACCTTGTAAGTTCAGTTCATGGTGCCTGCTTTTAAGAGGAGCAGCTGGGTCTGCAGCAGCTTCTGTGTCACTGAGCCTCAATGTGCACTGGTTTTTATGGTCCATAGTTATAGAAACTTCTTTTCCCAGTTCTGGGACGCTGGGCTGGGTGTCTGCCGTGGGGCTGGGATCCCTTGCTCCTCCGAGTGGCCTCTGCAGAGACAATCTCCCCTCCAATGAAAATAGTGGCACACGTGAGTGCCATATCAACCCGTTCAGTGCCTCTGTGTCTCGTACCAGTCTCTGTGTGCTTTCTTCTTTACTTCTCTAGTTGTAGGACTTCCATTCAGCCATCAGTTCTGGATGGTGGTTGTTCTGTATTTTAGTTGTAATTTTGATGTGGTGTGGGAGACAGCGAGTACAGACATTTGCCTCCATCTTGGTCTCTCTCTGTTTTTTTTCCAATCATGATACTGCTCATTTACTTGCCATAGGTGAGGCTGGGCAAAAAATTATTTTAGTTATGTGCAGGTATACTGTGGACACAGGGTTTTTTTATATAACAAGGTAAGTGCTTAAAGTATTTTTACTGCAGAGTCTCTGAATTAAAATTACTCTATGGAATGATCATGAATCCTGATAGCCTTCCTCAACTCCTGTCCAATGGGAAAATTTCATATTACATTGTCAATATGTGACTTATCTTTCTCTTGGGGATAGAGAAGGTTTTACATTATACTAGTATAATACTTAGAGCTTAGGATTAATGCCAAAGTAATTATCTTTTCCTTCTGAACCACAATAAAATCACATGAAAATCATTCAAACACTTGCTTGAGATGCAAGTGCATGGTGTTAAGTGGAGGCATTGAGAGCTTATCCTGAATAAAGGAAGAGGACCCATTCTTTATTATTTTATTTTATTTAATCCTCACCCAAGTATATTTTTCCATTGATTTTTAGAGAGAGAGAAAGACAGAGAGAAATATCAGTATGAGAGAGGCACATTGATTGGTTGCCTCCTGCACGAGCAGTGACCAGGGCCTGGCCCAGGGAGGAGCCTGCAACTGAGGTGCCCTTGACCAGAATCGAACCTGGGACCCTTTGGTCCACAGGACGACATTTTATCCACTGAACCAAACCAGCGAGGGCAGGGCCCATTCTTTAAGCAGAGCCCATTCTGCCTGTGAATCTCTCAGCCTCCGAATGGACATAATAATCCTGCAGTTGGGTCAGGGTTGGCACCATCTCTGTCTCTTCACATCCTTCTTGGCCACCAGATCTTAACAGAATATTGTATTAAATATTGACTTAAAATTTCTCCAAAGCTGGTCATTTCCACTCCTGTGACCAGTCACCTAGTCTAGAACTTCATCATCTCATGCCTGATTTATTCTAAAAGAAGCAAAGGCTCCTGGAATAAGGGAATGAAGATCTCTGCAAATCTTTCCCTTCATAAAAACATGGCAAAAGGGTCAAAATAAACCTTTTCAGACTGTAAATTAAGCAAAGGCATGTAATAATGTGAGAAATTTTTATTAAAGAAAAACAATTGAATCTCAGGACAGTGGGCTTTGTGGCATTTTAACCTGGCCTGCTCTCATCACCTCTCCCCATAAGCCTTGCAGATATTCAAAGGGGCAGACTGTGTGTGAACTCCTCAGAAAGTTCTGTCTCCAGAACATTGACACTATTTGACATATCTTGCAGTTCTCTGGAAAAGCTCAATGAGCCCTGCTGGCGTGGTTCAGTGGTTGAGCATCAACCTATGAACCAGGAGGTTGTGGTTTGATTCCTGGTTAGGGCACATGCCTGGGTTACGGACTCGATCCCCAGTGCGGGGCCGGGGGTAGGCTGGGGAGGGGGGCTACGGAGGCAGTCGATCAATGATTGTTTCTAATCATTGATGTTTTTATCTCTCTCTCCCTCTCCCTTCCTCTCTGAAATCAGTAAAAATATTAAAAAAATAAAAAAGAAAGAAAAGCTCAATGAGGTGAGTTGTTAATTTTGTCCTGACTTTGAGTTTAATCTGTGGGAAAGCTCCATCCTCAGGGCATTTGTTGAAAACAACCAGAGGCAGTTGCTGAACATCACAGCTGTGATGCCAGTTGGGAGGAACAGGACCCCAGCCAAGACTTAAAAGGCAGATCTGAGGAATGGAGTGTTGAAAAACTGACATAGTCTCCAGGATCTCAAAGGCTCTACAAATGTGCGAGGCTATGTGCATTCCTGGGAAAACTCGGGGGACCCCAGTCTCACACTTCTGGCTGACTAGAGTCCCTGCACTAATAGTTTTATAGTGACAGCCAAGGCAGAGCTGTAAACTGCCTGAGTGTCAAGGTCATGCCCTAACATATCTACACACAGAGCTTCTCAGCAGAAGATACTAATTTGTTCAAGGCATTTAAGAAAATTTCTGACCAATTATTAGCTGACCACTAAGTTAGTTGGTCAGAGAATTCAGTGGCTGTACCCTACAGAGAATAAATAATTTATAGAATTAATCTAGTCAGGTCACTAAAGTAACAAATAGCAGCAGCAACAACAATAAAATAGCAATAACAACAGACCTGAGGGTGGGGGAAATCTGACTTCCAGAGTTGCCACGTTATATCATCTATAATGTCCAGTTTTCAATGAAAAAGTTTAAAATATTTTCAAAGAAAAATAAAAGTATAGTTGATACATAGGAAAAAAATCAGTCTATAGCAAGTATCCCTGAGGGGTCCAAATGTTGCACTTACTAGACAAAGACTTTAAATCAGTCCTGAATATATATATATATATATATATATATATATATACACACATATATATAATTTATGACTTAAATGTAGAAATAAATATTTATAAATATTGATTTTAGAAACATATAAATATAAAGAATTAAAGGGAACTGTCTCTAAAAAATGTTTTACCACCATGCAGGAGGCAGCAGATGGATGATGTTCCTCTCTTGTTGTTCTATCTGTTCTATCCCTCTCCCTTCCACTTTCTCTATAAACATCAATATCTGTTTTATCCCTCTCCCTTCTTCTTTCTCTATAAACATCAATAGAAACATATATTTTTTAAAAAGTTTCATCAGGGAATACCATTAAAGAGAAATTGGGAAAAAAAACAAACAAATAGAAATTCTGGAGCTGAAAAGCTTGAACATCTTGTCCTCTTTACTAAGTGATGTACACTCCTTTAAGATGTAATTATTACATTTTTGTGTCCTTCAACATGTCCAGTATAATATATCTTTTTTTGCTTAGCACTGAGAATACATAATTTGTGAATATATATTTATTGTGTGCTTATCTTCCCTAGTAGCTTATAGGTTTCATGAGAATGGGGACTTTTCTACTTTACTCACCAGTATCTATATAGTATCTGATTTAATATTGGGCTGACAGTAAATTTTCATAAAGTATATGTTGCACAAATAAATTACAAACAAATCAATGAGTGAAAGGAACTATCATTTGATGAGCATCTGTTATATATCAGGCACTGTGCTAGAATTATTTATTTATCTAAATTTAGGCTTCACAATCACTCTAGGATGGATATCATTATCTATAATTCAGTCACTAATTTTCTTATCTTGTAGGTGGGAAAGAACATTAATAAAATTGGTTCACTGTTAACATTCACATGATCTCTAGGGCAGGAAATTCTGGACTTCCTTGGTTCTCCCTACTAGGCATGCGTGAGTGGTTTCCTCCTAATCTTTGCAAATGAGCATCCACATAAGTCCAAAAGTTTGTTTGAGTCTTTGTGTAAGATTCACAATCACACACTCCATAGGGGAACAATTCCCCTTGGCACCCTGGCAACCTTACGCATACCCACATAAACCATACAGGCAAATGCCTGAAAGACAGTTAATGTGAGTCTTGGCAGAATATGCCTTATAATTCTTCCAGAACACAGGAGGATAGGTCTGTGATGAGCTAGTCTAAGGCCATCTCTCTTGACTTTCTCATTGCCTTTGAATACTGCTGAGATAGGAAGCTTTGGCCTTCCCCTTTGGAATACAGCTATAGACTAGAAGACCAACTAGTGGCAGTCTAGAGTTAGCTCTGCAGTGATGGGATGTGCCAGTTTGTGTTGCAGTGTTCTGGTGCATATTGTTTGGGGGCCATCTTTTTTATTGTGTGGACAAGGATAACAAGGAGTTGGAGTTTGGCTACTCTTTTGCCATCCATATCAATAATAACCTGTCTAAATCTAAAAAGTCCTAGTTGAATCTGTCAGCCAACCTTGGCCTTGATCTTCCTTGCTGCTGTGTGATTTACAGGACCCTGATCCAGAGTGGGAGTCCTTGAAATCTAGACCCGTGGGGTGTACCTTCTTACCTGGCTGAGCCTTCCTCCTCTGTGGGACTCAGCCCATAGGCTTTGACCTTAAGATCTTATCTCTCCTATATATTTTTTAATTTTCAAGACTTTGTTGTGGGTTGTGAGTCACTTTCTTTTTCCAACCTTGAAAGTCAAATAGAAAAATATCTTGAGAATGGAGAAGAGAAAATTAATTGAGAGGTATACACTAGGAGTGTCAGCTTGCTTTTTTTAAAAAATAATTGGCCTTGAAAAAGATTATACATACATGAAATTATACATGATCATTTTTATACTACATATAAAATTATATATAATAAATTATTTAGAAAATATATACTATAAATAATTATATATGATGTATAAAAGATATAACTTAATAATGACATATTATTAAATTATAATTTATTGTATTTTAATATTATCTACAATAAATATTACATATATTTAGAAAACAGATATTAAAATTCAAACCCTAGCATTGGGATTCTGGAAGAGCTAATGTCTTGTCAACTCCCATAAAATTTTTGACTTATTATGCAAAAGAGGGGTTTTTCCTTTTTTGTTTCATTAAAAATCCTCTCTAATAAATTGCCATCGCAGGATCCTATTGTGAGGGGAGGGGAGGAGGTCATACTGAGAGAGAGAGAGGGAGGGAGAGAGATAGAAGAGAGAGAGAGAGAGAGAGAGAGAGAGCGCCCACGCATATGTGTTCACACGTGTTTTTCTTAACTAGGAGTGGTGGTGGAGGGGAAGTCCTATTATATGGGGAAAAACTGTAACAGAGAGGTTAGATGGATTGTAATCACTCAATAATCAATGTGTTGAAGGACTACTGTTGTCCCAGCAGCATTTCTGATGTCCCTGTTCTGCACCTGTGCATCCCTGAGAAGCAGCTTCTGAGAACACTGTGTTTGGGGACTAGTTTTCCTTTAGGCTAGTTACTAGGAAGCTAAGGCCACTTTCACCCCCTTCCCAGCTAGAGTGCTGTCACAGGGAGAGTTGTGGCCACCAAAATATTTATTTCTAGGATATCCCCAGCTACCTAAAAGTCATTTGAAAAGTTTACTCATTGATATTCAAGGCAGAAATGTTGAGTGACTTTTAAAAAACCAAAACCAAAACAAAACAACACAATTTTAAGAAATTTAAATTAGAGATAAAATGAATTTACCTGTTTATTGTAAAAATTTTGAAGCTCTGGAAAAGCAAACTGAGAACATTGAAATTGTTCATAATCCCATCATTCAGAAGTAATAGCTGGCATTTTGGTATACACTGAGTAGCCAGATTATTATGATCTCTGAACGCATAATAATCTGGCCACTCAGTGTGTGTGTATATCTCTATATCTATATATCTGTGTATCTGTGTATCTGTGTATCTGTGTATCTATCTATCTATCTATCTATCTATCTGCATATCTACATATCTACATATCTACATATCTACTTATCTATAATTTTACATATCTATATATCTATATATATCTTAGAGGCCCAGTGCTTGAATTTGTGCATGGGAGGGGGCCAGGCTGAGGGCCAGCCAGCCTGGCCAGGGGAGGGGACATGGGTGGTTGACCAGCCTGCCTGCTGATCAAACACCTGGTCGAAGGGACAATTTGCATATTAGCCTTTTATCATATAGGATATGCACTGAGTGGCCATATTATTATGCATTCAGAGATCATGTATGTTTTCCAGATCCACATTGTAATGAGATGATTCTATAAATGGGTATGAAGTATTGCTTTGTAACTAGCTTGTCCTCCTATGAGATACATTATGAACATCTTTCCTTGTCTTATTTTTCTCTGTTTTTTAAATGGTTATACAGTATTCCATTGCATGGGTGACAAAAATCTATTTAAATAGTTCTAGATTATTGTTTTCAGTTTATTTTTTTCAAGTATAAAAACCCTACAACTAATATTTCTATAGATAAAGCTTTTTGAATATTCATGATTATTTTCCTGGAATAAATTCCTAGAAATGAAATTTTTGGAACAAAGCCTATGTGCATTTTTAATAAGTGATTTTTCAAATATAGACTAAATTAGGTGTTTTTTTAAAATTAAATCTTTATTATTCAGATTATTACATTTGTTTCTCTTTTTTCTCCTCCATAGATGCCTTCACCCAGTTCCCACCCCTCCTTCTACCCTTATTTCCCTCCCATTGACCTCATCCATAGGTGTATGATTTTTGTCCAGTCTCTCCCTGTACACCCCTCACCCCTTTCCCCCTGAGAATGATCAGTCCACTCCCTTTCTGTGCTACTGATTCTATTATATTCACCAGTTTATTCTGTTGATCATATTTTTAATTCACTTATTTTTTAGATTCCCTTGTTGATAGATATGTATTTGTTGTTCATAATTTTTTGTCTTTTACCTTTTTCTTCTTCCTCTTCTAAAAGAGTACCTTTCAGCATTTCATATAATACTGGTTTGGAGTTGATGAACTCCTTTAGCTTTTTCTTCTCTGTGAAGGTCTTTATCTGCCCTTCAATTCTGAATGATAGCTTTGCTGGATAGATTATTCTTGGTTGTAGGTTCTTGCTGTTCATCACGTTGAATATTTCTTGCCACTCCCGTCTGGCCTGCATC